>BLBF01000031.1:6971214-6982314 GCA_015471245.1 Laticauda colubrina
TGTAAAATCATACATTGCAATGTCCTACCTGCAAATGAATACGTCAGCTTCAATCATAACAATACAAGAGCACACAGTAGATACAAACTCAAGGTTAACCACACCAAACCTGACTGCAGAAAATGTGACTTCAGCAACAGAGTGGTCAATGTTTGGAATGCTCTACCTGACTCTGTGGTTTCTTCCCCAAACCCCAAAAATTTTAACCTTAGACTGTCCACTGTTGACCTCACCCCCTTCCTTAGAGGCTTGTAAGGGGCGTGCATAAGCGCACCAATCGTGCCTACTGTCCCTGTCCTATTGTTTTTTTTTTATTTTTCTTGTAATATCTCATGTATTCAAAACTATATTTATTCTTATACCTGTATCTTGTAAGCGATTGGCAAATCAAATAAATACTAAAAATACTAAATATTTTTGGCAGTGCATCTGTCAGCATGTACATAAATAAACACACATACACATATACATACTGTATTACTAGCCCACAACTCTTAACAGCTAAAACTCCGTCAAATACATGAATGCACATATAATTCCCCTCAAATAGACTCATGTGAGAGATTGTGAGAGGAGTTTAGTTTACATGACAAGAGATGGCACAGGCAGGAGCTGAGGGAAGGAAATAAGGATTGTGGTATGCTGCCAAGAATTGTCTCTGTGATGGATGATCATACACATTTGATTAACAATAAATATTTCAGAGATTCTGTCCTAATTGGTTTTCTACATCTTCAGATTTCAAAATTACAGTCACTTTCATTTCTGGATTATCTGCTCAAATTCCAGCTGATAATTTACTTGAGCTCCTTGGGACAAGGAACTCCATTGTAGTCATAAAATAAAAAATCATGGGACCATGCAAATTTATGACAACAGTTCCAGCAATTCTGATTGTGGTTCTTTAAAAAATTGTGTTTGGTTGTTATGTGATGTCACATGACTGTGACTTACAATTTCCTGCCAATTTCCTCACTGCTTGTTGAAAACTGGCAACAAAGGTTGCAAATGGCAAACATGACTATGGGATGCTCTAACTGCCATATGAATCATGGTCATGTGACTGGGATGTTGCGATGGCTAAAACTTTGAGGACAAACTGAAAGTCTCATTGTTGCTATATCAGTAGTCCTAAGTAAAGACTACGTGTAATTTTGTAATAAAGAACAGGGGGAGGGGCTGCAAGAGGTGAGGCTGAGCCTGTACATTCATTTTTAATTAAGGAATCTTTTTTTAATCTGGGATATTTCTGTGCTTTTTGTTTTGTTTTTGCTGTTTTCTTTTAATATTGTTATCTGCCTAGAGTTGGTTGGTCATTTACATTGAAATAAATAGTAACAAAATACAGGAGAGAGAACTGATTACAAAAGTCTAATACATTTGACGTGATCCAACATTATTATTGTCTCATACTCGCTAATAGATAAACTGAAGTTAAATACAATGAGAATGAATTTGAGATTTAGTTGTTGAGCTTTGACTCTTGAATGAGTTTAGTTTATTAGTCCTCCATCTATCCATATTCTTGAATTAGTTTGAATTCATTTTTCTATATATTTGCTTCTGTCTGAATGTTCTATAAGAACTAGTTTCAGTTCCCTCCTTAAAAATTGTTAAACTTTTTTAGGATAAAATATATTTCTAGTCATTTGAATTGTATATTGAATCCAAAGTAATGTTTCAAACTAGCCTAATGAATAATGTTCTCAGGTGTAATGGTATGTGGGAATGACCTTGGGAGACAGGAGAAAGATCCACAGCTTAGACAACATTGCATAGAGGCAGCTCAGTCTGCAGGTGGGGGAAAAATATGGGGAGTGTTTCAAAAGAGACCTCCTTTAGTTTTCTGGTGACTAAAAAGAGTGGATGGGAGAAATATTTTCAGACTTGTAAGATTCTATTCATTGTAATCTTACACTAAAGATCATGCTGATACTCCTAGTTGTGCTTCTGGCCTGGACTGCCTTGAAAAGCTAATATTAGGGCTCTTGAGAAGACATCAAAAGATACAATAAATCAACTACAGATTGCACAAATGGATTACATGGCTATTAAGTGAATGGCAAAATTCTGAGTTCAGTTTTTGCTAAACGTGGCCTTTTTTGTGTGCATTGTATTTATTATACTCCATCAAACTCAGAAGGTGAATCTTGTCAATTTACACCATAATACACAAAGATGGGGGGGGGGGGGGAAACCACAGTAAAAGCACAAAACATCTCAATGACCTAATCAATCTAATTTGATTTATCTATAATTAATATATATTGGAAAAAGTTGTTTTAACAAAAACAATATAGTTTAATAAAAGAAATAAAGATAAGATCCAATAAGAGATCAAAAATATTAAAATCAAAAAGAATCTGTGTTGTCAATTGATTCCATCCCTCTGAGCTGATGAGAGTAGAAAGAAAGAAGTTTGTCACTCTGGAATTATTCCATGTTTAAGTTCTGTATAAATAATATCTCATGCCTACCTATCTGATTTTGGAGCATTTTAAATGAAAACTTTTTTTTTTCTGTTCTGTCTAGATCTGAATTGGTATCTGATTTTACTAAGATTTGGGAACGTTTAAGTAAACATATCTTATTCTTGCAAAAGTATCACATTTTACTCAGACAAGAAGTGAAAGACATGTTTGGTACCCTACTGATTTTGGAGAGTCATAAACAAGAAACCCCGGTCAGTATGTTACTTAACTTCTTGTGTGTTTGGGTAATGCCAGGGAATGACACCTGGTGAATGATTTTCAGATGAAGGAATTATATCTGTGTGTGTATAGCAGTAATTTTACATATAGACCAGGTAATGTGCTTGCTGAAAAGGTTTTTGTTTTTTTTTGACAACCAGCTGCTGATCATTTTCTGAAACATGAATGTCCCAATTGCTAGTCAATAACTGGTCAAAATGCTTTGATACATTAATTTGAAGCAAAGTATAAAACAATTCCTAAGACTTAAGGAGATGAATACATCTTATTTCGTCTAGTTTTGGGAAAAAACTATAAAACCCAAAGTCAAAATTACATTTTTTCCACATCAAATACAAAATTCAGAAGCCGTTTCCACATGGAAACAAAAGTGCTTATGTTCTTTTCTTTAATCAGAGTAGTCAGTTTTGTCCATCAGCTTCTACAACCATTCTTCCATGGTAGGTATCAAAGTTTCTTTTTTTCTTTATTATTTTTTCTTTTCTTTAGACTAGGTGAGCCCAAAATATGGTTTATTTTCTAGGCCTTTGATCATCTTAATTGCTCCTCGTTGAACTTTTTCCAAAGTACCAACATCTTATTTGTAGTATGGTGACCAAAATTGGTTGCAGTATTCCAGGTATGGTCTTACTAGGGTTTTATAAAGAGGCATTAATATTTCACGTGATCTTGATTCTATGCCTCTGTTTATAAAAACCCAATATTGTATAAGCTTTTTTGGCTGCTGCTGCATACTGCTGGCTCTTATTCAAGTGATCATCCACTAGGACTCCAAGGTCCCTCTCACAGTTAACTATTTTTGAGCCAGGTTTCACCTAATCTGTACTCATTTGATTTTTCCTGTCTAAATGTAAACTTTGATTTTCTCCACATTAAAATTAGTTTTGTTGGATAGGGCCCATTGTTCAAGTTTGTCAAGATCTTTTTGGATCATGAGCTTGTCTCTGGGGTGTTGGCTATTATCTGCAAATTTGATGAGTTCCCCTTCTATTCCCTCATCTAAATCATTAATGAAGATATCTTCAGAAATTCATTTTGAGTGGGATATGATACATTGTGTGGTAAGTACATCACTGGGGCAAAAGGAGCCAGATTTTGAGAGACTTATATCAGGCAAGGTTGTCCTTGCCCTCATTGTTTAAAAAACTATCCACACAACTGCTTCAGTTATCATTTTAATGGCACTGATTGAACAGTTGCTTTTTTTCATCCAGGCACATTGCTCAGTAGGTGACTTTGTTATGAAATAAATTAAACAAGCAGCAAACTTTACTATAAAGTGCTCAAGTCACTCCTTTTATTTATCAATAAGATCCTTATAATATTTAGTGGAGTTCTTGATGCTCTCTTAAGTTGTTTCTTTGTTTGTTTGCAGACGTCTAATAGAATGTGTGAATGGCTTGGGAGATGAGATGCTGCCTAGAAAACAATCAGACAAAAGAGGCAGAAAAAAACTTAGGAAGGTTCTCTCCTTATTGTTCAGGGGATAAAAGTGGCAGTGGGAAGTTTACACCTCCGTACTTGCAAGATTTTATCAATGTAGCCTTATAATAAATTAAATTAGCTCATCTTGTTGTTTTTCTTATCTGGTTTATCCAGGAGAGCTGACAAGATGTTTTATCACCCAATTAGTAACATCATTAGTCCTGCTCTCATTTTGGTGCCATTCTGAAATAGTATGCAACAGTTCAGAAAATACAAGGGGGTGATACTTTATTTCAGAACTGTATCCATTTTGAAGAAGATCTTGTTGAGATAGTAAATAGCTGTATTTGCTTGCATCTCTTTTGTCAGAAATTGTTATTTTTTGCCTTTTTCTGAGGCTACTACTAACTTATCTGAAAACTAGATTAATCTAGGCTTCTCATGAATGTTCAGACTCAGACATTGTTATCAATGAATAACAAGCATTTTACAGATCTGGAATAGTTCTATGCACATTATTCAAGTTCTCTATGAACCCGCAGAGTAGATGAAGTTGTTTGAAAATGTGGAATGTTTGTTTCATCAGAACATTCTGCACAGGCCTGTGTATGCATGGGTGACTCTTATTCTGTCCAGCTGTCAAAGCAGTTATTCTGGAGGATCTCTCAGCTGCTTCCCAACATCAAGAAATGGATTTGGAATTATGCTGTTGCAAACAATTTACATAGACCTAAAACTAATGAATTTTGCTCATATAAGGTCTTTGATGAGCAATTGATCTGAGGGAATTGTACACTTTCTAAAAAAGCAGTAATAATGAGATCTCAATTTTCAGAATTCTCATATACAGAAAAAATAATATAATATATATTAGTTAATTAGTTTCAAAATATATTAAGGCAGGAGCTGAGAGAAGCTCATTTCAGAATTTGCATTTGCTATTATAATTCTGCAAAAATATCAGAATATTTTTTTAAAATACTGTTTTATTTCTTTTCTTCAGACTTCTTCAGTGTTGAAAGACTTTGTAGAAGATTGTGAAGACAGATCATTTTCCTGTAATGATCAAACCTCCTATAATTCACAAGCGAAAAATACCCCAGAAAAGCCAGGTAAACATTCAGAATATAGAGAACACAGAAAATAATATTCTGTAAAATATGTTACTTATATTTTTGCATAGAAACATTGAAGAACAAAGACACAGAAATATATTTGTAATTTGTTAGCAAAAAAGAAACAGAATAATCCATGTTTTAGAAGGAAATACTTTTACTTAGAAAAGTGTTGTTGGGTTTTATGGTACATTTGTCTGCTGAAGGAAATAATTTTAGAAGTGGAAGGTAGTGACATGCTTAGCAAAGGCCATAAGAAACAGCCGATCAAAAAGTACAAGTAGATCTCGACATACAACCAAAAATAGAACCGGAACTTCTATGCCAAGCAATGCTGTTGTTAAGTGAGTCTTGTCCCATTTTAGGAGCTTTTGTTGCTGTGGTAGCTAAGCAAATCATGCAATCATTAAGCAAAATCCAGCTTCCACTTACCTTTCCTTGTAGGAAATCTCTGGAAGGTCTCAAATGGTAATTACATGACTCTGGGACCTGCAACTGTTGCAAACATGTACAGGTTGCTAAGCAACCAAATTTTGATCATGTGACCAAGGAACAGTTCAATGATTGTAAACACGAGAACAAGTTGTAAATCATGTTTTTCAACACCATCGTAACTTCAAATGTTTGTTAAACAAATATCATAAGTCGAGGACTATCTGTAGATTCTTTTACATAGTATTCATAAGCAATCATACTTTGTTTATTTTAGTAGAATTTTATCATTTTAAGAGCCCTGGTGGTGCAGTGGTTAGAATGCAGTATTGCAGGCTAACTCTGTCCACAGTCTGGAGTTTGATCCTGACCGGCTCAAGATTGACTCAGCCTTCCATCCTTCCAAGGTCAGACCCAGATTGTTGGGGGCAATATGCCAACATTGCATACTACTCAGTGCTGTAAAGCACTATGGAGTGGTATATAATCTAAATGCTATTGCTATTGCTATCATTAAAGGAGAGGCAGTGATTTAAAATAATTATTTAGATTTAATTTGTGTGTATGTCTGTGCCTGTGTCTTTATTCTCTTGGGATTAATAGCCAAGTTGGTTAAGTTTTGCTGGCAAGTGTTTGCTGACGTTAAATACAGAGCCTCAATATACCATTGCTGTTTTCTTTGGCAAATAAACAGAGAGAGTAACAGCGTATTTTACTAAAGTTCACAGTAGGATCCTTTGTAAAGAACTGTAATGGACAGTTTAGATCAATAAACAAGAGATAACAAAAATGAAAAAGTAAAGGGAATGGGACTTGAAAAGAAAACAAAGTGGTTTGATCACTGAGTTTGAAATGTGTTTCATTATTGTTTGTGTTCACACACAAAAATCACAAGCTGATGTAAAGATGAAACTAACAAAAAAACTTCCGAGAAAAGATGGATATTGCAGGTAAAAGTAATGGCTGTATAATAGGCTCAAATGTGCTGTTTAGCTTTATTATACAATAAAACATTGCATTTTAGTGGCTTGTGAATGATCCTCATTTTGAATAAATCCAGCAACTACATTCTAGGTTCAGACATAAAATTCAAGAATGCCTATGTCATGACTGTTTTAAGTCTTTGTAATCATGTTATATGTTTTAAACCTTGTGAATATCTATCATTTTAGCCTTTCAGGTCTTGGTATTGGTCTTACAAAGGTCAGTCACCATGGGGAAGAATCAGTAATTATATGGCAAACTACACATTTCTGATTTGATTCTTTTCTTTTCAGCAGTAATTGAACATATATCATTAGGGTAAGAGCTCAGGAAAAAGTGCCAGACTAAAGCACTTCTCCCTCAGAAAGCATTTTGATAATTTAAAACATTTTGCAATAAAATCTTATCAGAATCTGTTACAGATTTCTGATAACTGCATTATGTTTTTTAAAAATAATGTGAAATATAGTATGGCAGGTTTTTCTTGTTCTTTCTTTAATGTGTGCATATATTAGCACCTGTAACAAATACAGATCTGCAGTCAACATTTTACAATAATTTTCTTTTTAAAAAAGAAACTGCACACATAAATATAGAAATTTACAGTATAATTGCATGTCAACAAGTAGCATAAAATTAAAGGATAATTGTGAAAAGTTATTGGTTTTTTTTTAAATGTGAAAAGTACTTTAATATTTTATGTATATTTCTCTTTCAGCTTTTTATTTTTTAAATCTCTTAGTTAGGACCACTTCTACAGTCATCAGTCATAATACTTTTAACAGTGTTAAAGGGGTTACTAAACTAGTGCAGTAAACTCTTTTTACCTTCTAAATTACCTTCTATAAAGAATAATGTTCTGACTTTATTAAAGGTCATCCAAGAAGATTGGTATAGATTTTTTTTCCATTAGCTAACAGAAAAGGTACAATTTCCAATTTTCATGAACATCTGCCAAACCAGAAAAACCCAGGCTTTTCCAACCAATGCTTTCCATACCTTTTTTCCTCAATTTTGTGAAGAAAAATTGTGATAAAATTCTAATATTTAATAAAAGACAAAATCCATGTAAATATGCCATGTTCACCTCCCTTGACAAAACTTTAAATACCAATTGATAAATGTATCCTCATTTGATGTAAGCAAAAGAAACTGCTCATTCTCACAACTATCAATTTACTCATGTTGTTCTTATAATTTATTTTTAATTTTTTTCTTAGTACAGTTGTATGGTACTGTATATCTTTGGAACAGGAATAAAAGTTTAGCTTATCTTGAACAGAAGGTAGCTTTCTGGGACACTGAGGGGTCCATTTACTCCTATATCTATTATTAGGTATCTTATATCCATAAATACCATAGTCAATCCTTAAGGTTCTTTTTTTCCTCCTGACCATCAGCTGTTCTTATGATCAGCCGTACTGGGATTCCCCTCCTGTCTTACTGCTTTGCCCAGGAGGCATCCCTGAGGCCCAGGAGGACAAAACGGGGGAGGGGGGTGCAGCACAAACATACACCTCGTGCTCCATTTTTTGTTTACTTGGGCCCCAGGGAAACTTCTTGGGAGCAAAAAATGCCCCCCTAGGAGGCTTCCCTGAGGCCCAGAAGGCCCCAAAATGGAGGGTGGGAGTGTTGCTATGCACCCCCTCCAGGCTCTGTTTTTTTTCTTTTTGAGCCCCAGGGAAACCTTCTGGGAGAAAAAATGCCCCCCCCCCAAAGTTTCTTTGAGGCCCAGAAGACCCCAGAAATGGAGGGGAGAGAATACAGCAAAACAAAAAGCCACATCCATCTAGCCACGCCCACAGAACCAGTTGTTAAATCCCATCCCTGCACTCAAGGATGGTCATCTAAACCAGGGGTCGCAAACCTTTTGGACCCCAGGGACCACCAAACTCATAGTTTTAAATTCCTAGGACGACTAATACGATTTTATTTAAAAAGCTAATATATTTAATATATTTTTATATTAAATATAAATGTTATATATATATATGTGTGTGTGTGTGTGTGCTGTTCAGCTTCCTTTGGGTATTATCCCACGTCATTGTAGTGCTTTTAAAGTTGTAGCAACGTTTCAGCAGAATCTCATCTGCCATCATCAGGCTTCTGTATTGAGTTTGTATGTGGGTCAGAGTCTCACAGCCATTTGTTTTAAATTTGAGGGTAGCCTATTGTTGTGCCAGGATGTTTTTTTCTACATCCTGATTGGTTGGGAGTCTTAGTCGGTGTTTATTGGACTTGGAGTTTGTTTGATTGGTGTTTCTGGTTTCTTCTGTCTGTTTTGTGGCTTTGATTCCCTCTGATACCTCCAGCTCAAACACACCCCAACCAGGCACCCAGATGAAACCTAGCTTCCTAATAGATAATAGCCGTCCTTTCACGCGAAGCCAAGCTGCACTGAAAGCCTCCAATACAGGAACAGAGTGTTGCCAGCCAATCAAAGCCACAAAACAGACAGAAGAAACCAGAAACACCAATCAAACAAACTCCAAGTCCAATAAACACAGACCAAGACTCCCAACCAATCAGGATATAGAAAAAAACATCCTGCCACAATAATAGGCTAGCCTCAAATTTAAAACCAACGGCTGTGAGACCCTGACCCACATACAAACTCCATACAGAAGCCTGATGATGGCAGATGAGATTCTGCTGAAACGTTGCTACAACTTTAAAAGCACTACATTGACGTGGATAATACCCGAAGGAAGCTGAACTGCATTCATATATATATTCTATAAATATATAGAATACATATACATATATATATATTAAGCTTTCGCGGGTACTTACATGTGTGCTGTTTAGCTTCCCTCGGGTATTATCCCACGTCATTGTAGTGTTGTTAAAGTTGTAGCGACATTTCAGCAGAATCTCATCTGCCATCATCAGGCTTCTGTATGGATGTGTGTCTCACAGCTCGAATTTGAAACCAAAAGCTGTGAGACACACATCCATACAGAAGCCTGATGATGGCAGATGAGATTCTGCTGAAACGTTGCTACAACTTTAACAACACTACAATGACATGGGATAATACCCGAGGGAAGCTAAACAGCATATATGTATGTATGTATGTATGTATGTATGTATGTATGTATGTGTGTGTATGTATATATATATATGTGCTGTTTAGCTTCCTTCGGGTATTATCCCACGTCATTGTAGTTCTGTTAAAGTTGTAGCAACGTTTCAGCAGAATCTCATCTGCCATCCTCAGGCTTCTGTATGGATATGGGTCTTACAGCTCCTGGTTTTAAATTTGAGGCTGGTCCATTCTGATTGGTTGGGAGCCTGGACCTGTGTTCATTGGACTTGGAGTTTGATTGATTGGTGTTCCTGGTTTCTTCTGTCTGTTTTGTGGCTTTGATTGGCTGGCAACACTCTGTTCTTGTGTTGGAGGCTTTTAGTGCAGCTTGGCTCCGTGTGAAGGGACGGCTGCTCTTCATTAGCAAGCTGCTATTCATTAGCAAGCTGGGTTTCACCTGGGTGCCTGGTGGGGGGGTTAGGTTGGAGCTATCAGAGGGAGTCTGTTTATGCTCAGGTGTTTGCCTGGCTTGTGGTGTGGAGATCTTTCTATTTGAGAGTGCAGGCTTCCAAATGATTGACAGTCTGGTGGAATCATCTCTTCTATTCATGCTGTCGGGTCTTTTTTCAATCTCTATGGCTTCTCTGATGATTCTGTGGCTGGGGTTTTCTATAGTGGCTAGGGTTTTAGTGCCATTGAAGTTGATGTTGTGACCTGTGGTTTTCATGTGTTGGACTAGTGAGGAGGTGTGTTCCAGCTTTTTTACTGCATTTTTGTGTTCATCTAGGCGGGTACTTATTCTTCTATTGGTCTGTCCAATGTATGTGGCCGGGCATGATGTACAGGGAATTTCGTATATGCCTTGGTTTTCCAGGTCAATTTTGTCTTTGGGGTTTCTCAGGATGGCTGCTATTTTTTTGTCTGTTTTGAAGGCAGTCTTGATGTGATGCCTGTGTTGTATCTTACTGATTTTATCTGTGGTACCTCTTATGTAGGGCAGGACAGCTGTTCCATGGATCTGTTGATCTTCTACGTCTCTGTTATGTCTTGGTGTGTTTTTGTGGATCAAGTTGGTGATTTTGTTTTTGTGGAAGCCGTTGGCTGTCAATACTTCAGTCAGGATGCATAGTTCAGTCTTTATATGTGTCTTGTCTGCCAGGCATTTGGTTCTGGTAATTAGTGTTTTCGCTACGGAATTTATCTGTGCTGGGTGGTGGTGGGATTGGGCGTTGAGGTAGCGGTTGGTGTGTGTTTTCTTTTGGTATATAGTGTGTCCCAGTGTGCCATCTGTTCTTTTGTAGATTAGTACATCTAGGAATGGTAGTTGTTTGTTTATTTCCATTTCCATGGTGAACTTTATTTTGGGGTGTGTGTTGTTTAGGTGTGTTAGGAAATTGTTTAGGTT
>BLBF01000031.1:6982714-7002361 GCA_015471245.1 Laticauda colubrina
CATTGTTGTCTCTGCAGCTGCATAGGAATTTTAGGTCACATAGTATTTCTGCTCTTTTAACTTCCAGCTTCTCATAGCTTCTGATCTGGCTGTTTATTTCCTCCCCGTAGAGGAAATAAAGTGCAGCTTGGCTCTAACCCAAACACCCCCCCACCAGGCACCCAGGTGAAACCCAGCTTGCTAATGAATAGCAGCCGTCCCTTCACACGGAGCCAAGCTGCACTGAAAGCCTCCAACACAAGAACAGAGTGTTGCCAGCCAATCAAAGCCACAAAACAGACAGAAGAAACCAGAAACACCAATCAATCAAACTCCAAGTCCAATGAACACAGATCCAGGCTCCCAGCCAATCAGAATGGACCAGCCTCAAATTTGAAACCAGGAACTAACTCTATACAGAAGCCTGAGGATGGCAGATGAGATTCTGCTGAAACGTTGCTACAACTTTAACAGAACTACAATGACGTGGGATAATACCCGAAGGAAGCTAAACAGCACATATATTTATATATATATATTTGTTTTCTTAAGTTTTCGCGGGTATTTACATGTATGCTGTTCAGCTTCGTTCAGGTATTATCTCACGTCATTGTAGTGCTTTTAAAGCTGTAGCAACGTTTCGACAGAATCTCATCTGCCATCATCAGGCTTCTGTATTGGGTTCGTCTGTGAGTCAGCTTGAATATATATATACATACAAACACACACACATGTACACACACATACACACACACACACATACACACACAGAGACACACACACACACTTTTTAAATTATAAAAAAAAATGTAAATGCTTAATGATAACAAAATAAAATGTCCCAGGCTGGAAATCTCTGTCCACCTGCACCTTCCAAAGAGACAGAAGAGTGGAGGTGAGGGGCCTCCGGGCAACTGCTGCTGTGAGAAGCAGAGGCAGAAAGCGGGCTTTGCTCTCCTGGGGGGCAGCGCTCCTCAGCTGCCACTCCAGGGACTTTTCAGCAGGCATCTGCCTACAGAAGGACTGCCGCCCTCAGTGATTAATTGGGGGAGGGGAGGGGGAAAAAGTGGGAGCTCCTTTCAGATCCCGGGTGGAGGATTGAGAGAGCTCAGATCTGCAGCCGAGGAAAAGCTGGGGGCGGGGGGACTCTTCCAGCCTCACCTGGAGACAGGCAAGGAAAGGTGTCCCTGGGAGCACTTGACTCACTTTTGTGCTGTTGCCAAACCTGGGCACAGCCAGTCATTATTTGGGGGCAGGAGAGAAAGAGAGAGAGAGAGCACCCTGAGTTCCTTGCTTCTCCTCTCCTGCTTCCTCTTCCTCTAGCACCTCCTTCCCTGGGTAGGGTGATTCTGAACTAACCAAGCATGCTAAGGCAACTCAGGCGCTACCGCTGCTGTGGCTTTGCTTGCTTCTCCGAGACTTTGATGTTGGGAGAGGCAGCAAGGACGAGAGGAGCTGAGAGCTGTGCACTGTTCCATCTCTCTTTCCTTGTTTGCCTGCACGTGGGTGCGGAGGGGAGGGGGGAAGGAAAGAGAGGCAGGAGCAATTCAAAACTAGAGAACTAATGGGAGAGCTAACAGTGGACGCCGGGGACTGTTGTTGCCACTGCTCGTCATGCATGGAAGCTGGTTGGCGCGTGCATGTCAGGGACCTGACTCTGGGGTCCCTTGAAGAGCTGGGAGGCCTGAGAACTGCAGAGCCCAGATTAATTGCTTTTGGGGTCATTTCTTCTGCGGCCCACCAAAATTTTTCCATGGCCCACCAGTGGTCCGCGGCCCATCAGTTGGCAACCCGCTGATCTAAACCATTTTAAAATGACAACTTCAAGTAGCAGTGAAAAGAAGCTGCAAAACTTTTAGAGTGGTGCTCAGAAGCAAAAACAGAAAACAGGCAGGAAGAGAAACCAGTAGAACTTCCCAAGTTTAGTTTGTTTTTCTGAAATCATAGTGAGGAGAATACAAAGTCCAAGAATAGAAAGTAATAATCATTGTGATCAGGAATAAAATGAAGCACAACATTCACTGAATGGCATTTTGGCCACTCAAGATTTTCCTGCAGACCAAAGGGACCCTTTGAACATCAGACAACTGCTCACATCATCTGTTACTGACCAAAACAAAGTCCATGTCTCTTCAGCAAGAGGCCAAGGATGCTGATGCCACCTTGGCTTTTCTCTTGTTTTCTGCAGATAGAGCTCATTTTAATGAATCTATGGCTGGCGGGGGGGGTTTGGAAAATAGACCATCCACCTGGTCCATTTCCAAGGGAAAGTGATAAAGAATCAATTATTTAACCATAAAAGAAATCTGGGGTGCAAGTCCAACAAGACTCTGCTCTTCGATTTAAGATTAAGTGCATCAACCAGCATGTTGGTTCTTCCAACTAGGAAATAGAATGAGTGGTTAGATGATTAATACTTGTGGTTAACCTCACTTAAAAAAGAAAAAATTGGATTCTTGAAGCATGAGATCCCTGTCGCTGCTGATTTGCAAGCAATGCTGCTCTAGAACCTAGAATAGAATGGTCAAAGCTTTTCGAGGCAGATGCTTGATAGAATGATCAGACTCACCATGATCTTGGCTCATTATAACTTGCTTGTTAGAGGTTATCACTTTGATGGGGAGGAAACAGTGCTTTGTGATGTCATGCTGACTTCATGACCACAGAAATGTCTTCGGAGACCACTGTCTCAACAGCTCTTGAAATATAGAGATGAGCGCCATGCCCTATAGTTGTTTATATCCAAAGGGACTCATTTCCTTTCCTTTTCCTCAGAGGTTATAGACAGAATAATATATTTCCCATGGATTCTGTGAAAATTTATTCTCTGTAATTGCTCTTTCGGTAAAATACAATTTGTTGGATCTTCTGGACAAGTTGTTAACAGCAATAGCAATAACAGACCTATATGCTGCTTCACAGTGCTTTACAGCCGTCTTTAAGCAGTTTACAGAGTCAGCACATTGCCCCCAACAGTCTGGATCCTCATTTTACCAACCTCGGAAGGATGGAAAGCTAAGTCAACTTGGGCTGGTGAGAATTGAACTGCCAGTAGCCGGCGATCAGCAGAAGTTGCCTGCATTCTAACCACTGAATTCTAACCACTGCGCCACCATGGCTCTTAAATATGAAATGTGAAACAATCAAGTATCCAACATGTAAAGTGAACTTAGCTTTTGTTCTAATTCTGTCAAGATGCAATTAAAAATATGTTTATAAAAATGTCATGAAAATTCCAGTTTTTCCTCTAGTTATGGATGGAAGATATTGACAAGAAAGTTCAGAGCAGTCAGGTGGTTCTACTGACTGAGTGTGGGTAATGCATGAACAAAATAGAATAGAAAAACATGCTGTTTCTTCAAATTTTGCTGAAGTTTATGCTGCCTGCCTACTTTTTGTAACCACACCTGTAACAGTGGCAGCTGCAGAGAGGTCACTCTCCATATTTTGTTGTTGTTGTTAGTTGCAAAGTCATGTCCCACCCATCGCAACCACATGGACAATGTTCCTCCAGGCCTTCCGGTCCTCTACTATCTTCTCCACATTTTTCTCTACATTTAAATTGTATGCAAAAACATTATTGAAAGCAACTTTCCCAAGCATAACAAATCTGTTGGTGTTCTCAACTAAGAATGAGTATACCACGTTCCAAACATAATTGTAGCTGCTAAGGAAAGAACATATGAATGAACCTTTACAACTCTTCACCATGGCCCCCACCTTGGCACACAGCCGAGGATTAGGACGTCAGGTGCAAATCACTGACCCACCTAGGTTGTACAAGATGTGCTGGCTCTGAGATCATCATAATAAATATTGAACATGGTTGCTTTGCCTAGCAAATTACACAACTCAGAGAGGAGGGAGAGAAGAGGGACAACCAACTGCTTTGTGCCATTGCCTGGAAGATAAATTGCTGTGCTACAGTTTGATTTTTAAAGGTTTCGTTTGGCTTGTTAACTTGATATACTGTTTATTATTACTTGGTGCATATTCTTGGTCTCAGTCTGCATTTAAAAATGTAAAACCAACTGCTTTGATTTGGTTGGTGGCTGATATATCTTTATCCTCTGTATACATGCTCTTAGTCTCAGTATGTATCATATTGGGTTGCATTCCACTCTAGCCACAGTATTTCCCAATGTATAGATAATACAGTAGTGTTTTATGGAAAAAGAGGTCAGTTGTGTTTGTATAGATTGCTACAAAAATTTGAAAAAGCACTATACTGCAATGTAGTTTAGCAGTGATATTATTTAAAATAACTCTTGAGGACCAAGTACCTTTGTGTTCAAAGATAGTATTGTTTTGAATACTAATAATTCAGAAGGCATTTTAAAATATAGATTAGAATTTTTGAAATACCCTTGCTAAACATGAAAAACTAATTTAAGTTTCAAATGAAAATAACCTTTTAAAGGGATTTAAGAGAGAAAATGGAGAACAGAATTATGTATTCAAATTGAATATGTTGTCATTTCTGCTATTGATAGTTTGAATTTTATTGTAGTTTTTTAAAAGGCTGAACATACTAACATTCATTAGCATGTAGTTGTAGTTATTTTTTCATATTTTTGTAGCTTGAAGCTACTTTTTTTTAAAATTTAGTATCTAAATTTTTGGATAAACATAAAGAAATTTGCATGTTCAAAAATAACTTGGAGCAGTGGTAACGTTTCCTACACATGCCAGTATAACACTTTTGTATGTATGTTATGTGCTTAAGAGAAATCAAGTGTGCATCTTTTTATAGATCTGACATAGCAGTCTCCTAATTTTTAATCAGGCTTTTCAATCAGGAATCATCGGGGAGATGAAATTTCTCATTCCTATATAACAGTAGTAAGAATATTTTAAAAAAATATTTTCATGTAAGAAACAAAGGGAGTCTGCACCTCTTTGGTTTGATTATTCCTACACAAAGGGACGTATGTTGTCTCTTAAATGTCAATTATTGCAGTATTAATTATTTGGAAGAACTGATAGCTAAGTACTTGTACTGCCCTATCAATTAATAAATTTGGTCACTTACTGGAATTTCTTCTTCCTACAGTGTTTAATATGGTTAAGAAGTGGCAGTACTAGAATTGATTTTTTTCACTGTTTTCAGTGTATGATTATTATAACAAAAGCTCTTATTCTAAGATGCATTCATAATTAAAAGTAAGAATATTAAGTTATTGTTAGCTGAAGAATTTCTGCTGCTTGTTCATTCTTTGGAAAAGGTAATACTGTACTGTAAAAGAAAGCCTTTAGGATTTCAAAGAATATTGGATGCTCAGAGGAACAAGTTGCTATGTTTGTGATAGTCATGTCTAGATTTTGAAGGAATAATGTAGACAGTTTCTTTATATTATTGTGACGGTAAAAGTAAAATTCCTTGTATCTACTTCAACTGCAGCACCACCTAGCGTCTGATAATCATGTTTTGTCATTTTGGAAAAAGAAGTTTACATTTAGATAAGATGGACCAGATCAGAAAACAAATTCCTTAGGAATACTAGAACTACACTTCATTGAAATAGCAATCTGTATCCTCTCTCAATAAAATGTAAAGGTAGTCCTTGACTTAGAATAGTTCACTTAGTGACTGATAGAAGTTACAATGGCAGTAAAAAAAGTGATTGATTACCATTTTTCACACTGATGACCATGGCAGCATCCCCATGGTCACATGATTTACATTCGGATACTTGACAATTGACTCACATTTATGATGGTTGCAGTGTTCCGTGGTCATGTGATTCCCTTTTGCAGCCTTCTGACAAGCAAAGTCAATGGGGAAACCAGATTCATTTAACAACTGTGATACAACATTTATTCACATAACAAATGTGGCAAGAAAAGTTGTAAAATGGGACAAAGCTTACCTAACAAATTTGTCACTTAGCAATATAAACTTGGGGCTCAATTGTGGTCATAAGTTGAGGAGTAGTCTTCCTGTAGAAATTTCCTGCCTGGAGTAGTCTTCCTGTAGAAATTTGTTTTCTAATCTGGTCTATCTTGAGGTGGTGACACCACTTTGGATGGATAGACAAATTGAAGAGTATTAGAAAGACCATGTTTTTGTACACTGCTACTGGGAAAACATGGATTGAACAGTTAAGCAAAAACATTTTTTTATTGCCAGTATCTCTGGCTTCAAGCAGAATGTATGCAGCTTGAAAGATCTTGGTCGTAACCTCAGGAAAATAAGAAATAAAAGATGGAAAAGTAAAATTTAGTCAGCCAGGGCATTACAGATTGTGGAACAGTTGTGTATTGGCTAAAGCCAAAAAATCAAATAGAGTAAGTGTGCCAAGAAGGTTTGTTACAGAGAATATGCAGTTAAAATATAAGATCAGTATAATGATAAAATGAATATGTTTGAGTAATGAAATATAAAAAGCAATAGACCAACTGCCAAAGAGGAGAACTGCATAAAATAGCAACAACTTTAATAGTGAAGGGAGAGATAATACAATTTGTTTTAGCCAAGAAGGCACAATAGCTCCAAGTCAAACACAGTTTAGTCTCGTGGAGCCACGTTGCGTCTCCAGATAGAGCTGTGAAAACTCAACTATGCATCTGATAAAAGTTGTTGAGTGAGCTAAAATCTACACACACACACACACACACACACCTTAATTTATTTACTTGTCTGATTTAGTCTGAGACCTTTTATTGTCTCTCTAAAGGTACACTATACTTGATCTTTGCCAAAAAGCTTCAGGATTAAAGTAGTAGTTTTATAAAGCTGCCCTCAGGTGTAAACTTGACAGCAAATTCTTTATGCTTTGGCCTGTGTAGCATATTGAAGACAAAAACAAGTGCTACTGAGCAGATGCTTATGTTCATTTAGCATCCATTTACATTTTTTAAAACAAAGTAGATGTTTTCCTGGTTCAGTTTTGAGTTGTGGAACAGAACCATGTAATCTCAGGAAAAAAGATTACATTTAGCAGAAAAGTAGTAGAGATATAAGGAGAACAAAGTTATACAAACCATGCAAAGGCTGGGATTTTTAAACTGCAGTTATAGCCCCAATAAATATTCATTTGAAAGTCATGCTTAAATAGGTTTATAGCTCTTCTTTCAATCTCCGAGTAACATTTTTGACCTAGTAATGTTTTTGACATTATCTGTAATGTTTTGTGGCTGAATTGTGCCATTATTGTTTTTTTATTAAACTCTTTATTGTTTACTTTCATTTCTAATGGAGATTTTTATCTCTTACGTTCTGTCTCCGTATTTTGATGACAATGTTATCCATTCAATTTGTGCCTGATCCTTGGTAATTCCATGTTCTAGATTAGAGACTGTGTTTACCAAATACATGGCTTAGAATAATATATGTAACACACGATCTAAATATGTTGGTTTTGTAACTTTACCCATAGTAAAATGTATGTTACTTAATAGATAATCTTCAAAACTCTTCAACTGGACAGGAGTCTTGTACATCACAACTCATTCTAAACTCTCCTCATAGTTAAACCAATCTGAGAAAGCATACAAGAGAAAAATTTAAAGCACATTTTATATATATCGTAATTAATGTCTTTCACCCATTGAATTCTATGTTGTTTGGAGTTTCCTCTCTTGGTTTAGTACAGGTATATAGTGTCTGTCTGCAGCTTCTTCAAGCTGTTTCGTGATCTTGAAAAAAAGATTAATTTAAGTATTTTAAGAAGTTCAGATCAAATTGAATTGATTTGATTTGAACTTTTTAAACTTCTTAAATTCATCTTTTTTAATTTAATTGATTTGGTTTGGTTTTAAATACAGGTGTTACAGGGTCCAAGCATCTTTTTTTTTTTATGACTCTGAAGCACTGTGTAGTCTTAATAATTATTGCCTAGCAGAAAAAATAATTTGCATTTGTGATTATTAATTCTAATTTTGTTTTGTGAAAGAGAATTTGCTCATGGTTGGAACCTGTTAAAAGATAGCCTATATTTTTTTTTTTTTTTGGGGGGGGGGGAATTCCCGTATCATTTATTATATAACCATCTTTTTTAGCATACCACACCTTCCTGGCTTCTCGTATTTCAGGATGGGAAATTATGTGGAAAAAAATATTTTTTTAAGTAGCATTGGTACTATCATTATTCCGGTAGAATCTTTCCCCCAGGAAATAGTTGGAGATGTATCTATCTGTTGAGAAGTTCAGAGAAATTGTCTACCCAATGGTATCTTCCCTGCCATGCAAGTATGTCACCCGGTATCTTTCCCCTTAAAAATTTGCTCACCTCTAATTTTAATTGCAAGGTCTATCTGCCAGGAGACATGGAAGCAATGGCTGATTTTAGTCACAAACCTATGAGGAGTTATTTTTCCTGTAAATCAGAGGAGATATTTTTGTAAATTCTTACTCTTTTCTTTCCTCTCTGAATATTCTATTTACTGGTTATCTAAGCACCTTCAGCTTGACAATATGCCTTAAAGCTAGAATCTGATCTGAATCTTAGCTTAAATGCCTGCATTGTGAAAAGTCTAAGAAATATAATAAAGGATTATTTATATATTGAGCTTTTTTTTCATTTTGACTCATAACTTTTAAATTATTAGTTGTTTGCTTTCTTGACTCACCCTTCTTGCATAAGCAAAAATTTGATAAACATTTACCATTTAAAATAAAAATTCATTTTGTATTATTTAATTTTAATGACTTTTTAAAATTAACTGTGCTACTAATTGCATGTAATATAGTGAAAGGAAAGAAGTTTTACAACATATTTGTATATGAAACTTTTAAGGATAATTAGAAAGTTATTGTAATCTATCTATGATGGGCTGAAATTGGATTATTTAATTAGATTTATATTATTTATATATTTATATTCTGCTGTTGGCAATCAAAGAATTATTAATTTTGATTTTTGGTGAGAGAATTAGACAAAAGTGTACCATATCCAATAAAATGAGGACATACAATTAGTATTAGGATAATTTATTTATTCACAGAGATCAAAATGTAAAAAAAAAATCTTTGAATTTTTTAAGGGATTGTTGAAACTATCTTCATGGAACAGTGAAAACATTTGAAGTGTCCTTTCTGTCTTGTCATCATAAAACTAATTTGAGACTTAAAACTGTTTCAATTTAAATCACATCCAATATATATGTCAGGGTACATACAACATATGCTCAGCAAAATTTCAGGTGCCACTCCGGAGTGTATTATAGAAATTTCACAAAGAATTCATGTATGTTAAGCAACTAAAACTCATGGGAGGTGGGGGGAAACTACATTGAAGAAAAGCAATACAGAGTTTGGCAAACTGAGGGAAAACTATACTGGCAGCTGTCTCAGTGGATAGACGATTTAAAAGAAATACCAGCAGACGATTTAAAAGAAATACCACAGCGCTACTTGTATTATTATGACAGATTACAATAAATTAATTGTAATTGAAAACTAATTGAAAACTTCAACCAATATATTTATTCCATCACAATCTCCAATGTATTTTGTGAAACATATGCCTATCATGTATTATAATGACAGGCATAAAGCAAACATATTTTAGAACAACAGTTTTAATTATAAGTTTCTTTAATCCAAAAATTTATCCAAAGGTTTTATATAAATCAGGGTCAAAATAAAGATGTTTTTGTGAATTATAAACTATTTTGCAATTTTTACCTTCAAGTTTAATATATAATATTACTATATAACTATAGTATTAATTTAAGTAATTAATAGTAATAATACATAGTGCTATGAATGGAATTTGGTTGCTAACTTCTTTGGTCTTGCAATCTTTATGTCTTCTCACTGTCAACATATGACATAATGTTTAAGGACATGACAATGTATAATGATAAACCAAATTATAATATTATGTCCTCTATTTAGAAGACATATATTATAACATTATGTTCTCTATTTAGGTTCCTGTTTATTTAATATTTGTGATTTGTTTTCTACTATTATGTATATAGTAATAAATATTAGTTTATTTCAGCCCAACCAATGCTGGGTTTTAAATTACCACAATTTTTTTCTAATGCCTTACTATCAGTCTAGATTTAAGACTGTATCTGTATCTGAAAATAAGTATCAAACATTAATATAAAAAAAATAAATTCTAGGAAAAGCTCAAGGATGAAAAATTATTATTTTAACGAAAACACAATGTTATAATACTTTGTTAACAAGAAAATAAGCTCTTATAAAAACACTCTTAAAACTTTCGCCTTACTTTCTATCATTATATATTATTCTAATACAGTATAAATAATACCGGTGGAAAAGTGGAAAATATAGGGACATTATTTTTAGGGAACCATTAAATTGCCTAGATGTACTAAAAGGAACTATGTTTATAGTTTAAACTATGTTTACACACTGTAAAATCTAAATGTATTTTTAAACTTTTTTAGCTATACGCCATCTATTATTATGGTTTTTTCAGACCAGAAGTTATACTTTCTCATTTATTTTAGCCAACAATTAATGAAGTGCTTGGTTTTTATCTTTCAGGTTTGAACATCAGTAGCTTAAAGGAACAAAAAAGTAATGGAACCAGTTCTGAGCCCAGTTTTTCATCTCTGGAGAGGAAAAGCTCTTTGTCAAGGTAAAATCATTAAAGTGTTTCATTAGTGAATTGTTTCAACTATTTCTAAGAAATGCCTCTGGGAATTTCATGGAATCCTGACAACAATATTTTGATCTTTGGGCTACAGTTCAGATTCATGTTTCTAAACAGTAACATTAAAGAAGAACACCTTAGAAAATATTTGTACTAAAGCCAGGTATTCTTTTGCAGCTGTTGTTCTCTTAATTTAAGACTCCATTGACATCTCAGTGAACCACAGATTAGCAATGTACAGCTGCTCTCAGTAGGACTACTTAAAGACTAGACAATAGAAGTTGTCAAGAAAAGGGCAGACGTAAAACATAAAGTCTTCAAGAAATAAAATGGTGTGTCATCTCCTGGATGGAGTTGAGATGTAAATAAACTTCAGTTCTTGTATTCACTAAAATGCTAGATTATGTGGTGGTTTTTTTTTTTTTAATTTCAAATTGAGAGCATTTAATTAATGCCCTTGTTTTTCCTAAAGAGATGCAATTCATCTACTGCCTTCCCCCCACTTGTTCTTTGGACGATTTTTTTCCCTATCAGCAGCATGATTCAAATTGCTAGTAATCAAGAGCTATAAGTAAATGAAGCATAGTAAATAATTCTGGAATTTTAAATTGGCTTTAGATTGTTACATAATAATTGTCAACACACTTCTGTAGCCTGATTGTGCTGGTTTGAAAGTCTCATTTGTATTGTCTGATCTTTTTGATTATGTTATACAATATGCCTGTCCCTGCTTAGTAACATTTATAACATTTCTTTTACTTTTAACTATATAATTAATGTAAAATTGGTACTATGTAGTCATGGAATAAAATTAATTCAGCAGCCTATAAAAGAAATAATAATGCACTTTATACACTGTACAGTCCAATTATTTTCTGTTCTGATTTTCAGGAACTGAAGTTGGAGAGTAATACTTTCTAAAGTTAATTTGTTAAAATATATTGCTTTCATTTTCATTTCATAAGTTATTGCTATTTGAAGGAATCCAAAGAAGCATTTTTAAATATTGTTTGCTATATAAAAAGAATAAGAATATTGTGAACACTATCAATATTTTAAAAAATGTTATAGAAACATGCTTTGAATTATAATACGAATGAGCAGTTTCTTGTATTTCTTAAATTACTGTTCACATAATGCATGCTCTCTAGCATGAAGAAGCAAGGAACATTTTTATTCTAATGGGGGGGAATTGCACAGTATAACATGAATTAATAGTTATTTTTAAAAACACTTGCATTTTAATTTTCTCTATAAGGAAAATAAAGTAACATTTTCAATCTTATATTGGAGGCTTATCTTATAAAGATGTTACAAATAAAGTACAAATAAATTGTGAAAGAAGGGATAAGGCTCAGGTATTTATTTGCAGTTTGGATACAGAGAAATTTCTTACAGGCTGATGTCTAAAGATTCCACTTACTGTTACTTCTTGCACCTTCGTGCTATTTATTACAAGTGGTCTTGAAAACCAGTACTTGAAAATAAACACAACAGTGTAGTACTGCTGTGGTACGTTTAATTCCCCCCCCCCCCAGTGTTTAGTCACTGAGCTGATGAGCGACTCGTGAAATACCCTGATAGACCTAATTTTTTTTAAAAAATGGCTTCCACTGATGTCCTACAGACAATAATTATGATGTGCTAGTTAAGTCCAAACTACAGCTGAGGGATTTTACTTTAAAGCAGAGGCTTGGGCGCAAAAATGCATTTATAGCTCTTTGTCTGCCACCTCATTATGCGTGGACCTGATTCATTAAGTAATTGGTTTGCAGTTGTTTACATGAGTATTAAGGCTTTTATTCAGCAGTCTTTTGAGAGATACATTGTGCAAATGTTGCATGTTATGAATGCAGAATGAGGGGCAGTGGACAAGTCCTATTGGCTAAACACTGCACTGTTGAAAAGCAAGTAAAAGAGATTGGGTGCTGCTTTGCATAGCAATGACTTTCTTAATAAGCTTTACAGATTAATACACACAAGCTATAAAAGATGCAAAGAGATACTCTTAGCACATTTATCCATGCTCATTTCACTATTATGGCACTGGAGATGGGAAGAATTGAGTGCTTTCATATTCTTTTTTTCCAGTGCAACTTCAGTGCATGAGACTTAATAGAATCCAATGTTTATTGTATTATAAATTGTGGGGGAAGTAGGCAGACCTGCAACAGTTTATTATTAAAGATTATTTCAATGTAAATCTTTTCCACCATTGTGTATCCAACAGCAAAATCATTTTGTGGTTGAGTGGGGATGAAAGGCATAATGTACGAAGGAGTGAGTCTTAATAGGAAGCTGCTCTCCAATTGAAGGCCACTTGTTCCCTTTTGTATGGAGATGCATGCCACAGCTTCCTCTTCTCCAGCAAATATTACCCTGTTGTATCCTAGCTGAAAACAATTTTCTTGCCAGAGTCCCACTGCTTAGTACAAATAAACTTGGACACAATTTTCTAACTTAATTGCTACACTACATTCAAAGGAAAAAAAATATATGAAACAAATGATCCAAAAGTAGCATACCCCTAGTAGTTATAACATAATTATTAAACCAATGGTTGCAGCAATGTGTGTGGCATTTGATTGATCTGTAGCAATACAATCAGCCAGTGGATGTCAGTAGCAGACTGTCCTTGCAGGTTTGGGCTAGATGCAATGTCTTTTCTTAGAGGCCTTTTCTTTTGCAACATCTGAATGTGAAAAATAAAACCTAAAATATTTAAGTTGTCTTCCTGAAGTGTGCCTTAAAGTTTCAGTATATTTTTATTTATCAGGTTATCTATTAAGGACAATAGGACTTGCTTTTGAGTTTCATCAAATTCTTATCCTTCTGTTTAAATTGGCTTTTTGAATAGAAATGTCTTTTTCTTTAAATATTTTATTCACTTGAATAAATTGCTAGTTACCACTTGTAGCTACCACTTGTTTATTTATCTTAAGTTAACTGCAGGTACTCCATGGACCTCATTTACCCCTTTTGGAAGCCGCCAAGTAAAACAAAACAACATTTTTAGTGTTTTTTTTGGGGGGGGGCTGTTTTTGTATTGGTTAAGTGTGGGGAGAAAATTGAAAATATTACTAATTTCCAAATCTTTGAATGATCTGCCAGAACATGTTTGTTCTGGCAGATGATCAGTTTGTACTGAGTATTTCAAATATTGTATGCTTAGCCTCTGATAAATGCTTCATTTTAATCTTCACAGATAACTACAATGACCAGTAGGGGTCACTGTTTCTTTGCTAAATCCAAGTTGCATTTCTATTTCCAAATGAAATTTATATTTTAAATCTGGTTGAATTTTAGTTTCCAAAAGCTTCAATGCTGCTGATATCAGTTTATATCCTCAGGAGTAAAAGAATATTTTGATAGTCACTGAAGATTTTTATGTTATTTGCATAAGATGCTCAAGGTGGGCTTTTCTGGATTCCCTGTTCAGAGGGATAGACATAGCCCAGATATTTAAAGGGATGTTTGGTTTTTTCCAATTCTGCTCAATTATCTAAGCCTGCTGTTTTGGTTTCTAATTGAAAATCATTATTTTAGATTTCTGGTAGTTTTTTTCATCTATACTATCCTCACATTAACCAATATAAAAGAACGAGACAGTTGTTGCTCTTATTATTCTTTTCCTTTAAGCCTTTCCTTTAAGACCAAAGATTATTGTGGCACTTGTCCTATCTCAATTACTACTGAAACTACAGAACAATTCAAAACACTGATAAAAGTAATAACCTCATAGATAGAAGTGGATGAATGACTTTGCAGATGACATTGCCTTAATACTGCTTAAGCTAAATAAGCTTTTCCCTTTGATCATTGAAAACATATTAAAATATGGAGAGGTAGTGAATTTTGAAATTCATTTTAAAAAGACAATGGCTTTGTTCATCAACATCAGCTCCGAATTAGAGAATGAGGTAAGGGTTAAATAATCCTTTAAGATTGATCATAAATGAATTATCTTGGACTTTAAATATAATTTTTCTCAATTGTGTGCACTAATACTTGAACTAGATGAAAATTCTAAGGGGGCAGTGTCCGTGTCAGATTTTTAAAGTGCAAACTTAATAATTATACTTATGTGTATAGATTGTTGATAAAACAAGGAATGCTTTATGGATGCAAAAACCATTAAGTTATTAAGTTCTTAAAAGAAAAGAAAGTTTATGAAACTAATGCTCTGATGGTGTTATACTCCAATTTCTTTAGCAGAAATGTCTATATAAGAATTATTGAAAGAGATATGGTAACATTGAAACTTACTGGCATGTTCTGGCAGATCATTCAAAGATTTGGAAATTAGTAATATTTTCAATTTTTCCCCCACACTTCACCAATACAACCCCCCCCCCCCTCAAACTGTTGGTTTGTCTTACTTGGGGGCTTGCAAAAGGGGTAAATGAGGTCCATGGAGTACCTGCAGTTAACTTAAGATAAATAAACCCCTGCTTTTTGTATTTTCGCTTGTGCATTATGCATTAATAGTAGAAGATTCAACACTGAAAAAAATGAGTATTTATTCACATAATACAACTATAGAATGTTATAGACAGTGGAGTAATTCATAAAGGAAATATGTCTTAAACTTTTTAACAATTAAATGCATTATGAAATAATGTTCTTCATTGAAAAGCAGTAGTAGGCAGATAAATCCTTTTGAATGGTTTGAGAAGGAATCAATTCCTTATTCAAGCCCTCTTTATTTCTGGATTCATTTAGCTTCCCAACTAGGATTTATGTAAACAGTGTAAATATGCAGTATGTGACATTTCTTTCAACAAGCAGATAGCAGTTCTGTGGAAATCTTGAAAAAGAATAATAAGTTATTTCAGTTGGACACTCTTTCATAATTATAGTGTTATGGCCATCTGAACACCTAATCAGATTTTTCCCCATGATAATCTATCCCTAACCTGAACTTTTAGGTCTTCTCACAATGCTCTGTAAATGAGTCCATGTCCATCCAACTTACTCGTCCTGTTCTCTTTCCTTCTAGCTTTTCTAATATTAGACCTTCTCCTGAGAGTTAGGTCTTAGTAAAGTATATCCACAGTAAGATAATTTGAACCTGGTCATTTGTACCTCTAGTGAGAATTCTGAGTTGATTTGTTCAATTCTTCTTTTGTTTATTATCCTGGCTGGCCACCAAATTTATAGAAGCTTTCTCCCACATCAATATTCAAAAGCATGAATGTTCTCTTCTCTTCTCTTCTGATTCTTTAAAGTCCAAGTTTCACTTCTATTGAGTTTAGCAGAGAATACCATTGCTTCACAAATGTGATCATTGTAAGATACATACATCCTGGTAGTTTAATATATTTTCCAAGGCCTTGGTGACTGTTGTTGTACTATCAATACAATGGAGCAAGCAGTCAAAAATTTTACTCTTTTTTGACTGCTTCTTCCATTGTATTGGTAGTTGGTTCTAAAAGGCAGAAGCTATCCACCATTTCAGTATTTTCAATGTATATTCAAAAGCTGGCAGTTCTATCTGTTGTTACTAGTTTAGTCTTCTTCAAATTTAATTTTAGAACAATTTTAGTACCATTTTTTCACTGTACTCTGACTTTTACTAGTAGACTGACTTTTACTAGTAGACTTTTACAAGTAGACTTCCAATAATAAATATACAGCATATATGTTTAATAAATAAAGGGAGAGTATAGAGCCACTCTGTTCTCTGTTCTCTGTGACTATAACGTCTTCAGTTGTACATAGGTTTCACCCGAGGACAATGAGTGTTCTGGGATTCCCATTTTTCTAAGCACATTCTACAGCTTGATGTGATCAACGCAATTGAAAGTGTTTCTGTAATACATTGTGACTTTTGTTGAATATTCTATAAATAGAACTTACTTTCAGTGGAAATTTATTTTTCCCAAGCTAGTAATTTTCTATAAATATGTATACTTTTATTAAACTATTTTCAAGCTTATGTTTCTTCACTAATTTTTAAAAATGTTGTTCATAGTGTTGTTTTCCTGGAGTATGATACTGATTTGCTGCATGCTGGATATTTTGTATAAATATACACAAAAATGTATAAAAACCTTAATCCAGAGAAAATGGCAAAAATGGTCTGGAAACTGAGAAACCTTAAATGGTGAAATACAAATATCATTGTTGGCTTTGGTTAAAACTGAATTCTGAAGGTTTTAGTCCACTGTTCTTTGAATTCATTCTGATCTTAAGTTATATATGAATATGTCCACCTGTCTGCTTGTTAATAAGCACTGATATATTTTTCTTTTTTTACAGAGATGAAAATCAAAGAGGAATATCTACAATAAAATCTAAAGGTAAGGATATTATCAGTTGTAGTCATCTAACACAATTAAAGACTTTTTTCCCTTTTCTGGCAATAGAGAAACTTGCTGGGACTCATGTCGTCCATCTAGTAGCATCTTGGTTCTAAGAAGCCTGTAAGGAATGAAACAATACTCAGCAATTTTGCCCTCAAATAAATTTGTGCCCTTAACTCAGTATTGACTTTTGAGGACTACCAGAGCAAGCCCTTGTTATTCCCAAGTTTTCTTGGCAATATTTTCAAAAATGGTCTTTTTCTTCTTTTGTGGCCAAGAGAATGACTGGTGGAACTTGAAAAGCAATCTCCTAAAGTCAGATCCCTTTAACCACTACATCAAACTATCTTATTTACAAACTAAGTGTTTCTTTTGTGACCATGGCTATTAAAGGAATGTTGAAAGGGGGCTAATAATTATCTTCAGACCTGTGGCATTTGCAGAGAGGAGTAAATGGGATCAAAGTGATGATGTAAGCAACATTGTTATGCAAGCTCCATCGCTTAGCGGACTGGAGACTAAAACATTCGAAGAACCATTGCAGGAATTGGGTATGCTAATTTAATGAAAAGAACTAGTGGTGACATGATATCAGTGTTCCAATATCTAAGGGGCTGCCACAAAGAAGGGCTCAACCTATTTTTCCAAGCACCTGAAGGGAGGACAAAAAGTGATGGTTGGACAGTTCCTGACAGTTAAAACGATCACTGGAACGACTTATGGTTGTGGATGCTCCAACACTGGAGATTTTAAAGAAGAGATTGGATATTTGTCTGAAATGGTATAGGGTTTCCTGCTTGAGCAGGAGATTGGACTAGAAGACCTCCAAGGTCCTTTCAAACTCCATTATACTGTTATTTCTTTTCTATATGCATCTCAATATCATACGCTGCAACCTCCTTTCATAATTTTGATTAAAATAGTGAGAACCTGAAGATTCTGCTGCTGCTTTGTCAATGACTTCCACACATATTACACATTACATGAAAAGCACTTTCCCCTGCCTGTAATATACAAAATTAACCTGGGGCCATCTGTTTTAATCTCTATATTGTAAATCCTTACTCTGTTCATTTGGATGTGAGCCCTCCAGATATTGCTCGATTTTCACTATTCTTGACCAGAGGCCTTTATTAACTGAGATTGATAGAGGCCTGAATCCAACATCCGAAGAGCAACAGGTTTCTTGCTCCGTAAGTAGCCATTAATTATAAGGAAAGTGCTTGATTCCAGTGATTTCTGCAGCATTTTTAGTGCTACAAAAGCCTTTTTAAAGACAAGCAGCAAAATATATACCATTCAGGCAGTGATTGCACTACCTTAAATATGTTGATTCCAGCTTTTATTTGATTATTCAAAGCTTTATAAAGTGGCGATAGATCATTCATATTTTAGTTTTCAACAATAGTGGGATTCCTGAAAGTGCAGATCAGGGGGCGTGGGGAGGCGCACTATCTTCTGGGTCCTGGCAAGCGAGTGCACACACGCAAAAAGGTTAGTCACCACTGCTCTATACATATATGTGCATAACATTGCATTATATTACATCAACGTGAACATGATGCATGTTGCACCGGCCCTGCAAGTCTATCATACTACATAGTTATGTTATGTTGCATTCAGGAGTCTGACAGTCCACGGATAAAATTCTTCAGCCTGTTAGTATGACTGGCTATGTCTCTCTATCTCCTGCCCAATGGTAGGACAATAAAGAAGTGCTGACCAGCGTGTGAATCATCCCTGAGATTTTCCTCACTCTGCTAAGGCAGTGAGTCCCGCTGATTTTCATATGTTGACATTAAATGCCTTGTCATTTCTTTCCCCATCTGTCTCCAATCCAGCTTTTTGGGGTGAGTCTGATGACAGCAATTCTGATATTGAAGCAGCCCTACGCCCTCAGGAACAGTGTTCACAAGAAGATGGATTCAGTGATTTCTATGACTAACTTGATACTCATTTACAAACGAATGATATAAAAGCCAGTAGCAATTTTTCAGGATGAAAGTGGTTTCAGGAAAGGTCAATCTGCATTGGATATCCTGGTGGCATTTTTATGCACCTTACCATCGCCACTTCTTCACACCAAATTATCCTGTCAGCCTACTTTCAACCATTATGTTTATGAATGATTGTAATATTCTTCTTGAAAACAAAGCTAAGAGCACCAAAACCGCAACAGTTTTACACCTGGATTTACCCCTGATTTGAAGTACACAAGATTTACACCTGGATTTGAAGTACACATTTGAAATTTGAAGTACACAGAAGCAAGGGGGAGAGTAATTTTGGAGCTGGAAAATTGTAGGCCTTTAATTTATATATTCCCTCCTATACCTGTTCCTTGATCCAGTTGCTTGATTGAAAAGTTTGTTCTTATGCTTGAATGGGCCATCAGACTAATGAATTCAGTTCAAGACAAAGCAACCATGATGTTTATTAATACTATAATGAATTTTGCATTAAATAAAAAGCAACTGATTGGACTGGGACCTTGTTTGTATTTGTAGCTTTAACCATTCACTCCTGTTTACATCAGGGAGGAAACTTTTAGTTATGAAAATAGTTGCAAAAAAAAAAAAAGCAAAGCATGATTAAGAGGGCCAGGGGAGAACATCACAAAATGAACAATTGTATGAACAATGGCATTTCAGACTTAGCTCTATTGCTGTTTTTTTAGAAGTAAAGCATTATTTCAGAAATCAGATTTCTAAATGTATTTTACCTTTAGTTTATCATAAATTGCGGTATCTGCTATCCCGCATCAGATGGGCGCCTCATGACAGGGA
>BLBF01000031.1:7027361-7040119 GCA_015471245.1 Laticauda colubrina
CATTGATATACAATTGCAAACACATAAATGATACATAGTTACAACACACCTGAAGAAATCTGGCCAGGCCACGGTTAAGCTGACGGACAGAGAGACCTACGTCATGGCCAGGTGCAGCTTTCTGGAGGGTGAGGTCCGCCACCGAGGAGCACCAGGAGCCCCTCTCACAACCCTCTCTCTCCGGCAGCCTGCTGAGACCCAGTCCTCTTCCAGCCGAAAGTCAGTCCCTGTCTTCAGGCAGGTTTCTGTGGAGCGTGCCATGGAGGAGAACCCGCGGACAGGTGTTGTAACCGTGGTGGAGCGCGTGGAGGACTCCCTGGTGCGGTGGGAGAAAGGAGACATCGAGTCCACCACAGTCGTAGCCGCATCCACACACCCCCCAGCTCCATCTCCACAGAAAGGCAGAGAGCCAGACAGCAGGAGGGGCAGAGCCACACTGTCCTGCTGGAGATCAGGGACACTATCCGCACCAGTATAGATCTCCTCTCTCAGCTGGTCCACACCGACTCCTCATCCTCCAACCGCAAGCCCTTCCTCACCTATGTCAACCAGACCCTCAGGAACATGGAGGAAGCCCAGTACCAGGTGGTGAAGGACCGGATCACCAAGCTGCTTCACAACCCTCCAGACCCAGAGGAACCTGCTCCCACCCAGCCCAGGTCTGCTCCTCCACCCCAGGTGATGTCCCTCCCATTCCAAGGCTTCCCACAGCCCCTCACCTACCAGGGCTACGGCTACCAGGAGGTCCAGCAGCACAGGCAGCAGCTCTTCCCAGTCCAGGCACATTCATCGGGCGACACCATTGCCACCGGTTTCAATGATGCCACCCATGCCAATGATGCCACCGACGACAGCGATGCCACCCACGCCAGTCCTCACCCAGCTGCCGACCAGACAGCCCCACTACACTCCTCCTTCCTCCACCCCACAGCCAAGCCCGGCCTCAGTACATCTCTCATCAGTACTGGGGCTGACACCCTATGGCATGGAGGAGGGACCTCTCAGCATCACGGGTCTGAGCCAGCTATCCGAAAGCTTTCTCAACACACCGTCACCTGTTGTCCTCTCGGGGCCAGACACCCCAGTGGGGCTTCAGACCAGCACTGCAGCAGCAACCACCTCCACAGCCCCTGGACCCTTCACCCCTGAGACTGGGCACACCTCCGAGTGACCGTGAAGACTGCCAGAGACTGGGTGTGGACTTTATTTGGACACTTGACTTGGGTCTTTTTCCTTTTCCAGCTTGTTGTTCAATAAAGTTTATCTTTGATTCACACACTTGCTTCATTACTTTTTTTTTAATAAAGTCTTGGTGGAAACTTTTAGAATTGGTTTAAGCCTTTGCATGCTTGTGGGAAGGGTTAAGATAGCAGTGGAATGGGCAGGGATACCTTTGGGATGGGTAATAGCTGTGGGATAGATAAACCTCCAGTGCAAGCATAGTGGGACTGTATGGTCCACCCTCCCAGGTGCCACACCTATGGCCCTTTATTATCAATAACAATGTAATAATCATCCACACATGTCAACACAAACACAACTCTTTATTAAAAGCCCTGATCATTGTAGGCCCACCCAACATACATGGCCCAATCTCATCAGTGTGATGAGACAGCCCGAAGGGGAGCATCCATTAAGCATCTGTCATCCTGTCTTGCCACTCCACTGCTCCAGCTGGGGAGTTGCACCAGTGTCTCAGGAGGTTGCGCTGCTTCTTCCCTTCACGTGAGGCTCTGTTGGGGCCTTGCGCATCCTCAGTGTCTATCAGGTTTCGCCCTTGCCTCCATTCCCCAGGCTCCATGTCCCCATTGCGTTGTTGGAGGTCCACGAGCCTGTTCTGCAAGACTGGGTAGCAGGTGCGCATGAGATTGTGCAGGATGCAGCAAGCTTCCACGATCCTCCTCACGGTCTCTGGGCGATGCTGCATGGTGGTGAGAAGTACCTGGAACCTGTTGGCCAGGATGCCAAAGGCGTTCTCCACCATCCGCCTTGCCCTGGACAGCCTGTAGTTGAAGATCCTCTCTTCACGGGTGAGGAGTCTGGAAGTGTAGGGCTTCATGAGGTAGGTTCTGAGGGAGAAGGCGTCATCTCCCACGATGAAGTAGGGCACATCTTGCGTGTCTTTGGGCAGGGGGTCTGGATCTGGAAAGCCCATGATGAGGTTGCCTTCCAGCCCCTGGGCATCTGAACATGAGCTGCTGCCTGAAGCATCGATGTACATGAGCTTGTAGTCAGCATTGACCATGGCGAAGAGGACGATGCTGAAGAAGGACCCATCTATGGCTCCAACGGTGTGGGGGAAGTTCCACCTCTGATACCACTGCTCTGCAACTTTCTTCCATCCTTCTTCAGTGGAGGGGCACTGGAGGAGCTCCTGCAGGTATTCTTCGATGTTGGCCTGCACCACTTCTCTGACCACAATGTTGATGGTGTTGTGTGACACCCTCCAGCCGTACTGCATGCTCCTGTAGGTGGTCCCTGAGGCCAGGTGGCGCAGAGTGAGTGCCATCTTGAGCCCAGGTTCCAGGCTGGGCCGGAAGTTGGTGTTTGCCTTGGTCAACCTGGGTGTCAGCCGCTGCACAACTTCGTCAAACATGGCTGGAGGCATCCTCATGAAGTTCTGGAATGCCCGAGTGTCTTCGTTCCTGAGCTCCACCATCAGCTTGTTGTACAGTCCGTACTCTGCTCTTCTGGCGATCCATCTTCGTACCCAGATGCTTCTTGGCTGCCTCTTTTTCTTCCCATAGTAGAGTTCACAGAGCCTGTAGATGGCTTCGCACTGTTGCAGAAGGATGGTGGCTGCCAAAAGGACTGTGTTACGATCCACGGTGGACATGACTGGATGCTGTGGAAGAGCAAGAGTCAGATGAAGGCTCATATTTATAGACTGCTGGTCTGAAAGTGAGATGCAGGTGAGTTGCTCCCCCTTTTTATAGGCAGTATAGGTGTCCCTTTGCATCCTCTAGGCATCCTCTAGACATCCTTAATATCCGAGATAGGTCCCCTCTGCGAACGTTCTTTCCGTTTTAAACGCTTTGTTTCCGTGCTGCATCCGTTCTGTATCCGTTCTGCGTCCGTTCCGCTTCCTCCCTGCGTCCGAGCGGACGCAAGTTGCGCGGATGCGTAACGGATGCCTAGTTGATATAGCAGATGCGTAACGGATGCAGAACGGATGCGTAGCGGATGCGTAGAGGATGCAGAACGGACGAATTGGATACATTTTCCACTCAAAAGTTTTGAGCAGCTCAAAACTTTCTGAGCGGATGAAACGTCAATAAACGGATGCTGGACGGATAGAGAGGAAGCAAAATGGAGGCAGTGAGTACATTGCGTTAACCAACGGATGGCAAGCTTTTTTGTCCATTTTACATCGTCTTTGCATCCGTTGGTGCAGTGTGACAGGGGCTTAAGGCGAGGGGGGCGAGAGTGGTTGCGGCCCGGTACAAAATGATCCGCGGACCGGTACCAGTCCGCAGACTGGTGGTTGGGGACCCCTGCATTGGGACTCCTAGATCTCTCTCACAGTTACTACTATTGAATGAGGGCATACACAACTTCTGAAAGGAAGCTATTCCACTGGTTCGTTGTTCTCACCATTAGGAAATTTCTCATTAGTTCTAGGTTGCTTCTCTTCTTGATTAGTTTCCAGCAAGTTTTCTGGAGCTTTGAAAAATAGATTGACCCCCTCATCTTTATGGCAGCTCCTTAAATATTGGAACATTGGTATCATGTCTCTTCTAGACCAGACATACCTAATTTGTGCAACCATTCTTCATTATGTTTTATTTTGGTCGTATTATCCTTTTCACAGCTTATGTTGATTGTGCTGTAGTGAGTTGAGTGGTCAGGCACTTTTTGATAAAGTTGTATTGATATTCATTTGTTGGAAGATATGTACATTATCTTTTTTTCTTATCCTGGTGTTCAGGGTTGTTGCAGTTTGTTCATGCTCATCTAAATAGTGTTCTTATACAGTTTCTCTTGTAGAAGGTTACGTTTTGTTTTTTTTTTTTGTAGTGGAGCACTTGGATGGTATGTGTGGTTTTACTTGAAAACTTGTATTTCTAATTTGCCATAGTTGCCTGTGCTGATAGGGATATCCAGGAAGGGTAGCGTGTTGTTGTTTTCTTCCCTTGTGAATTTTATTTCTTTGAAGATTTTGTTGATCGTTCTGAGAGTATTTACATACTATATGAACCTGATAACCTTCCCCAGAGTAATCTCAGAGTTCTGCGTCAACTGAAATGAATCTAGATAAAAATGTCTATTTATGCTGAAGCTTGTCATTTACCAACTGCTTGAGTATTTTCCAAGGAAGAATACATTAACTATTAATCTCCTCTGGGTCAATAACAATTCAATTGCTACCTTCTTTTAAATAAGTTGCTTTTATAAATAATGTATACCATGTCCCATACTACACATTATCTATCATTTATTGTTTGTAGGCTAAAGAATGTAATGGTATCAAAATTCCAGTTGACACTAGTAAGCCGAATCCCAATGAAGTGGAATTTGATAATTTATACTTGGATATGAATGGCATTATCCATCCTTGTACACATCCTGAAGACAAGTGAGTGGCATTTTTATTTAAATAAAGAGTCAACATTTATGGTATCTGAAATATTAATGTGATACATTACACTGCAGGCCAGCACCCAAAAATGAAGATGAAATGATGGTTGCAATTTTTGAGTATATTGACAGGCTATTCAATATTGTAAGACCAAGGCGACTTCTGTACATGGCAATAGATGGAGTGGTAAGTATATTTTAAAAATGTTAACTTATTCAGGGTTTTTTAAAATAACAGTATGAGACTTTCGTAGCAAATTTTTTTTTGCAAAGCAGACATATAAAAATGGTATTTTAATGTTGATTTAATGTTTATTTCATTGATATTAACTAACCAATATCAGTACTTCTATATATGTTACAAAACTTTGAGGGACAGTGGACTACAGTGAAAGCCTATTTAATTATTGTACATGTATTTATGGAGATAGCATGTGAGAAATTCAGTAATAAATATATTTTTCTCACTTAACTGAATCAAATAAATAATATTAATATTGTATAATAACACTTTAAAACTTCCCAGAATTGTTCATAGTGCAGCAGTCTACAGTATAGATATTGCTGCTTGTGTGTGAATGTATGTGTTTGTGTAATTTCTATATACTTTCAAATATAGTGATGCAAACTAAACTTCATAGTTTAATAGGAAGACAAAAAATAAGAGCAATGTCAGTTAAATTGTTAATGCTAATACTCTTTTTCTAGGCTCCCCGTGCAAAGATGAATCAACAAAGATCCAGAAGATTCAGAGCATCAAAAGAAGGAATGGAGGGTGCAGAAGAAAAACAGAGAATTAGACAAGAAATTATGGAGAAAGGTAAATTGATGATCTAACATTTTTCATTAATAAGTAAATTGAAGATGGGGTTCTTTCCTGCTTTTATGTAGCAGAGCAAAATACTCATGCAAATGCATGATTGAGTTGCACGGTTTCTGTCTTATCTTAATTCACAAGATTCTGATTAAATGTATTATAATTTACACTTAAAATGCCATGACTGGAATCCTTCAACAACTTGTCTTGAGAGAAGATCCACCAAATAGTAAAGAATTTTTAATTGAGTAAATAGTTATATTAGATTAGAATCATTATGGTAGGTGGACATCAGATTTACTTGTGAATTCCAGAATAGAGTTATCAGTAAAGTAAAATGCTATGGGTTAAAATTAATTATATAAAATATATGTCTGTGTTGTTTCATCTCATAATTTTATCTGTTAGATTAGTCTTCAGTTCTGTTACATATTTTTTTTAAAGGTGGCTTTTTACCTCCAGAGGAAATTAAGGAAAGATTTGACAGCAATTGCATAACTCCAGTAAGTAGAACTACTATTATCTCCCAAACTGAGACCAAAGATAGTTTTGGTCACAGTCTCTTGGTTGATTAACTACCGCTTGGCTGTGGGTTTCTAATTCATCTGAGACTGATTACAGTTAAGATCTAGTAATTATTTTTGTGAAGGCTGTTTGCATTTGCAGAGGGTGCTACATTAATGTACCTAAAATGCTACATTGCAGAACTAATTTGGAAAAAAATCTTAGAGTTCAGGATGTTACTTGGATTGCAGTAGTTGCAGTGTGAAGTCTAAGTAAGAACGTGTAGCAAGACATAAATGGAAGAGTAAAATGTCAAAAGATATGTCTCTTCGTGCACGTGCTGTTTTTTCTCTTATCTCTCAACTGAATGTGCATAATATAACTAAAATTCTTATGTTCATTTTTCTCTTTCCCTTGCCATATGTTTGCTAAGAACAATATGGAGGGCAAAGTCATCCAACAGAAAAGAATGCTTTTGAGAAAAGTATTCCCAAGTTTAACTTTGGGCTGAGTTTGTATGAGGAGAGAGGATGAAAAGAAGTTTTTCCATAATTCAATTGCTAAAATAAGAACCTAATTTTTTACTCTCAAAACTCAAGTTTGCACAGTGCTCGTTCTGATGGACAGTGTCATAACTTAATAGCAGTGACATAACCTATAAATCTGGAAACAGGATTTTGTAAAATTTGAAGGGGTTTTTTTTGTTGACCAAAATAGCCATCATTTTAAAAACTGATTATAGTTTTAACTCTTAGATTTCTCACATTATCCAAATGGATGTGATGGGGTCTTCTGGCTAGATGAATATAATTTTATAGTTACTTTTAAATGTAGTTGCAGCTATTCTCTCTGTATTGTTCCATTGGATAAAAGCCTTGTGCATCCTCAGTTGTACTGGTTGGAGAATCCAAAGTGTGGGTGATGTCTGCTTCCTTGTTTGAAGTAAATCAAAGCTTAGTCCCGCCTCCTACTGAGCATGCCCAGTTTTTGACTCAGTCTTCATGCAAGGAAGACACACAGAGAGAGTGTGCAAGAGAAAAGGAAATGTAGACACGCTTTGGATTCCAAAACAATTCAAAAGAACACAAAAGAATGTGAACTGTGAGTATAGCGAGCCGGGCAGAAGCCACAAGCAAGCGGGGAAGCCACAGTGTGGTAGCACAGCGGGGAAGTGCCAAACAGCTGTTTGGCACTTAGAAGAAAGCTGCCAGGGCTCCAAAAGAGTGGGTGAGCTAGCACTCGGCCATCCTGAAGCACAGTGTCCACAAGAAGAGGGGCCCAAAGGGGAAAACAGATTGGTACTCGGCTATCCTGAGGCCGCAGGGGGAAAGCACAGGGGAAAAGCTTAGAATAAAGCTGCCACAGCCCCAAACAAGCAGGCAGTCATCCCTCAAGGCATACAGAGCCGCTTCCCAAAGAAGGGGTGCCAAGCAGTTTAGGAGAGTTACTACTCAGTTGTGGCTGAGCACACTCTAAAAGGAGACCCTGAAAAGCCCACCTGGTCTGGGGCTAGAGTCACTGCTCAGTTGCGGCTGAGCATACACTCGAGCAGTCAGGAATCATCAGACTGCAGCAGCAGAGCTCCAGGGTAGGCAAAACTGCCTGAGCCCAGGAACAAAGGGGACAACATGGCTGATTTTTCAGAAACGGAGGCAGGCTTGGAGAATAAGGGATCTCCTGAACCAAGCAAACAGGTCTCTAAAGGACCTAAGATGGCCAGTAGATGGGAAAGGAGCCCCTGTATATGGTCATGGATGTTCAGAGCTAACTAAGCTAATCTTACTATGTTCAAATGCATAAAAATTGTGTTTATGTAAATTTGTTAAACTATTTTAAAACAATCCTGCCAATACAAATAGAACATAAATAACACCATATCTCTTAAGTTAGAGAGTTAAGATCAATTTTGTTTTATGGTTAAAATGCTCACTACAGTTTTGGGCAGGTTACAGCAAGTTTCATTTTTCTAAAGTATGATTTCACAACTTTGGAAAGTTTGGGTTTTTTTACCCACTCAACCTAGTGTATATTTGTGTTTATTAAATATGTTTATTTTAAAAATTACTCAATCTTGTCCCCAAACATTATTTTATGTTCTTCTTATGTAGGGAACAGAATTTATGGACAATCTTGCTAAATGTCTTCGTTATTATATTGCTGATCGTTTAAATAATGATCCAGGATGGAAAAACTTAACGGCAAGTTTTTATCAAATGACATTTCAATCCACTAATAGAATGTCAAGATTTTTTTTATTAATATCCAGTTTAGGAAGCATAGATATCAGTCTTAGGAATATGTACATAATTTCCTTCATATATGATTTTATAATGCTGTTCATTTCAAAAGATTGAAGTGTAAGATGAAATATATTGATTTGTAACAAGAGTAAGATGTAATGGTAATGGAATAAGTAATCATATATTGAAAAATAAGGAAATGTAAAAGATGTCTTGATGTTGATAACAATGCATATAATTTTATTTTATGTTTTTAAACTTTGGAAAATTAATAAAATATTTTTAAAAAAGATTATTAATAAATATATAACATACATATTTTATGATTGTAACCCCACTCAGATGGGATAATCAAAATAAATAAAAATAGTCAATTTCTGACAGTGACCAGAAAGTAAAGCGTGTGATTTTAATGTCTTTTGAAACAGTGGTCGCCAACTGGTGGGCTGGGGACCACTGGTGGTCCATGAGAAAATTTTGATGGTCCGCAGCAAAATGCCCCCCCCAAAGCAATTAATCCAGGCTGCTCAGGAACACAAGGCTGCGCTGCCCACATGGCCCAAAACCATGTGGCAGAGGAGGGAAATCTGCCCTGGGGTGTCTTGCTAACAGTGGGAAACTCAGTCCCGTATTTCAGAGCTGCAGTACTCACAGGATTGGGCCTTTGGTCATCTCGGAGCAGCTGCTCCTCCACTCGGGTGCACCGGCCTGCCATGGACTGGAGGAGCTGTTCCGGGATGACCAAAGGGCCAGTCTTGTGACTACTGCAGCTTTGGAATATGGGACCAACTTTCCCACCAATGTCAGCAAGCCACCGTCAAAATTCATGTTAGTGGTCCGTGGGATTTAAAATTATGAGTTTGGTGGTCCTTGAGATCCAAAAGGTTGGCAACCCCTGTTTTAAAAGACTTTAAAAGGGTCTGCCACAGTTGCAAGCAAGATAGTTAATTGCTTCATCACCTGCTTCTGAAACCCACAGAAGACTGCTGTCCTGCAATCTCCTCATGAGGAGCAGCCATCTGGTACACAAGAGTCTCTCCTATCCTTTGAGTGTCTGGGGAGGTACCAAATAATGAGTCACTGGTTCTTCAGTCTTTCTTGTGGGCATCAGCTCTGCCTTCACCATGATATCTCCAATTTTTCATTCCTCCCTCAGAGGTTCTAGATCTGAGTGTATCTGAGGTGATTTGTATTTCTGAGAATATAAAGATTGGTGTTCTTCCAGTTTTTGTTTTTAAAAATTACTCAAGTCCTCAAAAATTTAGAAAATATTGCACCATATATGCATTAGTAGTAATTTTCATGCTGATATTCCATATTGAATATTTCAATTTATATCTTATATTGCTTCTTTTTGTTATTGATAGGTTATTTTATCTGATGCAAGTGCTCCAGGTGAAGGTGAACACAAAATAATGGATTACATACGAAGGCAAAGAGGTAGGAATATTATGCTTTTTACAGGAGAATATGCAGTTTACTAGAATTATTGGATAACTTTGAGCCGTTTGAATTAATGTATTACTATTTTATACAACAGGGTTTGTCAAAATACTCATGTGTGCAGAGAAATAAGTTTCATGTGTAGTAATAGTTTAGTGCATGTACAACTTAAACAAAGATATAAAATCAAAATTTAAAAATACAAAAATAGGCTTAGCGCTTTTGATATTAGTCTTTATAGCAATTTAAATTGTGTACTTGATTTTACAGTGCAGGAAGTCCTCAACTTATAACCATAATAAAGCCTTCCCAGTAAGGTCAGAAATCATGGCAATCATTAAGTGAGGTGTTTACATAATTGTCTTGCTTAACAACCACAATTTCTGCTTTTCTTGTTGCAGTTGTTAAGCAGAACATGGGGTGCCTTCAGTGTGAGGGCAGCCTTGGTATAAGCGGGGGAGAGAATGGTCGGTTGTAAGGATGGATCATCAAGCACACAATTTTGTTTATGTGCTGGTGGGGACACTGTTTGCCATACGTTCGGGCAGATGTCATAAGTCCATTCATCATCATCATATTTTGAATGGTCACTGAACAAATAGTTGAGGACCACCTGTGTGTAACAGGTACATTTCATATGAACTAACGTGAATCTGTGAAGTGAGATAGTAAACTTTTAAAAATGTGTTTTTTGGGAAGCTTCATTCCTTAAAGCTTCATTCATTCTTTTGGTGGAGAGTTCTAGAGAATTTCTCTCATTTATGAAATATTATTTCTCCAGTGTTTGCAACATAATTTTAAAATGTTAGAACTCTTCTAATGTGTTAAAAACATGTTGATTTCAATCAGTCATTGACTGAAATTGATTGATGTAGGACAGTCTTTCTGGTTCAAACATTAAGATAGGCTAAATTGAAGAGACCCAAAAGTTGATTTATATAGCAGTTTAGTTTTGATGCCTTCAAACCTTAGTTCAACAATAATTATTACCTTATTTAAAGGGAAGTTACTGATTCTACAGAATGAACGGAGCAAGAGAAACCGTGCAGCAGAATTTAAAATACATATCAATATATGCTTATTGAATTGGCTAGATGGATACATTGATACATGCTTTGTTTCTTCTCAACGTCTTTGAACTGAATTGATATATCCAATTTTTTATATATTATATATAATACCGTGTTTCTCACAAAATAAGACCGGGCCTTATTTTTTTTTTGACCCCTGAAAAAATGGCTAGGCCGTCTTTTTTGGGATGACTTAACTTCCTCCCCCACCTAGAGCGGCCCATGTGCACGTACCTCTCCACGAGGCCGTTTCTATCGGACGACAAAAGCTTTCCAAAGGCAGAGCCCCCAGCTGTTTTGGGGTGAGGCGTGGCTGCCCGTGTCCCCTCGCCATTAGGCAGTGTCTTTCGGGCGATGAAAGCTCCCCAACGTCAGTCACCAACCACTTCGATTGGCCGGTAGAAGTGGCCTCTGGGTGAGTGCACACGAACACTCCACTCGCCGTGAGGCCACTTCTATCCCCTGACGAAAGCTCCCCGAAGGCAGAGTCCCCAGCACTTTGGGGTGAAGCGTGGCTTCCTGTGTCCCCTCGACATTAGGCACTGTCTTTTGGGTGATGGAAACTTCCCAAGGGCAATCATCAGCCACTTCGATTGGCCGGTAGAATCGGCCTCGGGGCATGCACACATGCACACTCCCCTTGCTGTGAGGCCGCTTCTATTGGCCGACGAAAGCTTCCCAAAAGCAGAGTCCCCAACCGCTTCGGGACAAGGCGTGGCTGCCTGTGTCCCCTCGCCATTAGACAGTGTCTTTTGGGCAATGGAAGCTCCCCAAGGGCAGTCACCAGGCACTTCGATCAGCCGGTAGAAGGGAGGGAAGAAGTAGCAGCTTGTGCTTAACTGAGTTTCTGAATCTGAAGGTCCCTGCTCTTCCGCCACCTCTCTATTGGTGCAATTAACCGGGGGGGGGGGGTTGTCCCTTTGAGTTTATTCATTCATTTACATTTCCCCAAGGTGCTTTTTTTGGGGGGGGGGATTTCTTCCCTGCAACACAGCCATCATCTCTCCTGGGCCCAGCAAGATGCTGTCCTCCCCAGTGGAGGGAGTTAGGGGTTCAGGGAGGTGTCCTGTTAATCATTAAAGCAATCTGAAAGACCACCTTTTGGGCCCACCAGATGATCTTCACCAAGGCTGGAGAGAGAAGCTTAAAAGAGTGGGACAGGAGAAGACAAAAGCTTCTTTAGTGACCCTCCTGCGTTCCAAATGGTTGCAGTGGGAAATCGAGGCGAGGGTAGTAGGGCTATTTGAGGGGATGAAGATGAGCGGCTGGCTCAGGAAGCAGAAATGCAGCAGGAATCTTGGGGTTGTCTGATATTCTGACAACAGCATATATACATTGCATTGATTTTGCAGTTGGGAACCTGATGTATAGCCATGCCATGCCCCAAAGCGGCTGGGGACTCTGACTTTGAGGAGCTTTCATCAGCCAATAGAAGCGGCTTCGCAGCAAAGGGAGTGTACATGTGCGCTCGCCCCGAGGCCGCTACTAGCGGCCAATCGAAGTGGCTGGTGACTGCCCTTGGAGAGCTTCCATTGCCCAAAAGATACTACCTAATGGCGAGGGGACATGGGCAGCCATGCCTCACCCCAGTGGCTGGGGACTCTGTGTTTGCGGAGCTTTCATTGGCCGATAGAAACGGCCTCATGGAGAGGGGATTGTGTGTGAGTGCTTGCCTCGAGGCCGCTTCTACCAGCTGATCGACGCGGCTGGTGACTCTGCCTTTGGGTAGCTTCTGTCGGCTGATGTTCTATCGGTAGTTGATTGGGGTATTCTAGCCTAGGCTACCTGCAGGGCAATTCTAAAGGCAAGTTTTCTCCCCACACCCCCGCCCTTCCCCCCTATTTCTCTTCACCTCGTGTAGTTCTAACAAACGATGTAAGAAATGGCAGAGAAATACATGGTTTAAATTGACCTAAATTTTGGGGGTGGGGCTTAATTTCACCTCCTGCCGAGAAATCATGCTGGGCCTTCCCATTGGTGGAGGCCGTATTGTTGGAGAAACATGGTATCATATTATATATTGCTAGTATTGGTTTTTTTAATTTGTTTTAATGTATTTTGTTAAGCCTGGGTTCCCCAACCAGGGTTAGGGAGACAAGCTAAACA
>BLBF01000031.1:7052871-7123215 GCA_015471245.1 Laticauda colubrina
GAGAGAGAGAGAGAGAGAGAGAGAGAGAGAGAGAGAGAGAGAGATATGATATTACTTACCATCTGTATAAACTGCTTAAGCTTATGTTGGGGTTGTGACAGTCACATTTTCAATTATAGTTATTTTATACCTAGAATAAATGAAGGAAAAAATCATGCAATTTTTTACCCAATAAATCCAGTTCTGCCACAGTTGATTTACCTTGAATCATCTTTCAAAGTAGCTCTTTGATATCTCTTTGATCAGGCCTGCTGCTGTCTGTGTGTTGGCTTTGGCTCCCTAGTTTTTTCATTTGCTAGCTCCTGCATTTTCCTCATTCTGATTCTTTACAGGTTGTCCTCAACTTATAACCACAATTTGGACCAGAATTTTTGTTGCTAAGCGATGCAGTTGTAAAGTGCAATGTCATGTAATCACATTGCTTAATACTGGCACTCTCCATTGCCATCGTTAAGCAAATGCCACTGATCATCAGCTGAGGAACTATACCAATCCAATCCATTCTGAGCTTGGTCTCTCCCAGCCTTGGCCCTCAGGAAAGTAAGGGAATAACTCCTACTACTGATGCTTGCCTATCTCTCCACCATCTCTCTCCATCATCTTGCTCCCTGTCTTGTTGGGTGGCCAGGAGCCCCAGAATTGGTGCTGTTTTCCACATTGTAACTCAAGGGCTTCTTGGAGTGCCGTGGCTCTGGGGTCATAAAAAGCCACAGAGCCACAGCGCAAAGCCACAGCTGTCATTGGAAACCTCAGCCATAGCACCCTGGCCCAAGAAGATAGTGCAAAATTATAGTATTTGGGAAGCCCCAAAAGTGTCAGAAGCCATAGCACTCCAGGAAGTCACAGCCACCCAAGCCCAGAACTAGCTGCAATTGTCTTTGCCACCCTACACTCCAAGGTTCTTACAGCCTTGTGCTTTGTTGCCTCCGCTGACCTTTGCCTTTCTTCTTCCTCTACTGACTTGCCCACCATGGCCCTTTGAGAGACAGCTCCTTGCCATATGAGGCTGCCTTCTCCAGGTGTTCTGAGGAAATTGCTGTGCATGACCTTGGGAAGAAAGCAAAGAGATGGTAATGGTCAGCTAGGGTGACTGGAACTGCAGAGTGGGCGCGGTGGTGGGGAGAACAGAGATGGCAAATGGAAGCATCACTGCATTTGTAAGAGTGGATGGCTGGCCAAGCACCAGAGTTTTGACCAGGTGACCTCAGAATAGGAGCACTGCATCAACCATAAATTTGAGGAATAGTCATACATTCCTTTGTTTAGTATCACCATAACTTCAAAAGTTGAATGAATGGTCCTAAGTTGTAAACTACCTGAATCTTGAAAGGTAAACATGTCCTCTCCCAAGTCTTGTCTGTAAATGTGCATACCATACTGAAAAAAGAAATGTCTAAAATGGACATTTTTGTAGAATGGAAATGCTGCTTAGGATTCTTTTCTTGGCCTTTTTTAGGTCACATATTGAAAACAAATGCTGGCGTGACAATCTTTTAGTGCAAATGAAGCCTGAAAGGTTGGTTGCAAAACTGAATAAGTCCTATGCTATTAAAAGAAAGAGTTGGGAAATGGTGACATATTAAATATGTGAGGCTATTGGAGAGGAATACAGAACATGAGAAACTGATTTGTAATAAATATTTGCCAGTGAAGGAGACATGAGATTCAGGCTGATGGGAAACATGACTGTTTGTGCTTCTAGCCTTCTGATTAAGAGATGGACTGCGCTTGCTTGGTGGAAAAGACATTTCTGTATGTTCTCAGACGCACATTCACAATATCCCCACTAGACATCTGACATTTGATTTCTATTAATGCTTGAGAAAATTTTTGTGTGTCTCTCACTCACTCTCTTTAAAAAAATTCTAGTATTTGGAAAGAGAGCTAACAATGGCCAGCTTGCCTTTCACTTTTGATGTTGAAAGAAGCATCGATGACTGGGTTTTCATGTGTTTCTTTGTGGGAAATGATTTTCTCCCTCATTTACCCTCATTAGAGATCAGGTAAGAGAAACAACTTTATATCTAGAAACACTTAAAATGTTGTCAGGTATTGATTATTGCACTTAAAAAAACAAAGTTTGGGCATTATTAATCATTCTTGCTTTTTAGATTTGCAAGTTCTTGTTGTTTAATGGAGAGAGCCTGTTTGAGAAACACAAATCCAAAGCCCCTTTGGGATTCAGTTCACTCATTTGGATCCAATTGATAATAAAATTACTGTTCCAAACCCAGTGAACTTTATAAGGCTTTGAAAAGCATGAGTTTCAAATACCTTGCTGATTTGCTTTGCTTAATTAAGGTGCATGATATCTCTAGCTTATTTGAGACTGTGCTCACTATTTCTCATGAATCTTGGTTCATTTCCTTAAATTAGTAACATGCTCTTTAGTTATTTGTTGTGTAGGCTTGTTGTTTTTTGTTTTGTACATAGGGGATTTAAAGAGCCTCATGCATAAATTAAATATTTTTCCATATTCCTATCAATCTAGATTCAATAAATATTATAGAAGTAGGGAATGGCGGTCAATAGTAACTTCACATATTAATAGTTAAATATTAATAGTTAAATAGTGATTTAAACTCTGCTAAATTTAATGTTGTACAAGCATACTCCTTCATATACAGTAGAATTTTTCTTTGCTCTCCTCATTCTGTGCGCCCCAAATCTGTTTCCAAAATCTCCCAACCCTCCAGAGTAGATGTAGAGATTGTGGCATGGAGGAGGGAAGCAGAATTTGTTCTGCCATTATATGTCATACCATCACTAGGATAACAACTTGAATATAACCCTTACCATGAGACCATCCAAGAAATGGGTGAAACGGTTTTATTCTTGTATTGCAGGGAAGGAGCGATTGATCGCCTGGTGAACATATATAAAAATGTTGTGCACAAAACTGGAGTAAGTGATTCCTCCAAACACTTTCATGTAGTAACATAAGAAGAAAGGTTACTTATAATTGTATTCTGCAATTTACAGGGTTATCTTACAGAAAATGGTTATGTCAACTTGGAGAGAGTACAGATGATAATGTTGGCTGTTGGAGAAGTTGAAGATAGCATTTTTAAGAAGCGGAAAGATGATGAGGTGAAAGGGCTATTATGAAATTCTGTTGGGTGTGTTTTTCTTTAACAAAATTTTTAGAAAATGAATACATATTGTTAATCCACTCTACACTACAAGTAAGTCTTGACTTATGACTGTTCATTTAACAGTGCTTCAAAATTACAACAGCTCAGGAAAACATGCTTACAACTATACTTGATGATGTGTTTGCAGTTTGGGTACTTATCAACCAGCTCATATTTACGACCAGTTGCAATGTCTTGTGGCCATGTGACTGCAATTTGTGGACATTTTTGCTGATTTCTAGAAAAAAACAACCATGGAAGCAGCTGGTTTCACTTAACAGCTGCCAGTGATTCACTTAAGAACCACTGTAAAAATGTCACAGAATCAGGTCCGACTTGACTTACAAGCACGTTTTACAATGGAAATCCTGATCTCAGTTGTGGTTGTAAATCAAGAACTACCTATAAATCAAATGGAAATGAATATGCCTTAGTAAGCTACAATGAATTTGCACTGGATTCAACATTTTGTTTTGATTAACATGAATTCAGGGTTTTAAGGAAAAACATTCAGGAAACAGGTTGGTTAATTAGGAGAAAGTATATCTAAATTTTCTCTGTGTGTATTTGTACATAGAGCTTTCTTTATGACCAATTTTTGCTAATTTTTCTAGTTTTTCTTTGAGGAGTATGCTAAAACCTCTGGCTGATATAATATACCAAACATATACATAGTTTGTTTACTACATCCAGAGAAGTTACATCTGAATATGACCCACTTTGTAAAATCTGTGAATTCGGTAATTGACATTTTATGTATATGTACGTCAATAGGATTCTGTAGTTTAATAGAATTCCAGATTAGAAGAGTAATTTACTTTGAAGCAGGAAAAGGAATCTTCTGCAAAATGATTGTTTAGCAAAAATGAACTGTATCTATTTGAATATTTTAGTTTCCTAATAAATGTTAATATACACTTTCCATATTTTATGGGGTACACAGGAAAATTTCAAAAGAAGACAAAAAGAAAAAAGAAAAAGAATGAAGGTGAATATAAATCTGTTCCTATTTATTTATAATATCTTTATTTAAAACAATGGAACTATTTAGTACTATCTACCTGTCGAGAAAAGAAATGTCTTAAAGTTATATTAGAAATACAAATGGAATGTTGTTGCAGTTTTTCAAGGCTGAAATGCAAAGAGCTGCTGCAAATACCCCACTGCTTATATTCATTTCATGAAGTTTTTACCCCTTTTTATTGAATCCTGATTCTCAGATCAGGACTGCAAATTACTAGTTATTTTATAATGCATACAGCATGGGGTGCACCTATGACAGAAACACAAGTTCACTCATTTCCTGAGCACGTGCATATTGGTTGAACAGTTCTTTCAGTTGACTTACTTAAGAAATATGGTCTTTTTTAACTTGAACTATAATCCTTGCATTGTTAATCTAAAATCCCAGAGGGATACAATCAAGATCAAGGGAAGTACTAATACCACTCTATAAAGCCTTAGTAAGACCATACCTAGAGTACTGCATCCAGTTTTGTTCACCACATTATAAAAAAGATGTTGAGACCAGAAAAAGTACAGAGAAGAGCAACCAGGATGATTAGGGGACTGGAGGCTAAAACATAACAACGAACAGTTGCAGGAACTGGGCTTGGCTAGTTTAGTAAAGAGAAGGACTAGGGGAGACATGATAGCAGTCTTCCAATATTTGAGGGGCTGCCACAGAGAGGAAGGGTTCAAGTTATTTTCCATAGAACCCGAAGGCCAGACAAGGAATAATGGATGGAAATTGAACAAGGACAGATTTAACCTGGAAATAAGGAGAAACTTTCTGACAGTGAGAACAATCAACCAATGGAACAGCTTTCCCACGGAAGTTGTGGGAGCTTCATCACTTGAGACTTTCAAGAAGAGATTGGACTGCTATTTGTCAGAAATGGTGTAGGGTCTCCCGCTTGGGCAGGGAGTTGAACTAGATGACCTACAAGGTCCCTTCCAACTCTGATTATCTATCACTTCCAACTCTGTTTATCTGACAAAATATTATTTGGATAAACAAGCATGTTCAGTATATGCTGAACATCCTAAGTAGATCCTAAATTAAATCAGGCACAAAAAACAATGTTCTGTATATTTTCTCAGAAGTTCCATTGCACTAAATTTTATTTTTTCCCAAATAAAATCATGAATAAACTTGCAGTCATATTGATTTGATAGAATTCACAACATTCTTTTTTTGCAAATTTGCATCTTTCCCCCAATCCTAGCTGCCTTTTGATAATAATTTTAAAATGCAATATGTTTGCTTACTACTTGAAAATAATTGAGAATTCCTGTTATCTCTCCATTACTTTGACACTTCTACCTGAGTCCTACCACTTTTTCATGTACTGTATACCATTGAGTAAAGGGTGGCTTAATTTAGGAGATAGCTTTTATGATTGATGCAAAATGTCTCATAATAATTGAATCATTCTTCTACAATTGGTGCTCTTTTATCTACTCCAACCACCATAGTCATCAATGGCACGAATAATTCTACAAGGTTAATCATCCATGTATACAAATTACCATATCCTTTTTATTACATTGTCAATATGGTTTGACTAATCCTGTTAATTAAACACATAAATTTTTATTTGTATTTCTTAATTAAATAAATTTGGAACTGCCAAGCTAATTGTAATATAACATAATTTCATTGTTCTTCTGATAACATCTGAAGTTTTCTAAAGTTAAAGAATCACTAGGATATTATTCTAGTGTTCCTAATATGCTTATGATCATACTAATTATTTTTTATTTTATTGCTATATCTTAATTCTTTGAGCATATTAATTGAGCATAATTAATTGTTCTATAAGGATCCCAAATAAAAATAAGACATCATTGTATTTTGACCATAGTTTTAAACTGAAGTAATGCCAATCACTTTTACATAATAGATTTTAAGTTGTAATTTTATAATTTTTCTGAACTCTAGCCAAACACTGTCTACTGGTTGAGGGGCACTTCTATCTCAGTCAATGCCATAAGCTTGTGGTTACTTTATTAATGAGCCAAATAGAATATGCCAATATGGATTTTAAGTATTGTGTATTCATTTGGAAATCAATATCCTGTACAATATAAATTCATACCTTTATGTAGTGTTTGATCTCATACCTGATGCTCAACATTTATGTTTATATTCTGATCATTTCAGAGGGAACAACATACTATGCTTGGTGGACAATACACGCCACAACCTTTAGGAAGAGGAAACAGGTCAAGCCATCAGCCTATTAGTAATCCAAGACACACAGCCTATGAAATGAGAATGCAGGACAGACAAAACACTGTAAGTGTTTGTTTTTTAAATAAATATAGATGAGGTAACAAATGGAAAATAACTTAATGATGCTCAGTTTCTACAAAGCCTAAACTTATATACATTCACCTTTCCTTTACTACTTTGACTCCATCATATCCTCAGTTTGTTGCAACCATGAGTTCAACCCTGAGTCAGACTAACAAGAGTATACTCTCTCTGGATCCCTTCAGTCTGAGAAGAGTTAATAATTGGTTAGAAAAAAACACTCCCACTTTTTGCCTAAACAATTTAATGTTAGCAGTCAATCTTTCCAGATAATGAAAAAGCCTTGTAAGAATAGAAGTTTAATCCCATTCCCTGACTTTGCGTCTAATGTCCACAGCTCAAAACAATCAGTAAAACATTGATGCAGTCCACTTAACAACTACTTGTACTAAATGAATTGGTGCAGAGTGAAGGATTTTATGGATAATACATTGTCTATTAAATATGTGAACTCTGAATTTTTAAATTGGGTTGTATCCAATTATCTTCATTAAGAAGCAGAGTTAAGATTTTAACAGAATGTACTTTGCAAACTTTGGTTCTATTTGATGTAAGCATACACACACGCATACCTTAATTTATCTTATATCCGACCTAGCATATATTTCCCTGTGACATGAAGTAGAATCGTGTTATATACACTCATTATGGTTTTAATTTAATGCATACTTTTAGTATGTACTAAAACAATAACTGATGAGTTCATTATTAAATTTATTTGTTGCCTATCTCACCATGGGGCTACTCTTGGCAGCTGATATCTATAAAAAGGAAAAAATGAAAAGTTTAAACAAAGTGAAAGTAAAATAATAGAACAATAAAATAAGGAAAAAGAACAGAAAATACATCAATATTACAACTAAAACAAGATAGGTGGGTGGGGAGAATAGAATAATTAAAAGGATGGGTTTTCCTTTCTTTTGGGTATCAAGATCTATATATCAGAATCTGCTTTTGAAAGTTCGTCAATTTAAAAATTGTTTATTATTTGCTATGAAATGTTGCTGTCTGAGTAACACTATTTCAGATCCCCATGGTAATGTGAAACTAGTTTCTACATTGTTCTTTTGAATTCCTGTATTGTAAAGACTTTAGATACATATATTTTTATGTTTTTGTTTTTTTTTTTGGAAAACTCATTAATTTTAATTTTTGTAAGCGTAATGAGATCTTTCCACTAATTCTCTGTATGCTAACTATATCCCCAGACTCCTTCAATTTCTCCAAATACAAGCTTCACATCTGATGGTACGCCATCCCCAGCAGGAGGAATTAAGCGAAAAACAGAGGACAGTGACAGTGAACCGGAGCCAGAAGATAATGTCAGGTGCCACATTTCATACTTTGTTAGCGCGTTGTCAAAAGGGAGAATGTCTCATTAATACTATTTACCTTGCGTCTGCCACACCTTCTGATGCTTTTCCATGATCTTTTTATCCATCAATAATTAATGTGGAGAGTTTGGATACTCAGTAAATTCCAGTGAGATGTGTAAGCTGTAGCTGTTAAATTTAAGTGTTTCCATTAGTATGCATGCTGGTTTTCTTCCTAAAAGCTGCTACTCCCTTTGAGACTAAACACCAGATTGGCTAGAGATTCAATATTCTGTGAGCAGAATCTCATTCTACTAGCATAAATGAAATGGCTTAACTCTTAAAGTTCTATAACTTTCAGATAATTTAGTTTAGTGAGGGGTTATTGTTTGTTAGTGAAGACTATATTATGTATACTCCACGCTTCTTGCATTTAGACTGAAGTTCTCAGTACTTCCATTTAAAAGGTTCTTGGGTTCAGTTTTCAAGATACTAAACCTAAGATCTGGGAAACTGACTACCAGTAAGGACTAAAAGACTGATTCTTATTAAGAAAACTCCATAACTTTAACTTTGCCTGTTCTTTCCTACATACCAAATGTATTAAAATAAAGCAAATTAGAAAGCAATCTACATTTGTAGAGAGTAAAGAGGATGGTGTTGATGGATAAAGGATAGATCCATTACTAGATAACAAAAGGGAAAGATTGCTTAAGTCCAAACAACATGGTAGGATTGCAAACATGTCACAGATAGACATCCCCCTAAATCACATGAAAATAAAAGAGGGAGGAGGGAAAGTAAATCAGGCTTGTAATATGTTTACTATCGCCAATCTAAATAAAAATAGTTTTTAGTTTTCTGTGGAGCCTATTTCTTTATCTGGTCTACCCTCTCAGGGTTATGGGGTATGAGCTGCTGTAGTAGTACAGATTGCAACACTAATCATAGATGGATGAATTTAAGGGAAACTAGTAAAAGAGTCCATTTAAGTGGTAATTTACATGTCCTTGAATTATGACCACTAGGTCAGCACCTGTTCAAAATTACCGTGGTGATGAACAAATAGTATTTATAACCAGTCCATGAAGTTCCAGCATCGCATCACCCCTTTGGTCACATGATCATGATTTGGGTGTTTGGTAAGGCTGCAGCATCCTGTAGTTGTCCAATTATTATTTGCAACCTTCCCTGCCAGCTTCCCACAAGCATAGTTAATGGAAAGGTCAACAGGGAAGGTTGCAAGTGGCTCTCATATGTCTCTCCCACGCCCTTTTCTCCTGAAAAGCCACACTATAAAGCATGAAAGAGCTCATACTCAATAGCTGCCCCATATCCCTTACACTCTGTAGTGTGAGTATAGTCACAACACCCCCATCCCCCTGTGGTCTTAAATTTCAGCACTTCCTTAGCACCTACCTACACCACACCCCTCAACCTCCTCCCCTTCTTGTCTGGGACTCCCACCTCTTCCTGCTTAATGACTTGGGCAGTCCTGAAATTATGATGGCAAACAGGGACTGCCAGGATTGCCATCACTAAGTGATCCAGTCACATGACATCTCACTTTACTATTGCATCTCTTGAGAATAGAAATTCTGGTCCCAAGTGCTGTCATAATCCAAGGGCTAAAGTCATCTGATCCAATTACATGGGAGCATGATTTCAACCACACTGCTGTTAGTAAAGTCTGTTCTGCTCTTTTTTTAAAAAACCATTTGATAAACTGAATTGCACATTATGTAGATTCACGATTGTTTTTATGAAGGTTATGGGAAGCTGGCTGGAAACAACGTTATTACAAGAACAAATTTGATGTTGATATCAACGATGAAAAGTTTCGGCGTAGAGTTGTACAGTCTTATGTGGAAGGGCTTTGCTGGGTTCTCCGATATTATTATCAGGTATTAACTTTTGGAATTTTATTTTTATTCCCCCAAGGTTTATTACAGAGGATTTTCTATCATCAAACTTCCACCTTACTTGGCAATGACAAACTACTTCTGCATGGTGGTCAAAAATATTACATGGAGTCAGTAGGAGTGAAACTTCACTTGAAAAAACATACTTCTTTGCCTTTATATATTGATATTTCCATTGCAAACATGTAATGCCAGCTCAATCACCACTTTTGATCATCTTAATAAATTGATCTATGCAGCAAATCAAATTGTTTATTACAGCCATATGGCCAGATACAATAAAATACTTAATAATATGTGTGTCAGTTCCAATGAGGGGGAAAGATTTGAATAAAAACATTAAAGAATGCAGAAACAAAGTGGTTCTGTTAATTCATCTATAACTAAAATTTTCTCCCAAGAATTGATTACCTGAATAATAGAGGCAGTCTTAAGGTATTTTGACAAATTGGCAAAATAATTCTTCTTAGAAGGTTATGTTATAATTATGTTATATAAATATAGGATAAATAACATTTAGATTTTAGTATAACAGAGCTATCTATATCCATTTTAATTGTTTGAAATTATCAAGTGTAATTTTATCCATTTGCCATGTTGATAAGAACTTTAAAGCTTATTTTTGAGCATACATATTTTTAGACTTATTACAATTAGTATTCTGCATTGGGTTTTCATTATGGCGATAATAATGTAAAATAACTTGCGAGGGAGAGCAAAGGTTTACAGCTACCATTTTATATATCATTTAATATCGTAGCCCAATAATTTTTTTAAAATGTAAGTAGTTGGTTGCTTATGCCTTCCTCTTTAATAATGCAACTAGATTAATTAAGGTTTACCATTATTTAATAGTTAAATGCAGAAAAAAGATTCCTGAATCTTTTTTGATTTAAATTATTCTTTCATTTTCCAAACTAGGGATGCGCTTCCTGGAAATGGTATTATCCTTTCCACTATGCACCATTTGCTTCAGATTTTGAAGGTATTGCAGACATGGTCTCAGATTTTGAGAAAGGAACCAAACCAGTAAGATTTATTACTTCTGTTTATAATTCATCTTAATAACTGAAGATTTAAAAATTTAAAACAGTTACTGCTATCTACTTTTCTTTTTACAGTTCAGACCTCTGGAACAACTGATGGGAGTCTTCCCAGCTGCCAGCGGTAATTTCCTCCCACTAACATGGCGGAAACTTATGACTGATCCAGTAAGAAAATGAAAGGGACTTTATTTGTTTGAATATTCATATTAATATTCTCTCAACTACTTCATTGGTTGTCTGAAAAACAGAGATATTATTTATTTAACTGTCTGCTATACCATTACTCTTTCAGTCAGAATTTGTGTGGTTTTAAATATTTCAGTTCATTCCAAATTTAATTTGATCTATATTAGATTCCAACAATGAAATTATGCCCACAAAGGAATGTTATGGTTAATGATAAAATAATTCATTGAATTGCTGCAACTGCTTGAAAGGCTTTTGGCCACAGTAGGCAATATTTGGGACGGACCTTTTAGAGTTCTGAAAAAGTGTGAGGAGGATCAGTATAAAATGTTTTCCAATACAAAATAATATTTGTGGTTCAGTAGATATTCACAAAATGCCTGCCACATTTAAAGAACTGTATGAAACAGTTTATTTCTCCACTGTCCGGTAAAATAAATGGTCTCCTACCCTGACTACTCTTTAAATTATATGGATTTATTCTCATAATGATACCTTGATTTTATTTCTATTTAACCACCCTTGAAAATATGTTTTTGCACTATTTTTTTATAAGCAAAATGAGTGTGACAGAGAAAAGCTTGCCATAGGCTTTCATTTAACTTTACAGGGTTTACTGGTAGTTAATTAACTGTTGTCTTTTTGTGGTTGTATTTGACATCAGCACACAATTAATGAAGCCATCCAGAATATCAGCCCAAGCTGAGGGAAGAAGGGAAATATCATCAGTTTTATCTCCACTTTTTAAATATTTGAATTTTTAAAGAAGAACTTTTTTTATGAAGTCTATAGTGGTTAAATCAAGGGAAGAAAACTTTGCTTGTGTAATGGAAATTTTGTTGGAACATTGGATAGAAACCAGTGAGAAGGATATAAAAATGAATTTTAATCACATTAACATTCATGCCTCAGCTATTGAATTTTAATAGTTTCTGTGCCAGTTCCTGGCTGGAAAAAGAGATTCTGTTTTGACTGTAGGGGGCAAGAAAGATGCATGATTTTTCAGTCTCTGGCTCATGGTTGAAGGGATGATTAGGCTTGAATAGAATGAAAGTAAAAGAGGAGTAACTAGCCAATAGGCATGTTCTTTCATTGATCATGCCCTCTCTCTTGCTTTGAATGGATGAGAAGAATTGAAAGTCGGATCAAGCTCTGAGTTTCTCAGCATTTTTCTGCTGAGAAACAAAAACCAGCCTTATCCCTGCTATTTGCATGCTTTTGTAGGTATGTTCCACAGGTACTACTTTTGTGAGTTCAATTGTATACTTCTGTGCCCAAATTATCAAGCACTTAGAAGGTTTATTTTATCAGGAAGCAGGCTGGGAATTTGGGAGGAGGAAGAGAGTGGAACATAGGAAGCAAAACTTTGCGGATTGCATACATATGCTTTTGCACATAGTTTAATGGTTCTGATTCTGGGCTTAAAGTTAAAAAGTCTAAATTTTACACCTTGAAAATGTACTTTTTAAATTTAAATAATTGTTTTGGAATAGTTTGTAAACTCCCTTTTTTTTAAAAAAAAATGCTCTTTGAATTACGTTTCAGAAAAAAATAAGTAGCTTCATCCAACACACTGCAGATTTCTAAATCACTGTAATAATATTTTATTAAAACAGGATTCAAGTATAATTGACTTCTATCCTGAGGATTTTGCTATTGATCTGAATGGGAAAAAATATGCTTGGCAAGGTAACTATTTCATCATGAAATCAATATTGTATGGTTAGTCTTGGGAATAATTTAAAAAAAACAGGACTTTGTTCCATTTCCAAGTTTGCTAACATTAAACTGATTTTTATATGCTGTTTTCTTTAATTAGTTTTTTTAAAAAAACAACTGATAAGGATTAAATGAGCTGTGATACATAGTAATTTGAGCAGTATTTAGATGGAATTTTATTGTTGAGACTAAAATAAAATTGATTAACCATTTAGTATTGAAGATACTTAATAATAAGCTTCTTAAATAGTTTTTATAATAGAAAAAGTGTTTTATATGTTCTGTCCAGGGTCATGCAAGAGGACTCTACTTGCACAGCTGTCCTCTTCCTCAGTTGCATTTTGGCTCTCTTAACCCATTTTCCTAGAGAAAGCCAGGAATTGTGCTTGGCTGTAGTGCTCCTCCATTGATAAATTAACCTTTTGAATGTCACTCTAAAATAAATTACTTGATTTTGTAATTACTTTGTATTTTTATTAGGATGTTTAGAAATTCAGTATCTGTAATAGGTACAAGTGCAAGGTGTCCTTTTGCACTTTATTATATGTATTATCATTCATCTTAACTTCAGTCATGACCATAATCCAAACTCAAGAGGTTTGTTCTTTGTAGGGAAATGTGGTTTAAGATGGCTCCAAATTGAACTGAACATTTGTTACATTTGCTTAGATTGTATGTTATTTTTTTCTTTAGCTTTATAGACTATTCGCATAAGACAAAAACTTTTTAAAAGTCTGTTACAGCGATAAATGCCATTTAGTTCCATTAATAGCAGTAGTACTTATATACTGCTTCACAGTGCTTTACTGCTCTCTCTAAGCAGTTTACAATGTCAGCATATTTCCCCGAATAATCTGGGTCCTCATTATATTGAGCTTAGAAGGATGGAAGGCTGAGTCAACCTTGAGCTGGTGAGAATCAAATTCCTGGAATGAGCAGTTGAGTTAACCTGCAGTACTGCATTCTAACCACAGTGCCACCACAGCTCTTTAAAAAAATATTGAAAATTATTCTAGCATTTTTGGGAAGGGAAATGATGTACAGTAAGCATAAAATTAACAGAAGTGGGTAAATGCCTGCATTTTCTTTTCCTTCTTTCCCCACCTTCAGAGAAAGTCAATGACCTTAAGATAAATCTTTCAAATCCCTGATTTTGGTGGAAGAGCTAAATATATACTTAATTATCTCTTCTTGAAATCCAGTGTTATGACTTGCCCAAGTATACTTTAAACTTTCTCCATGATATTGTTAGAAATAAATGTAAGTTCTAATTGCTTATTTTCTTAGGGGTTGCTCTGTTGCCTTTTGTTGATGAACGCCGTTTGAGGGCTGCTTTGGCACAGGTGTATCCCAACCTCACTTCTGAAGAAAGTAAGAATTACAAGATTATTAAATTGTTTTGCTAACAGAACATTTTGGTAGTGATAACTCTAAATAAATACCTTAATTTCTGTTTCATTCTCAAATAATTAGGCAGTAAATATTTGCGCCATCTTATACTATTCCAATCTTGGTCCTTTTAATTATCTGTAGTATAAAAATATCTCACCACCCTATCCACATTACATTTTACGTTGAATATTCTTTTTGTTAGAATAATCAACTTTATATTAAATACTCAACTCCAGTGCTGAGGGGACTTAAGTTATTCATGCATATTTAATACAATAATTTAATACAATAATTATACAAATTGTAAGAGAAGAAAAGGCAGAGTCGGGGCTGGGGTCGAGAGGACTCAGCCTAGAATTGTTAGGTGTCCACAAGCATTCCAAGCCCAGCGCTCTTTGAATTCCATTGACTCTTTTCCAGCACCAATTTAGTGCTGACTATTACTTGACTAGATTCTTCTATATTAGTTTAAGCAATAAATCATCTTAACTGGAACTTAACATATGGTCCTGATTCTTTGTGGCTGACACAAATTCAACATAAAAATGCAATTTGTCAGTTTTGTATGACATGCAAACTATATTCACCCTTCAGTGGCAAATAATAATAAAATCTGTATGCAGAATTGTGGAATGTAATAGTATCCTCCTATAGCTCTTCATGTCAAATATTGCCAATGAAGAAAAACAGCAGAATGTGGACCTGGTCTTTTAAGAATTCTGACAAGCATCCAAGTATCTTTTATTACATTATTCAGATTGACAAGCAATTTTTATTCAGACTGACAAGCAATCGCACGTGAGGGAGAATCCAGGAGAAAGATATTAAGTTTCTCCTGAATAAAAGTCGTATAAAATTTCCTTTTGAAAAGTGGTATACAAGTCACATAACTCCTATATGTAATCAGAAGTCTTTGCAAACGATTCCCATACTTTTGGATTTGTTTTTAAAATGTTAATAATGCACCTTTTTGACAGAATCTATTTTGTGGAATCTCAGTGATTTAAGAAGCAGAAATTACTTTTAATAACAGTAAATGCTTTTCTCCTCCCAGAGCATAATGTAATTGAACTACACTGTAAACTAGGCACACATCAACAAGACAAACATCTTACAACATTCTAAATGGTGTTTTGTATTGTATTGCAAATGCATATAGTAAGCTGTGTGTTACTTTTGCTGTGACTTACTCCTTTTAAACATTTCATAATGAAGTATTATTTATTTTATTTTCTAGCCAGAAGAAATAGTCTTGGTGGTGATATCCTTTTTGTTGGAAAACATCATCAGCTTCATGACTTCATTTTTGAACAGTATAAGTCTAATGAAAAAGAGGTATGTCTTGTCATATTTGTCAGATGTATGAAATGAAGTAGGTCTCAACTGCATAATTGTCATTAGACCTATTTTGGTTAAGTTAATCAGGATTTTCTTACTCCTCAATAGCCAGTAGATATACCCCCAGAACTGTGTCATGGAATACAGGGAAAGCTTACCTTGAATGAATATCCCATCCTTCCAGACGAGTAAGTACAGCTTATACTGCAGTTAATTTGCTGACAAATTGCTCATGGTTAATTTATTTCATATGTGATAAAACTGATTTGTTTTATTCATTGTCAAGGAATTTTAAAAAATCTAGTCATATTAGAAGGAGAATAATGAGGAAGATCGTCTGTGGATGTGAAAGTTGGAAACAAGTATATATATTTGGTAAAATAAAGATGTAAAAGACCATCCCTCACAAAATCCCAAATACTATCCCATGTGGGAAATCACTAAGGGATTTACTTACCTACTTGCTTACTTATTTTGTCTCTACTTCTTGAAACTCTTGGCAGTTCACAACAATTATGCAACACTTACAATATTCGCATTGCAGTGGAAATATAAGAATACAACCTTGGTAACATCATATTGACCAGCCAAAAGCCTACTTTAATGATCTTCCAAAAGCCTGTTACTGATGGAACTGGTCTTGTTTCCAGGTTGGCAGTGAATCCTCTTATTCTTTGGGACTTCAGTCTACTTAGGAGCACTGTGGTGTCCAGATACCTCAAGAGTTTGGCAATCATGAACCTAACTCAAATTATTTGAAGACTTGACACATAACGAGGAATGCATGTTAGACTTGATTTTTGTTTCAGGATAAAATGTGATGAGGGAATGAAGGATTTTACCATCAATACTTCTAGTAGTTAAGAGTGCCTTCTGATTACTTCCTGGCTTGGTAGTACTGCCCCCTTTCAGAGAGAAAAATGATTTATTTGATTAGTTCTCCCATCAGATTGATGGACCCAGAAAGTTTGGGATTTATCCTGAGAATGTTAATAGGAAGTTTGAGATGAGTCTCTAACTGCTGCCTGAGTGGATGGATGACAAGAGCCCTTCCTTCCTCTCTCTCTTCTCTTCTTAGTAATGGCTGCAGCTAGAAGGGTGGGGAAGGAGTGGATGAGTGGCCTGGAAATGGTCATCGAACATTAAAAATATGACTGCAGCAGTCCGGTAACACTGAAGCAATCATAACTTTCCTAAATTTCATTCCCTTGGAAGAAATAGGTTCCTGTATTCTGTAGGTTAGCTCATTTGTGTATCTTTCTTGACAAAGTTTTGCCTTATTATGCATTGTTTTGTCCAGTTAAAGTTTTGGTGCTTTAATATTGTATAAACCATCTGGAGTCTTTCAATTCTGGAGATATGTAAATGCAAGAGAAAGATATATTTATATAGTCAAAGCCCAAAATGGGTTTGAGGCTAATGTTAGCTAATCTTGTGAAGAATTTGCTGCAATGTAAGCATTAATAAAAAAAAAAACTTGCAGAGGTAATTTATGAGTAAAGGATCTTGTTATATCTTGTAAATACATTCTTTTTTATGTTTTATTAAAATTAGTGGTATGTAACCCCTTCCAGCATCTGTAACCTTTACATTACCATAAGAAGTATAAAGAATTAAATTAATTACTGAACAAAATAGTGAGTATATAGTATATAGTAAACATTGTGATTTGTAAACAAAAAGCAGGAAATTCAAAAGATAAAATAGAAAAAAGCTGTCATAAAGCCATAATACAAGAAAATTGTTTATAATATGTATTGAGAAAGTGTGGTATAGAAAATTTGTTGAGAGGGTTAATGGGAAAATACAGTAGCGGCCAAAATTGTGGAAACCTTTTGGGAACAGTGTATTTTTGAGAGTTGTTAGCTAATAACATCACTTTTTTTGGAGTAGGACCATAAAATTATCAATGGAAAGATAATTTAATCAAGAATGTAATGCAATAACTTTTATGAAGGATTTGCTATTAGAATAGCAGTTATAAAGAAGAAAAGTGAAACACATAGAAAAAATGAGATATACAAAAATTATCTCCATAGAAAAAAACAAGATATACAAAAATTATCATCATGTCAGTTAATACTTAGTTGGATAACCTTTAGCATGAACCTTACAACATCTTCCCATGGCGTAAACGAAGTCTTTGAGTTTTGCAGCTGTTATAATGTGAAACCAAGATTGAGTAATTGCTTCTATTAACTGGGTTTTATTGCTGGGTTGCTTCTGACTAACAAGTTTTTTTAGTCAGCGCCATAGATTTTCAATTGGGTTAAGGTCTGGGCTATTCCCAGGCCATTCCAGCAGTGGAATAGGATTATCTTGAAATCACTTTTTGCACACAGCAGCAACATGACATGGAGCTGAATCCTGTTGAAATATAAATGCTTCATTGTCTTGGAAAAGATCATGTGCCGAAGACTTCAGTTGTGTTCAAGTATTTCATAAATGTATTTTTGGCCATTTGTATTCCCATTAATCAAATTCTTCCAACACCTTTTGATGTCATACAACTCCAGATCATAACACTGACTGGGTGTTTTACATTACATGTAATGCAATCAAGATGCAAATATTCTCAGATTCTTCTCCTTACGTATTTTATGCCATCCCTACCAAACAGGGAGATCTTGGGCTCATCATTCAGATAACACTGTCTCATTGTTCCTCTGTCCAGGTAACATGTTTTAGCCCAGTTTAGTCTTTTCAACCTTTGTTTGAGAGATAAAAGTGGCTTTTTCGTGGAATTCTAGATTTTAGGCCAAATTCCTGCAGTCTGTGCTGAACAGTCCTTGCACTCAGCTCCATATTGCATTGCGCCATTTCATCTTGTATGTACCCAGATGATTTTCTTCCGTCACATAGGCACAGTCTCTTAATTCTTCTATCACTTGCTGTTATGCACCTTTTCCTGCCTTTACCAGTATGGTTTTGTAATGACTGAGTCTCCTTATACGTCTTTAAAAACTTAGAAATGCCATCTTTAGTAAAGTTTCCACCAATTTTTCTTTGACTTTCTTTGTAACTATAGCTTTCTTCACTTAATACTATTTTACATCGCTTTCTGAGCGACCAGTAACTCTTTGCACCATTACTTTATTTTTGTTACATTTTACAAGCTCACTAAATGAAAGAACACAAAAAAACCCCCAACTAACTTGACAGTGATCACATAACACATTGACAGATATCCTCCTCTCAGCTTCAATACATGACATCAGAAACTGAACCCTACTGTGATCTGATTGGCTCATTGACAACAATCAGAAGAAGGAAAGCTACCTGATATGAACCTAAGCAAGTTGTGCTTCTTTTTTCTAGTTATTTGGCTATAACTTTTCATAGAATACATTGCATTTGTTGCATTGCATTCTTTTTTTTGTCAATGTGTGAACAGTGGGATACCCGGGTATCATACATTCTAGTACAAATAAACAGAGTATTATTACTCATTGTTATTATATTTTATTTTCATTGTTTCATATTGTTTAAACATGTCTAATACTACCGCCATTCAATTTCTAAACCTCATTATTATTACATATATCTTGTTATATTAAAATATGTATCTTGTTTCCCTCATTTCTATTTCTATTCTAACTTTTATTCATGTCGTAGTATTCAAAGACATTTCTTTTCTGTCTTCCATCTTTCACCTGCTTTATTCATATTTCCCTTATTTAATTCTTCACATCTATATATATTAAAATTTCATCCTTCTTTCATTGTTCAGTGTTTCAATATATGATTCTAATACCAGTCACAATATCATTTAAACATATAGAATAGATCTGTTCATATTTCTTCCATTCATCCAATTCATATAATTCTACTATTAATACACATGCTTATATTAAAATACATTATTTCATTAATTACTCATTGTTTAATTTTATTATTTCACTGCTAATCATATTATTTAGGAATGTTAATAATAACATAATTCATTCTCTAATATTCCAATTAATGTTTAGTTCTTATTCATAATTGCCATATTTCACTCTTCATATCAATTTGTATTAAAATGTTATGCTAGTGCCTATCACAGTACATAAAAATTGTTATCCAATCTATATAATTCTAATGTTAATCCACATGTTTTTATTAAAATATGTCCTTGGAGGATCTTTCGGGGGGGGTGTCTTTTTTCTATCCATTATCTCTTGGCCTCATCAGTACCTTAAGTCTTATCCTTTCTTTAACTTGCCTCCCATATTCTTCTGTTGAATCTTTAACTCTATCTACATCTGCATTCTGACTGTTCAATCCAACTTTTTCTCCCCCCCCCTACCCTTTTCCATTGTCTAATTTTAAAGCTATCTGTTCTAACACCTATCTCCTTTCCCAAAATATCTTCCTGTTTCTCCCAATCTCTTTTTAAGTCTTTTAAATTATTTTCCTCCTGTTTAAATTCCTTGATCATTATTAATTTTGATGATATCTCTTGTTGTCTTCCTTTAGCTGGTTTCTCAGTTCTGCTTTTCCTCCAGTTCTTCTGCTGGTTCCTTCCTTTCCTGAACATCCTAGTCTTTGCTTGTTTTCCCTTGTATAATATTTTCCAGTTTTTGGTCTATGCCATCAAATAATTCCACAGTTGCCTTATGTTGTTTTTGCTTAAAATCCTTAATGCTTTTGAACATCAGCTCCATCTCATTTAAAATTCCACTCATTTTCACCTTGTGTTGCTTATTTTATTTTAGTAGATCCTACTTTCAGCCAAAAGTCCAGGAACCATTTATTCAAAGCTGAACTTATACAAGTCACAATTCTTTATATCTCATAAATAATCAGTCAGATCCATTTAAATAGACCAGGGGGTTATCCAAACCTCAAATCACTTTTATGCATTCAATCATATAACATTCAGGGGTCTTTTAATGATATTATTTAAATATTCAAGCCTCCAGTGATCTTAGGGTAGATGAATGTAATCCAATAAATATTTTCACAGTTCTTCAAATGGTTATTCCCAGACTTGTATATTTTTCCTCTCATGAGCAGATGATACTCTCTACTTCACAGTGTTGTTACTGGGATGTCTGATTTTAATTATTATTTATTATTTTAAATTATAATTCAAGTGAAAAAGCAGAATTAATTTTTTAATCCATAGTTCCAGCATTGTAAAATGCCTTCTCAATATCACGTCTTCTCACTTTGAGAGTCCAATTTTCTGAATTTTTAAGAATAAATATTTTCTAGCATTCTCACAAGTCCACCACATATGATAGTATGAGCCAGGTATCTGATGACATTTCCAACATTTTTCAGATTTATTCTTGAACATTCTTGCTATTCTTGTCGGGGGAAGGTGCCACCTGTAAAACATCTTATACAAGTTTTCTTTATATGCTATTGACATTGTCATTTTATAATTTTGAGTCCACAATTTTTGCCATTGTTCTAAATCAATTCCATATCCAAAATTCTTCCCCCATGCAATCATAGTTTCTTTAACTTGTTCTTCCTCTAGCTTAATTCCCAATAAATAACCATATAACTTTTTAATCACTTTCTCATCAGTACCCATCAATATCTTATCTAAATCAGTCTGTTTATCATAGAATCCTTCCGTTTTAAAATCTTCAAGATATCTTGAGTGTATTTGCGCATATGAAAACCAATTCATCCTTATACCTTGTTCCTCTAAGTTTTGGATCGTTTTAAGTCCACCCTTTTCATCCAACAGTTCCCCATATCTAACTGTTTGTTCCTTTTTATAGATCATAGGATAGGAAAATGCTTCAATAGTCGATAACCAAACTGGAATTTTCAAGTAACATTGTTTTTTTATCTTCTCCCAATTTAACCACAAAGACTCCCGTATATAATGTCTTCTGAAATACCCCTGTGTTTTAGTTCCCTTGTACCATAAAAAAGCATGCCAGCCCAACAGTAAATCATGTCCTTCTAATGTCAACAATCTATGTTTTCTTAATGTTATCCATTCTTTGACCCACATCAAACTTGCAGCTTGATAATACAATTCCCAATTAGGCAGGCCAAAACCTCCTCTATTTCTAGCATCTTGCAAAAGTTTTAACTTTATTCTCGCTTTTTTACCTTGCCATATAAACTTCAACATAGTTTTATTTAAATCTTCAAAATAGTCTTTTCCAAGTCTAATTGGTATTGTTTGAAAGAGAAATAAAATTCTAGGTAAAATATTCATCTTAATTGTTGAAATTCTCCCTATTAATGACAATTGTAAATTTTCCCATTTCTTCAAATCTGTAATTATCTGTTGTTTAAGTTTAATATAGTTATTCTCTTTTAATGTGCTACATCTTGCTGTCAAATATATCCCCAGATACTTAACCTTGTTTGTAATTTGAATATTCAAAAGATCTGTCAGTTCTTCTCTTTGTCTCAATAACATATTTTTTGTCAAAATCTTTGTTTTATCTTTATTTATTTTCAAGCCAGCCATCTCACCATATGTCTCTACCTTTTCCAATAACTTTGGAGCGGTTTCTAACGGGTCTTCCAGAATAAAAGCTAAATCGTCAGCAAAAGCTTGTAGTTTAAATTCTTCCTTTTTAATTTTCATTCCTTTTATATTTTTGTCATCTCTAATATTTCTATTCAACACTTCCAAAGTCAATACGAATAACAAAGGAGATAGGGGACATCCTTGTCTTGTACCTCTTCTTATATTAATAAGATCTGTAAATTCTCCCTCCATCATTACCTTTGCTGTCTGTTTATTATATATGGCTTCTATTGCTTGAATAAATTTTCTGGCAAAGCCCATCTGTTCCAATAATAATAACATAAATCTCCAGTTCACGTTGTCAAATGCTTTTTGAGCATCTAGGAATATCAAAGCCATTTGTTTTTCAGGATGAGCCTCATAATATTCCAAGGTATCCAAAATTACTCTCATGTTGTCTCTAATTTGTCTCTTTGGTAGAAATCCATTTTGATCTGGATGGATAAAATTATTTAAATATTTTTTCAGTCTTTCTGCTAAGATTGAAGCAAAGATTTTATAATCTGCATTCAATAAGGAAATAGGTCTATAGTTCTTAATTTGCAACGGGTCAGCCTCTTCCTTTAAAATAAGTGTAATATAAGCCTCTGACCATGTTTTGGGTGTCATCTTTTTTAACATAACTTCATTCATAATTTCTAACAATGGAGTGTTCAATGATTCTTGAAATTTTTTATAGAATTCTGCCGGAAGCCCATCTGGACCTGGTGCTTTCCCATTATTTTGTCTTTTAAATGCTTCATTTAGTTCCATCATTGTTATATTGCTTTCTAACATTTCTTCAGTCTCTTTAGGTATCTTCGGTAAGTTAGCATTCTGTAAATACTGTTTAATTTTTTTCTCATCAATATTCTCTTGTTTATATAGTTGTCCATAATAATCTCGAATAATTTCCTTTTTCTCCTTATTACCACAACAAACTTGACCTTGATCATTTATTAGTTTCAATATTTTTCTTGATTCCTTCTCCTTTCTCAGTTTATATGCTAGCCATCTACCTGGTTTATTTGCGTCTTCAAAATAATTCTGTTTAGAATTTCTAATTTTTTGTGCCAGTTCTTCTTTCTCTATTAATTCCATTTTATGCTTAATTACATCCAGTTTCAATTTAATATCTTTTTTCTGTGGTATTTTCTGTAATTCTTTTTCAAGTCTTATATATTCATCTTCCAAGGCCTTAGAGGTTTGTCTTTTTCTAATATTCTTTTTTCTTGTATAGTCCATTATCAAACCTCTTACATATGCCTTCATTGTATCCCAAACATTCTGTATTGAGGTATCTTCTTTTTTATTTTCTTTAAAAAAAAAGACCAATTCCTTCTCCATCCATTGTATAAAATCTTTCTCCTTTAAAATGGTATTGTTTAATGTCCATCTCGATCTTTTTCTTTGTCCCTTCCATTTAATTGTCATTGGACTATGATCTGCCCAAGTACTTATTTCAATATTTGTTTCTTGAATAGTAGATATTAGTTCTGTTGAGATCCAAATCATATCTAACCTGGACCATGATAAATGTCTATTAGAATAAAAAGTATATTGTTTAGTTTTAACATTTCTTTCTCTCCAAATATCTTTTAAGGTTAATTCATCTGTCATTTTAAAAAAAGATTTAGGGAGAATCTTTCTATTTTGTTTTGTTGTTGTTGTTATATAGTCCAATTTATTGTCCACAATTCCATTAAAGTCTCCCATCATGATTATGTTAACATAGTCCAGTCTAATTATTTCCATATGTAGTTTTTTATAAAACTCTTCTTGTTTATCATTCGGAGCATAAATTGCAATCAAGAGTATTTTTTTATTATTATCCATTATTTCCACCATTAATACTCTTCCATCTTCATCCGTGTAGATCAGTTTTGCTAGAATATCTTCTTTAATGTAGAGAACCACTCCTCTTTTCTTACATTGAATCAAAGAAGTAAATATTTTCCCTAATTTTGGCTGTACTAACAAATGCTCATGTTGCTTTTTAATATGAACTTCTTGTAAGCAAATTATATCAAATTTTAATTTCTCTAATTTGTGAAAAGTTTTCCTTCTTTTAACAGCTGAGTTAAGTCCATTTATATTCATTGTAATCAATTTTTTTTCTTCCATGATTATGCTTTATATTTAGGTCTAACAGCTCTCGTAGCTCTCACTTCACGTTGTTCTTTACTGTCTACCTGTCCACCTGCAACTCCTTTCTCTTTTTCAATCTCCAGTTGTTCCTCCAGAAGCTCAATTAATGAGATCTCTTTCTCTGCCACCTCTTTTTTTCTTCCAAAAAATTCTGTATAAAAAAGTTCTGCTTTTTCAATCGAGTCAATTCTATGTCTCTGCTCTTGCCACGTAAAAATTAGTCCTTCTGGTATCAGCCATCTGTAGTTCACTTCATTTTCCAGTAGCACTTTGGTCAAAAATCGATATTCTCTTCTCATCTCTCTCACTCTTCTAGGTATTTGTTTTAAAACTACAATCTCTTTGTTTTTATATTTCAATGCTTTTTCTCTTGCCACTTGTAATATTTGTGTTCTGATGGATTTTTTAGTAAATCTAATATGTACTTCCTTTGGTAGTTTATTTCTCATCGCATATCTTGTATAAACTCGGTATATCTCATCTACTCCGTCCATCATTTTTTCCTCAGTAATTTCCAGAAGATCTGCCAATATTTCTATCATTATCACAGCCAAGTTTTCTCCTTTTTCCTCTTCTATATTTTGAAATCTAAGATAAAATTCTGATCTTTCCATCTCCCACCTCAACATCCCATTTTTTTCTTGTTCTATCACTGTTAATCTAGTGTCAATATTTCCAATCTTCTCCTCTCTTTGTTTTCCTTCTTCCTCAATTTTTTGGAATCTCTCCTCATACTTTCCCATCATTTGTTTAAAATTTTCATCAGATTTCTCTATTTTTTTGTCCATGGTATCTATTTTTATCTTAATATCTTGAATTCCTTGCATAATCATCTGTAAATTTACTTTTTCTTGTTCCTTATCTTGCTTCAACATTGTCTGAATTGAAAGTTGTCCTTCAAGTGGTGGGGAAGCAGAGGTAGAAGCAAAAACGCCGAATGATTTTGGCTTCCTGCTCATTTTAATATTTCCAAGTCTTCAAGCTCTCTTTGACTTTAAATCCAGCTGGTATAGTAACCAAATATAGTCCAAAAAATCAAAAAAAAAAAAAAGAAAAAAGAAAAAGTCCAATAGTAAAAAGCCCAAAGCCAAAAAAGAAAAAAGGAAAAAGAAAGGTCTTCAGGTTCTTCTAGACCCTAATCCAATTAAAATAGATGGAAGAAGCAAAGAAAGAGAAGAAAAAAGAAAAAACTCTGAGGCTTTCCCTTTGAAATAAAAAGCAAAAATGCTAGAGTTAAAATTAACCAAAAAGGCTGGCGAGTAGGAATTTCAAAAGTATATATATATATATATATGCACTGTACACTGCACTTTATTTCTTTATCCAAGGCTCTTATTATGACTGTCTTCTCCAGCAGCTTCAAAGCCAAGCCTCAAATGTTAAAATATTGATAAGAGTCCAAGAGAGCACCTGTAATAATATTTTACTGTATTCTCCCTCTATCTTATCACATTAGAATGTCCTTGAAAAGAAGTGCTTTTCTCCCCAATTCAAATAAAATATTTTCAAGCCTCTAGTTGGCAGTGTTACAGCATCTAAATACTCTTTCCCCCCCCAGCCAAAAGAAAAAATGTTTATAAAGAACTCAAACAAAAGAAAAAGATAGTCAAAGGGAGCCTCTATCCTAAAAAGAAAGTTAAAAAGATAAAAAATAAAAATCAAGTGAAAAATAAAAATATATATAAGAGAAAATTCAATCCGGTTACCTACAAAGTCACCTTAAAGTCCTCAAAGAAAATAAGAAAAAAAAAATCCAAGTCTCAATTTGACATCACTTAAACGCCGCTCAACCCAGGTTCAGTCAAAAGAAAAATAAAGTCACAGATTTCTTCTTTGTTCAGGATGTCCTTTCAAGTCTTAATCAATTTATAATACAAAAGAATTTCTCACCCAACCGATACACGCTCATTTAAATCCCTTTCTTTCCGGAGTTGTCCCGGCTTCAGCAGCTTTAGAGGCTGCCTTTCTGCTTCCAGCAAAAGGGCTTCTCCCGGATCAAACCAGAGATTTTGCGATATCTCTGGGATCCTGGGACTGTGCCCTTCACAATCCCCGTCTCTACGGGACGGTTTAGGTCCGTTAGAACCGACCAGAGGCAAAAATATCAGCTGAGATCTCAGAGCCCCGAGATCGCAGCTGTAACACCGAGACGTAGCTCCGCCTTCCTCTTTTCTGTATTTTTAAGAATAAATAATTTTTTCCTCTCTCTTTAAATCTACTCCTTCTGGTTTAATCACTTTCCAATATGCTTGTTCACTATTTAATAAATAGTTAATAATAAGTGGATAGTTCCCCTGAATTTCTTTGGGGTTAACATTTGAATAGAAAGTATTCTTCTCGCCCAGTTCACACACTGTTCACCAAAGTCTCCTCCTGCACTGTGCTTAGATGATCATTGACTGTCCCAGCTTCATGGCAGCCATCTTAGACTGCCTCTTTCCTTGCCATGGCATAGAGAGAAAAAAGCCCTGGGGTTCAGCAAGAGAGTTGCGATCTCTCCTGCAACCTCTCAGAGTGCCCCTCCTTAGCTTCGCCACTCCTACAAGGTGGCTTTGGCTCCTTTTGGAGCCCACAAACAGGAAGAAGCCAGCAGAGGAACGAAGAGCTCCATTCCTGAGACTGGTAACGCCAGGAAGCTCCACCCCTTCCCATTGCATTACATTCTTGATTAAATTATCTTTCCATTGATATATAATTTTATGGTACTACTCCAAAAAGATGGTGTTATTAGCCATCAAACCTGAAAAATACACTTTTCCCAAAAGGTTTCCACAATTTTGGCCATTAACTGTAGAATAAAGATACACTAAATGAGACTGTTTGCAGCCGGGCTTGAAGATGGGATTAAATATGTTAAAGAATAATAGAGGAAGAAATAGCTAATTTGAATTGATGTGAAGTTCTGGTACTAAGTGCTCTGTTTTTATTAAATTGTATCTTTTTCTGTTCTGGGTGAAAAATGTTGATTATTGCCTGTCTCAAGAGTTTTTAATTGGAGTTGGGTTTTTCTAGAACACTGACACTTTATGCGCTAGTTTCTTCTTAAAATGACATATTGACATTGCCATTTTAAAACATTAATATCAGTAAATTAATTCCCTCCTTTTCCTTGCTTGAATTGAGGCAAATTGCTGCTGCTTTTAATCTTTCTGCAGCAATGCACACTTAAAATCATGCAGCCTGAGAATTTTATCTTAGGAAAGTTAAAATATTTGTACATATCGTGTTGGTTACTTAACCACTTAAATGTCCTTTTACACAAAAGGCAAATGTTCTGGATTATAGCCATTGACAATTTATATTTGTGTTCTACAGTCATGAGGGTTTTTAATGTTGTTTTCCCTTTTCCCTTAACCATTAGATCAGTGCAATCTCCTGTACCGCTGCTGCGTGATCTGACACAGAATTCTTCCATAAGGTAATTTATAAAGTCAGGTTATAGTGTACGATCCTTTACCAATCCTGGTTTATCATCTAAGTGTGTCACAGATAGGTAGAAAATAAAATAAAGAGGTGATCCCCATACAGGCTTCTGGTGTTTTGGGTTCACAGTCAACTGAAATGTTAAACCTTAGAACTGTGATGGCAAACCTATGGCACATGTGCTGGAAGTGGCATGCAGAGCCATCTCTTTGGGCATGTCAGCCGTTGCCCGTTGCTCCTCTATGTTCTGGCACATCGGCCAGCCGGTCTTTTGCACGTGTGGGAGCTCTGGAAACCGGAACAGCAATTTCTCGACACATATGTGCACCGCAAAGCTGAGCTTTTGGTTTCCGGCACACTTCATGCATGCAGGCATGACAGAAACAGGAAGACCAGGTGGCCAGCGTGCATGTGCTTTCCAAAAACTGGAAGAGCAGTTCCCCGGTGCATGCATGGGCACCGGGGAACTGATCTTCCTGTTTCTGGCGCTCCCCTACAAAATTTGCCAACACTGCCTTAGAAAATAATTTGCCTTCTGTTCATCAGTAATTATGATCTCATTTCCAAAAATTCCTTTGCTAGTCTCATAAGCAGATGGTGATTAGAGGCCTATCTCTATCTTGTCATCTAGGAACTTCATAATCATGCTGTATATTTATTTACATGCTGTATTCCCCATAAAACTACACTAGTGAATCTGATGAAATAACATGATTGATTCTAAGAGAATCTATACAAGAGTTTGTTCATTGTAATCCATAGATCATTTACTTCTCTGGCCTTATTTAGTTAATGTCAGGAGACAAATGCAATGTAGAAATAGACCGTTGGCTCCTGAATGATGTGGTCAATTTTTCTATTATCCTCTGTCAAAGTAAATCTGTTTACTGTGGGACTGAATTGTGCCTTCCATTTTAATTGTGAAAACAATGTTTTCTTGAATCTATAGCAGGGTTCCTCAACCACCGGGCCCTGGATTGGTACCGGTCCATGGATCATTTTGTACCGGGCTGCAAAGAATGAATAATCGTGATTAAAATATATATAAAAATATGTTTTTAGTAAAGAAATAGTAAAAAAGCCCTTTACTATTGGGGAAGAATTGATTTTGCCAGTCCTTGAAAAAGTGTTTCTGTGTGAAACTGGTCCCTGGTACAAAAAAGGTTGGGGACCACTGATCTATAGGAAGAAAACAATTCCTTTCTTTTTTTGAGATGGCAAGTCTTAAACAAAGTTTATCTAGACTTTGTCACCTTAGTCTTTGCTTGCCTGCTGCAGTAATCCTTTGGTGGAAAGAAAAATGGCTGCCAGGATCAGATTGCTAAGGGATCAGGCTGTTAACAGGATGTTCTCATGAAGAACGTTAGACACCAGAAGCTGGGTTCCTTCTTATGCATTCAGAGGTGTCAGAATAGCGATACTTCAAGCTATCTTTTATTCTTGTTTATATGTACTTGCCACATGTTGCATTTGCTGTCATGACCTTCTAAATCAGAACAGTGGTGAACAAAGCAAATCATCTGAACCAGGATACAACTAAATGATTTCCCAACTCCCAATGGCTTCTCAGTTCATGGTCCTAAAATTGAATCTGGTCACATGATGATTCAATTTATGACCACAACAACTTATAACTAAAAGTCTGTACTCAGTCATGGTCATAAATTGAGGATTACCAGTACTTCTCCCCCAAAGTACTTTGTGGCCACACAACCGTCTGTCATCTCATTTTCTTTCTTTTTTTTTCTTTTTGCCAAACTAGGGAATTTGCTGTGGAATTTGCCATTCCTGTAGACTTTATCATAAGCAGAAGAAAAACTATTCTAACAATAATTCTGCTGGAATAGAGAACGGAGACAGAAAGATAATATGTTTGTATAGTTCCCACTTTGATAGAGCATCCTGTCATCCACTGTTATTCTTACTTTTTCAGTTGCCTGAAACTTTTTTTAAGCAGTACATTGTTATAGTGATAAGTGTTCCATCTTCTCTAGGAGAAGAGGAGTTAATCCTTTCCTGCCAGGTACAACCTCAAGTGACCAAAAAGACCATATAAATTAAGTCCAATTTCCATTCTAAACTGGTTATAGCTGTGATGGCGAACATATGGCACGCATGCCAGAGGTGGCATGCAGAGCCATTTGTGCTGGCATGCGAGTCGCAGGCAAACTTTCCTCATTACGCATGCACAGGCCACGCAGCTGATTTTTGACTAGTTTAAGGCCTGCAGAGGCTTCCAAGTGATGAAACGGGTCTATTCAGCCTGCAGAGGCTTTTTTCAAATCTCTGGGAGGCCGAAAAAGGCCTCAAACTAGCCAAAAATCAGTTGTGAGGGGCAGTGCAGGTAAGGGTATGGGCAGGATGCGCAGGGGGTGTGGGGGGGGGGTGCATTGCCTTCTGGGTGCTGGCAGTCAGCACGCACACAATTTTTGGCACAGGAGCCTAAAAAAGTTAGCCACCACTGGGTTATGGGATAGTATAATTACATTTGTTGTATCAATTGAACAACGTTTCTGCTAGTGTGGGCTATATGTTGGTACTTTTTTTTAATCTGCCCTAATGCTGCAATAGATCTGTAGGCACATCTGTTATAGCAGTTTCTTGCAATCCCCCAAAATATAGACTATGTACTGTATTTTTTGTTCCATAAAACACGCTTCCCCCCCCTCCCCCCCCCCCAAAAAAAAGGGGTGGAAATGTCTGTCTTGTGGAGCGAAAAGTACCGGCTGTGATGGCAGGGTCCTTTTACAGTGCTGAACCCCACCTCTGTTGTCTTTGTCATTGCCCATTTTTCCTCCTCTAAATCTAGGTGCGTCTTATAGTGTGAAAAATATGGTAATATAGTATCCCATTTATCCTGTGCTTTGGAGGATTAGTAAATGAAAAGACAGAAACCCACTTGTTTTATTTATTCAGAATATATTGTAAGGATATAAAAACAAATAAAAACATATAAATTAAGCATCCAAATATTAAAATATGTTTAAAGGCATATATTACCAATCTTCCACAAATGTGTTATCTAGTTTGAGAGGGTCTAGTATGAGAGTGTGCATCAGAGAGTTAATTAACATTTTGAGACTTTTCATCTTTTGACTCAAAGATATCATTCTTAATTTCAAATTGTTAGATCCATAAAATGTAAACCAACTTATTGATTATGCTCACCCAATAACTTTTTATGATGGGAATTAGTTTCCTCTCTTGGACTTAGCTTATTCTTCATAGCATCCTTATTTTTTCAGGCTTCTGGTGAGGGGGTGAGGAAAATAGAAAATTCTATATCCAAACTGTGACACATTTAGAGGGTAATATTAAAAAATGAGTTGTGTGCCAAGGATATTCAATCCATGTTTTACCAAAAAAAGGTATTTCTGGATCACCTGAAGAATGCATATAGGGTTTACTTGCTATTTGTTGACTCATGTTCAATTTGCCAAGAAATTGGCATTTTTAAAGGGTAGCATTTCCCTCCTAACTTTTTTAAAATGTGTGCATTTTTATGAACCAATACTTGACCTAAATATTCTAAGATTAATCCTAGTGGATTCCTTAAATTATATATTTTTGTGTTTTTGCATATTTCCTTTCACATTTTTGCTTGAAAAGAAATCTGTAATAGATTTTTCTTATTTCATCAGCCCATTTGTTTTAAGAAGGTCAGAATTCTTGGGAAAATAGGCTTAAGAAATAGGTTCATTTTGGATCCTTGTATTTGCAGAGCTAGTCAATCAGAAAGGTCGGCGGTTCGAATCCCTTGCACCACATAACGGACTGAGCTCCCGTTACTTGTCCCAGCTTCTGCCAACCTAGCAGTTTAAAAGCATGTAAAAATGCAAGTAGAAAAATAGGGACCACTTTGGTGGGAAGGTAACAGTGTTCCTTGTGCGTTCGGCATTTAGTTCATGCTGGCCACATGACAACAGAGACATCTTCGGACTGCACTGGCTCTTCGGCTTTGAAGCAGAAATTAGCACCGCCCCCTAGAGCCAGAAACAACTAGCATGTATGTGTGAGGGAACCTCTACCTTTATCTGCTGAGTCTGTCAGTATGATTGACAGTAGTATCTTATGAGAAAATCTCTGTGAGACTACATGCTGTAAGTTTCTCTACATGCAGTTGAATGAAAAGTCACAGAAAAAATCTACATGGAATTATATCATTTATTATATACTAGTTTATGGCATTTTACACACCTTAGTTGAGGTGTTGTCCACTGATAAACATCTTGGATTTGTTTACAAAATAAGGAGCAAGCAAACCAAATTGATAGAACACCTTTGTCTTTGCAAGTTTGACTGGTTACTGCTTCAGTGACCCCATCCAGCCACCTCATTCTCTGTCGTCGCCTTCTATTGCCCTCAGTCATTCCCAGCATTTGGCTCTTCTCCAGTGAGTCCTTCCTTCTCATTAGGTGGCCAAAGTATTTGAGTTTCATCTTCAGGATCTGGCCTTCTAAAGAGCAGTCAGGGTTGGTCTTATTAAAATTTCACAATTGTTTCAGTTTTTTTGTTTTTTTTTTTGTTCCCAGTATCAACTTTAAAGATCCACAATTCCAAGAAGACTTTGTTTTTAAGGCAGTTGTGTTATCTGGGGCAAAGTAAGTATCTCTTTTTAAAAATATTTCTGAACCATTTACTATATAATAGAATGTAGATAACTATACTATGCTGAAATTTGGGCCAGTCTCTTCCGTTGTCCAGACATGTATTACACTAAATATTTTTTTCTTAATAATCAGAAAACCTGCAGCAGTTCTTAAGCCAGGAGACTGGGAGAAAAGTAATAATGATGGCAAATCTTGGAAGCCACAGCTTGGCTTTAATCGTGATAGGAGGCAGGTTCACTTGGACCAGTCAGCATTCAGAACATTAGGGTAAGTAGTTATGAGCTTTATTGATTTTTAATACGTATTATTCACCTACATTTATTTACTCATATAGATAGTCCTCAAGTGGTGAATGTTTTTGGTGTTTGTGTTATTTTTAGTGAAAAATAAGTCCACAGCATGTAGCTATAGCAATCATTTTAGTTTAGCAATAGCAATAGCACTGAGACTTATATACTGTTCCATATTGCTTTACAGCACACTCTGAGCAGTTTATAATGTCAGCATATTGCCCCAACAAACTGGGTCCTCTTTTTACCAACCTCAGAAGGATGGAAGGCTGAGTCAACCTTGAGCAGATCGGGATCAAACGCCAGGCTATGGGCAGAGTTAGCTTGCAGTACTGAACATTCCGCCATCACTATGATTTGCAATACTAGAATTAAACAAATTTCATGGCTGAAAGAATATCAATAACAATTAGTAATATAATATTCAGTATTGAAAAATGATGCTTCTTAATGCCCATCATGAGAAAAACTACATGGAGAAAAGTCTATAAATAAGCATGATTTAGCCACTATTGGGATAGAATAGACTAGCTAGATCCTTAATTTGGTCTAATAAGATTCTTATATTCCTACAAAACAAAACACTTAGATTGTATCTTTGAAAAATTAGCATGTTCTCTTGTATGCCTTCCCCCCAAGTATTCTCAAATCAGAAGTATTTTAGCACTAACTATGCTCTCACCTTGTTTTTTCCTTTGTTTCCTAAGATTTTTACTGGGCTGCTTGGTTCTTGTGTATGTGTGAAAAGCAAGCCCCCACTCGCTAGTTTTCTCGGAAATTTGTGATATGGCTCTTTTTATTTCTAATGTACTTATTTTACTTAGTCCCTATTAATGGCAAAATGCTTCCAAGATGACACTGTATTCTGTGTTCATAGCTTATTTGCATGATATGAACCTGTTCCATGAAAAGAACCTTGATTTAGAACCATCATTGATAACTTGAAGGCAAAAGAAGAAGCAAATCAGTGATGAATCATTCCCCCAAAATTCACTTTGAAATAGCTATCATTCTATTTTTTACAAGTTAGTAAAGTAACTTAAATCAAGCTTTAGACTTTAGTGTGCTCTATAGTCTTTCTTTATTTGTTAGGACAAATGGAATCATGCATTCCTTTTCCCCTAAGGAAAGAAATATATAATTTTATATGGATTATTATACGGTACTTACATAATATTATTTCCTTCCAGTTACTTTAGAAGAGGAAGACTTTATTAATTCAATGTGCATATATTCTCATGTGCAGAAAGCTGCTTATATAAATTGGTTTCCCATAGTGATGGACATGCTTAATGCATATGTCTATGATTAGATTTATATCCTGCCTTTCCTGTGCTCAAGGCACAGGGTCTCTATTCATTTTATCCCAACAATAGTAAATCCATGAGATAGGAACTGAGAGGGAGGACTGGCCAAAAATCATCCAGCGAGAGTTCATAGTTAAAAGTGGACTGGATCTTCCTGTCTCCAATCCAGCAGAATATCAGTTCTACATGACTCAAACCAAATATATTTCTAAGTCCATAATATATGTTTTTCTACATATCAGAGCTTTAGGAATGTATGTTTGTGCTGATCTGAAATGCAAGCCACCTACTTCATGGATATATTTGGATTCATTTATTTCCTATAAAATTAATACTCCCTTTTGTTTTTCTTCCCGATATTATAGACATGCAATGTCAAGGGACAGAGGACAATCAGGAAGTGGAATGTACAGTAATATTGGTCCCCCTGGAGCTTACAATCAAGGAAATACATATAGACCATTGCTAGGCAGACCTCAGCATCAGATTCCCAAATTGCTGTCAAGTAAGTTTTTTTCCCATTTGCCTTGTCTATCAAGTTTCTTTGTTGAATAAAACATTTTTGCTGATGTCACAAAGATAACAGTAACTTTTTATTCTTGAATCTGTTTTAAGCTATTTAAAGGCATTTATTCACAGAAGAGCTTCTCTTCCGTTAGGGATGAGAAACTTATCTCAGAATTATCTCATTCAGTTGAAGCATAAATTCACATGTGGCCCCAGATCTTATGTTTTCCAACTGCATATTTTAAATAAGGCTGGTAATCAAACCCAGCCAATTTTAGAAGTGAAATTGCACCTTTTTGTACCAGTGGACAAAAAGTAGCAAATTTTGAGTAAATATTACAGGTGCTATCAGAAAATGGATCTAGTGGCATACACATCTCTCCCTATTGATAGGGAAATAATTTTCACAAAAAAATTGGCTTTGTTCAGCCAATTCGTTTGGTTGCATTCACTCAGCATGTTTACTTTAATATTAAAGAAGGTTTTTTAATTGCAGCTGTGGTATGCACCTAGCCTGTTTGAAGTTTGGGGTATTTAATATTTCAGTGAGATTGTCTCTACATATTTGGTGGTTCCCTAAAGAAACTATGTTCCCGGGAAAATATGTATGAGATGAGGCACCAAAAGGGAGGGGTTGGATTCTACCAGTTCAGACTTGGTCTATAGAACCGGTTGTTATGATTCTGCGCAGTTCGGAGAACCAGCAAATCCTGCCTCTGGCTGCCTCTGCCCCTCTCCGCCTGTCCCTCCCCTCCCCACCGTCAATCCTTATTACGTGCATGCCCAACATTGCTGACTGTGTCCTCCCCTGCCCAGTCAAGGTATTTTTCCCCTCCCAACAATCAGCTGTTCTGATGATCAGCTGTGCGCCCCTCCTATGCTTAATTTTTTTGCCTCCCTAGGCCCCAGAGAAGACTCTGGGAGCAAACCACCCCCCCCCCAAGGAGGCTTGCCTGAGGCCCAAGAGGCAAAAAAAATGGGGAGGGGGGTTGCTGCAAAAAAAAAAAGGTCATGCCCACAGAACTGTTAAAAAATTTGAATCCCACCCCTGCAACAGGGTACAACAAGGTCCTCCTCCTGAAGTTTATTTTGTCTCCATAAAACATGAAAAGAGCTCAAAATTATTGTTCCAGAATGGTTCTATTCTAAACATGAACATTGCCCTTACATTTGATCCTACTTGATGATGCAGCAGTACCTGCCACTCATTCTTAATAGCTGTTGATATCTTGAAAGGAAACTTACAGAAATATCATAGAATGATACAAAATGAGCTAATGTGAGGTCCTTGGTGTTCTCTGAACATGATGGTTTCATTGCAGACATTTCATCACCAAACTAGGTAACATCATCAGTACTAAAAAGTAATCGGGTTTGTTCTTATTTTTGTATATTAATGGCTTGCCCTGTCAGTGCTGCTGGGAGTATTTTTGGCGGTTCCTTGTTTGGGCTGTTATTAACTATTAGTTTATTTATCTGTGTTGGTAGTTCTTTGATTGAGGTATTATTTACTTCTTGATTGTTGGTCTAAGGCTGTGTTGGTGAACCTATGGTACATGTAACGGAAGTGGCACATAGAGCCACTTCTGTCAGCACATGAGAGGTCGCCCGGAAGAGCCCCACTGTGCTGCGCGCATCACCGCCCAACAACTGATTGTTGAGTATCTGACGCAAATGTGCAGGGGGCGGGAGATGCATGGGAGACACATGGTGTGTGTAGGGGGATCACGTGTGCAGGGGGCATGGGGGCCCCCCAGCACTCATTGCCTTCTGGGTGCTGGCATGCGAGCATGTGCACAATTTTTGGCATGGGAGCCAAAAAAGGTTAGCCACCACTGGCCTAAGGAATTGTAATTTGGGTAAGAGTTGTCCAGATTTTTCTGTTGCTTCAGGTCTGAGTTTCATGTTTTGGGATAAACATGTCTGGAAAGTATGCTGATTAGGTTCAGATTAGTACCTACTTGGGTTGGACTACTGAAACTGCAAGATGCATGTTTTTTGTCATGCTCTGCAACTGACTTTTCTGTGTCAGCACAAGTGACTGCTAACCAACAAGATAGCAAGCTGAATGTTTGTTTAGTCCAGCAATAGTTTAGGTAGAGCTTTTAGAGGAAAAGAGTCCTTTTTTACCAGGATCTTAAGACAACAAGTACAAATGCAATCACACCTTTAACAGAGGTTGAGTCCGGGAATCCAATAAACAAGGAAAAAATCCAAATAAAATGACAGGAAACATAGTGAGACAGAATCCAGACACCATATGACACAACGAGGTGAACACAAAAATGCCAGGACTTGAAAAGTTGTTCTCAGTGTTTTGTCCCAGGGAAGGAAGTCAATAAATAAGCTAAGCCAAGCCGAACTGAGCCTACATTCAGATGCTTAGCTGGGATAAAGGATTCCTTCAACTCAACTCTCCTGCCCGTCTGCTTTTTGGCCACTCGGCCTGACCTGTGGTGCTTAGCTATCTACCATTGTATTTTCAAGCAGGTCTCTGCTTAGGACTGGGGGCGGGGGGGTGAACCTCAGAATCTGAGAGGCTATCAATGGGTGCATGCAGGAAATCGGGGGGGGGGGGGTTTGCTAGATCTGCCTCAGACAGAGGAGAGCTCATGGCTGCAGCACTGCTGCAATCACCCTTCAAGACTAAATGCCCCTGGCACTCCTTTCTCTTCTGTTTAATCCAGAGACAGGTCCAGCGAGGAGGCAGTTCAAGCTATTATTATTTGTTTTTACTTAATTATTTTGCACGCTTTTGCTTCACTTTGAGAGCAATATGTATATTGTATCTTAGTCTGAACCTTATGTAACTTTCCTGCACACAGCAATTTTCCATGGTGGGTGGAAGGGTGGTGTTAAACAGAATGGAGAAGAAGCCACCCTTTCAGACCATTCTCAAATATTATTTACTTTACAACAAAGGAAATCTAGTTGATGAAATCATGCCAATGAAAGTCAGCACTGTAAACATTGGGGCTGCAGGTAAACTGAAAAAGGGCTTTAGGCCAGCAGATTGTCCATTCTATAAAGAAATGTCAATAAAAATAAGCAAGTGTATCCTAGATAATCAAATTTGCAGTGATTAGTCTTAAACTCTACAATTCCTAGTAATGCTATTGAAAACCAAAATTATTTACCTATACAGTATTGTTTTATATATCTTTGAGAAAGGAATGTTTATTTGAGGAATCGTGTTAAATATATTTGTTGATTTTACTGGCTTGTCAAGATGCAGCTCAAAACCTATTTGTAAAAAAGATTCAATTCCATGTCATATTTGGTTATCTCTTTTAAAAAGCCATAATGTGTTTTAATAAATGAATCAGTGTTAAAATATGGCAAAGTAATGTAGTCATTTCAGCTTCAGCTCTCTTGGTTAGCAATGGAGGTTGATGGCATTCCATGATTTGATATTGATATGCCGATTTTCAGTTGATGAATAATTATATGCTGATAGCTTCTAAGAGTCAAGTGGAGGCTGGAAGCACTGTGTGAATACAGCTTTGGTTTTTGCTATCTTGAGTATGATTGTATTACTTTCATCTCAGTCAGAAACTTGTCAATGAGCCAACTTTCTATTAATCAAGGGGTGGCCGAGCATTTTTAAATTGGTAAACATGAAATCTTTGATTGCCATACTGATTGCACAAGTTGTCACTTGAGTTGCTGCTAGAATGAGTAGTTTAAATCTTCAAGGAATTGCTTACATTTTATGCACCAATGAATTCCTAGCTCCATGTTTTTTACCATGAGCTGTATTATGGGTCTGCATTTCTCACTTATGTTTCCTTCTATTTTCTTTCCCAGCTGTAATGAATAGTCCAAAGTTGGGTGTTAATTGTTTTCCATTATCCTGGTTTTCTCATTATATATTTTTTTCAGCTGAGAACTATATTTAAGTATTTGTCTTTTAATATGGAATTGTGTACTTCATCGCAGCTGTTGCCAAACGGTGGGCCACGAGAAAATTTTGGTGGGCCACAGAAAAATCTCATCCCCAGAGCACCCCCCCAAAGCAATTAATCCAGGCTGTGCAGAAACACAAGGCTGCGCCGCCCACATGGCCCGTGGGAACCCTCCCCGCCCACTAACTCCTTACCTGGCAACCTTGCCTGCTAAATTGCCATTTTACCTTTTTCCAACCATCAGCTGTTCTGCTGTGCCAGGATATTTAGATTAGCCAGGGAGCAGGAAATGGTTGCATTTCTTGCATTCTAGCTAGTCTTTAGATCTTCGGCTCTGCTTTTAAACACAGCCTAACTTCCCTCTTATTCTAGGTTCTATTATTCAGTGCAGACACACGGCAAGCAAATTTTATGTGACAGACTGAGCTAGCCGATGGCAGATAGATAGATCACTGAATGATTCTGTGAGCAACTCAATCTGCCTACCTGCTTTGCCTGATTTTGGGTAAAAGTTGCTCTTTTTTAAAATAAAAAATTCAATATTTACATACAAGGTGTATTGTGATTTAATTTTGTGAGTTTGCTTGCAAGCAAATTGTATGTAACAGACTGAACAAGCCAGTGGCAAATAGATCTCTGAATGAATCTGTGATTCTATGAGCAACTCAATCTGCCTGCCTGCTTTGCCTGATTTTGGGTAAAAGTTGTTATTTTTTTAATAAAAAAATCAATATTTATATAAATATTTATATTTTACATACAAGCCATGCCCAGCCAGTCACATGACCACCAAGCCACACCCATAAATTAGGCCATGTCCACAGAACCGGTTAGTGGTCCCTGGGATTTAAAATTATGAGTTTGGTGGTCCCTGAGGTCCAAAAGGTTCGCAACCCCTGCTTCATAGTATTCAGAATAAAATGCACTCTACTTAGATATGCAACTTCTGATGCTTTGTATAGCTTTCTAAAGGCTGCATTACAAAAGTGGGTGGGGCTTTTTTTCCCCTTTTTTCTTCCCAAAATGGATTTCCTTCAGAATTGCGAATCGATTTTGGAATAAATTCTAGAAATGAAAATGCCTTGTGTGTGATAGTCATTGCTGTCTCATGTTTTCCTTGTGAAGATGCTATTAATTACCATGTAAGAAAACTTAAATCTGATTTTCAAATACCTACAAGGGAGTAATGAGAAATATTCTAAAATGTTAAACTGTTTTGCCTGTTGAGCATAAATGACTTTGGTCAAATAATACACAAAGCAGGAATTGCTATTGTTGAAAACTGAATTAGACTCAGTTTCATACTGCAAAGATAAGTTGCAGTCATCTCTACTCTGCATTCACTTCTCTCAAATACTTCCATAAAAGCCTTTTTGTTCAGGTCAGATCATTCAAAAATAAGCCTTCTAGAACATAGAAGCTCAGGTTTTCTTCCAGAGGTTTCAGGTTTTTAAAGTTTCAGTTGACAAAGACAGTGCGACATTGTAGAACTCACTAGGTCCTTGAATATTAACTTAATAGGTGATCCCCAAGATCAGTTGTATTTAATGTTTACCTTGTTAATATTTTAAATTTAAATGTAATGTTAATGTTTAATTTGATTTAATGTTACATTGTTTTGTTTATAGATCTTAGGCCCCAAGATTCTTGGCAAGGTCCTACACCTCTGTTTCAACAACCACCACAAAGATTTGACAGGTATGATGAAATATATATTCGACAAAGTGTATTTTATATTTAAAATAACTATTTTTCTTTATGATATTTGGAAAGTTTTGGGTAAGTTATATTTTCATCTTTCCTTTGTTTTTTTGTCTTAATGGTCATAGTTTCTGTCTAGTTTTTGTTGCTTTATCAGAAATTTAACTTTGATGGGATGTAACCTTCTTCAGATTTGGCCCCTATTTTACTGAAGCTTTTATAGCACTCAATTTCAGCAAAGGCAGCTCAGACCTGCATTAGGTTCTGGACAGGCTAAACAAATTTCTTTTTAGTAGAGTTGTGAAACTTAATGAGGCATAACTAATGGTGGTCCACTTTTATCATCTCTGTGTTGGAACCAGAGTATTAGCACAGACCAGCCATTGATTCTTGCTACAGACCTCTTGAAGTCCTAATCAGCTTCTTTGGTACAGCTTTTTCAGGTCTGACAAGTCTATTGTAGGGCTGTGTCACTATAGGTCAGTAGTTATTAGTTGCTACTGAAAACAGTTTCTTTAACTACTTAAGACTGAACTGAATTAAATACAGGAGGGACTCTGGGAGGATTAAGGAATCTGCAGTCCAATAAGTACCATGGAACAGAGAGAATGTGACATGGTTTGATAATAAGGGATGTCTTGTATATGTGCCCTTCAGTGAGAAGCTGAATGTGTGCCCTTAAAACCAGATAGCCTGGAGTTTGCAGAAGAATATTTGTCAATAATTTACATCTATAGTATAAAATAATATTGCACATTTAAAAATATTGCTAATTTGAATATATTTTCATGCATTGTTCCATGGTAAAAGAAAAAAGTCATAACAAGATATATTGCTTTCCTTCCCAATTAATTCATTGCTATTTTTATTATATTCAGTGAATCCCACATTTATTTTTTTGTATGATAAGCAAATGTAATATTTCTGAACTGGAATGTCTTCTTCATCAGTAAACTGAATCCAAGAAATACTAGTGCTCTGATGTTTTCATTCTGAGTTTCTTTGTGACAAAATTAATCTTCTTTTTTCAGCTTTTTTATATTTAACAAAAAAAAAATATGTCTTGACTTGAGTGAAATCAGGGAAAGCAGATCAAAAAATAGAGGAAATGACATGATGAAAGATAGACAGTAGTATTGTTTTGTTTGGGAAGCTTGTTTATTTATTCATATGTTAACCATATTGCATATATTAATGACAGGGAGATCTTTGTATTTCTCAGGGTAATTAATTTTAAATTATATATTAAACTCATATTTTACTTTCTATAATTTTCAGAATCTTTATTTCAGCAGTTTCCCTCCTATCTACCGACCAAGAACTTTTTAAAGATATATATTTTTAAAGAGGAAAAAGAATATATTGTACTGTTTCAAGTAGTAGTGGGGGTAATGTATTTAAGAAAGTAGTAGTTAAACACAGAAGACACATGACTCAATGATAAAAACAAAAATGTAATAAAAAAGTTTAAAAGTATTATTACATTTTGTTTCCATTTTATTATGGATGCCATTTTGAACATGGAAATTCCAGAACAATGGGGATAGAATATTCCAAAGTATGATATTTCTTGTATATTCTATGGATAGGGACTGTATTGTATTGATGGGTCATATTCTGATGTAGACAAGCCTATAAAATTGAAATACAGATTCTCTATACCTGTCATGTAATTCAACTCAAACTAGAAGCAATTATTATATAGGTAGTCCTTGACTTATGATCAGTTACTGAGTGTCCAAAGTTCTGACAGAACTACCTGGTGGGAGAATACTGATTAGCCGCCCCCCCCCTCGATGAAACTAAGGCGTGAGGATTCTTTCAGCACCCAAACACCGCTTTCCAACCGAAAACCCAGAAGCACTTTCCAACCAAAAACCCAGAAGCACTTTCCAACCAAAAACCCAGAAGCACTTTCCAACCAAAAACCCAGAAGCAACTGAAAATCCGGAACCGCCGCCAAAACAAGATGGCGGCGCCCAAGCTTTGCGGCCCGGTACAAAATGATCCACGGACCGGTACTGGTCCGGGGACCGATGGTTGGGGACCCCTGCTTTAATGGAAACACAGACTACAAGCTAACATTATGTTTCCTCCCACATTTCAAACCTACTTCCAGCATGGTTTGTGTATAAACAGGAGACAGAATTTGGAATTTGTTCTATCGATTTTGTTCATCATTCACTAATGGGGTGATGTCATTGGATTCAATCTGTTGTAAAGCTATCTTTGATTTACCAAACAAAAAATAGTTATTTGAATTCTTAGTCATCTGGTTTTATAGAGGTCCACGAGGAAATTAAAAAAAATATTAACTCTTTCTTACACCACATGCAGGTAATTAAATTATGACCCAAATAGCAATTGTTTGAGTGTATTCTCAAATGTGGTCTGTCTATTCTCCAAATGCTGTGTGCATTAGTATCTACAATGCATTCTGCAGTTGTAAAAAATTGTCTAGCTAGCCAATTTTATTAATCATCCAGTATTTAATGATCCAATATTTTGCTTGGTTTTTTTTTAATGAGCTTTTGGTCACACTGATTAACTCCTACCTCAGGTTACTCTTGGTGTTAATCTGTTTCTCTGGACATTCAGACCACAATTTAGAATACATTCTTTCTAATTAATTGCAGGTTGTAAATGAATTCTTACTGCAGAGAAGTTTGAATTCAGGATAGGAGTATTAGTTGTTAATCTCCAGGCACCTCTATTATTTTACTCAATATGTCAGGAGGTCTGATCAGAAAGAAACCTTTTTAAGTTCTGTTGATGCCAGCTTCAATTGACCAGTGACCTAGCAACATAAGCACTAATTGGCATAGACAAACAAACGTTTGCTGTACAGTTTATATGGGAACACAAGTGCAATGTCTATTATCGCCAAGAATACTATACTAAATTGCTAACAAGAAATGATTGAGGTGTCCAGATCAACAGGTGTATAAGTACAAATATGACTTATTAGAAAAACACACATCCACAAACCTCAGAAAATAAAGCTTTATCACTGCTTGCTTATTCTTGATATATGTTATTTTCTGATAACGTGATATATTCTAAATCGATTCTTCAGATCACTGCATAGACACATGTTAACAAGTCAGTAATGGATGGTTCCTATTGTCTTTAAGAACTGGATATGTGAAAGATTTTTTAAATCCTTGTGTTTGTTGCTAATTTATATGTGAAAGTGAAAAGCATACAGTAGTATAAAACATTTCATTTTTTCTGTATTCACTTCATGTTCTATTAATAAGGAAGGAGTGACCTTATTCTAATGAACTAAAAAGGCTCCAAAATGTTTGTATAAATTATCCATAAGCTATTCAGAACTGAAAGATGCAACAAACTTTTAACTATTTGCAAAACTATTGTTTTCAAATAAATAAAAATAACTACACTGCACAGAATATATCATCTCCACCTCTATTTTTGCCCCTTTTAGGAATTCTGGAGCCACTCCACTTCTTGCCTGGAACCGCATGCCCCATTCCCAGGGATCACCATATCAGCAAAATCAATATCAAGTTCCAGGAGGCCCAGGGGGGGGACTCATGAATTTCCCACAAAGGCCCAGTGATCGGAGGGAACGGGGAAGACAGGTAATTTTTTTTAAAAAGTGTGATTTCTGTGTGGCCCCATAAAGGGATAGGTTAAGAAATACTTTAAAAAGGAGCATCTCAGTTCTTCATTATGATAGGATATGGTGTTACTTTCCTGTATATCATAAAAGGCCATATTAGGTATGTTAAACATTTAGTATTTTACAAGATGCTTAAAAAATCCAATGAATTAGTGATTTAATAAGAGAAATTTAATTATTGGTACAGTCATGTTAGTTACTGAGATACGGTTACTGTGACTATTTCATCTTTATCATTTCATAATTATCTTTTAATTGATGAATTAAGAATCTACTTGAATACATCTACCATTCCAAAATATAATATCAACTACTAGAAAAATAACTTGGGTGATAGAACCAGTTTACAACTAACTGGCAGTCTGATTTTGAGGAGTAATCACTTCATACCAAAGATTGTGTAAGATGCCTCCTTTTTGTCTTTTCTGTTAAAGTACTATTAACAGAATTTGATCACTCATGGTGGTATACCAGTTCTGTTAGTGAGCACTGGTATAAATTTAGCCCCATTTTTCTAGACATGGCTTCCTGTTTCCTAACATTGCTGTCATGCATGGGGTTGAAGCAATTATAAGATCTGTTAGTGTTCAGCTTGTTCATCTGTTCAATCACGGTGTTTGTTAAATCTATTATGCCTTTTATTTATCTACTAGACAAAATAAGTCCTGTTGATTCCTCATTTCAGAGATATTTCCTTACCTAAACAGAGAAACAGAATGACTAACAGAAGGCAAAACAGCAATAGGGGCAGGAGCTGGCCTTCCAATTGAGTTTCCCTGTGGGACTCTGGAAGAAAGCATTCTTTCCCTTTCCAGCAGGTAGATAAGTGTCAGCAGCTGAGCGAGGGAAGGAGCAAGGGGGAAGGAGCAACCATGACTGTCTGGGAAACTGTCACTGAATGTTGAAAATGAAGATCACATGACCTCAGCAGCAGCCAGTAGCACTGAAGCAGCCACAGCTTCCTCAGATTTCATTTGCTCAGAAGTCATGGGTCCCAGATATAGGTCACATGATGCAAGTTAGCCTAGTTGTGATACCTTGATTCAAAAATTGTTACCCTATGATGCACCATTTCACTCTGTTAAAAACCATGACAATGAGCATGTTAGTAGTGTGTAGATAGATTATGGAACTATAGATCAAAACTATGCAACCAGGTCCTTAGTAAGCAAATAGATTAAACAAGGACTTTGATATTAAAAAGTATTAATACCAATAGGACCCCAAGCTTCAAAAGACAGTTGCTGATTAACCAGAAACTCTATTACAATTCTTCTTTATACTTCTTTGATAAGGAATATGATTATCCAGTTACATATCACATACACATTGCCACAAGTCAGATAACATTCTTGTTGAAAACCAAACCTTTCTTAATTATTTCAACCCAAGTATCAAGTGAAAAATTGGAAATTGTAGAATATGTATAGAACCCTGTGCAGCATTTAGTTATTGTTTTTAACTCTGTGTGGTATTAAGAGGTCAGGCGTTTAGTTGTGGTTTTTTTTAACTCTGTGGTGTTAAGAGGTCTTTCCATAATATTTCAAAATATCTTACAATACTACACTCTGAAGTACCTGGCCTTCTGACATATAAGTTGCTCCCCAACTCTTTAGCATTTGAGATCTTTTTATTTTGCAATGCATTTAAATGCTAATGACTAGGCTGTCCTAATTAATTTTGAAATTGTAAATTTACTTCACTTTTTTGCAACTTCAGCTTTGCCTTATATTTTGATGTATTCTCATAAACTGATTTTTTGTATAAATGCAGGTAGTCCTCAGCTTACAACAGTTCATTAGTAACTGTTCAAAGTTACAACAGCACTGAAAAAAGTAACCTCATCATTTTTACACGTATGACCATTGGGATGGTTGGCAGCTGATTCATATTTATGACAGTTGCAGTGTCCTGGGATCTTGTGATCACCTTTTGCGACCAAGCAAAGTCAACAGAGAAGCCAAATTCATTTATTAACAACTGTGTTACTAACTTAACAACTGCAGTGATTCACTTAGCAACTGTGACAAGAAAGATAAAATGGGGCAAAACTCAATTCTTTTGTTTTGTAGAAACAGAAATTTTGGGCTCAATTGTGATTGTACATCAAGGACTACCTGTACATTAATATGGAGCCACCTACATCAAACAGAAAAAAAATTCTCAGCCACTTTTGCTTTATAAAATGTCTGTCTCGATAATACTAAATGGCTTGTTACTTATAAAATTAAAAATTCCAAGCACCTTGTGAATACCAAAAAAATAAATTCCTATAGGCCTAAAATGTAGTCCAGTGGATATTACAGCAAGTAGGATATTAGCCTAGAATCAGGGAGAGCTCAATTAAAATCTATCTTCAGGCAGTTTGGATGGCTTTGGGATCACTATCAGTATAGTCCAGTCTATTTCATAGGATATTATGAGGGAAAAAAATGCAGGAGTGCTCGGTATTCTACCATAATGTCCTGGAGGAAGGCACGGTATAAATCTCAATAATGCTAAGTGTGGTGTGGTAGCTAAGTACTGGACTAAGTATGAGGAGAATCCAGGTCTAGTCCTTCCTTAGGCAAGGAAGCAATAGGGCTCGTCACTCTGTGTTACTCTATGGTGGATTGAGAAGTTGAAAAACATCTATCAACCTGCACCAGACCAGAGTGGTAGGTTGTGATCCATAACCTTCAATGAAGAGGGTGTAATTGGACTGGGTTGGTAGAAGCAGCAGCAGCAGCAGCATTAATACGTGAACATTTTTGTTACCAAAGCTGAAAACCATTCACTTCAAACTGAATTTAATAGTATTTAATAGTATTTATAACAGCAGGCAACCAGAAATTAATAGTAGCATACCTTCCTGCTGAATTTGGTCCTTAAGTGTTTATTTCTTGAATAAGGTTTTCCTAATATGGATCCATGTAGCTAAATTTAGGATGATAAATTCTTTCCCCTACCAGTTGTAGATAGTCCATTTTGTAATCATTATCTCATAATTAAAATTGCACAGTCTGAAAGAAAAATGTAATCTTGATTTTTTTCCTCTGCTCACTTTATCCATTGATACTTCATTCCTAGTATCAAAACAGTAATCCAGTGATACCCCTGCTTTGCATGTATGTATTACCAGGATGACTACATGGAAGTACAAACATATCAGCAATTTCTGCCTTGAACATCTCATAATCAAGAGAGTATCTTTTGAAATTGTAGCAAACTGTTGACAAGCTATCCATGCATCTGACAGAGGATTTCTTACAGGGGGAGCTGTCCAAATACTCAAGCAAAAATTGCTGGGATATGGTTCAAAAACCCTTGTCTCTGTCACATAAGGTGCCGATAATGAAAGCTGAAGTCCTGTGAACACAAATATATCTCAAGAGTTGTAGAGAAGAAACTACAGCATGCCAGCTTCTTCCAGTATCTAGAATTGTTGATGTTGTGTCACTGGCTATCATTAGCAGTTGCTTCCTACTTGATATGGAAAATGCAAAATTGAAAAATATAATCAAAATAGTACTGATTGTAATTAAAGCTATCTGAATCTAAATTCAGATTCTGGGAACATTTTAAAATATTCGGGATGCTCTCTGTTTTAAATTAACTGCCAAGCTCAGGTGTTACCAACATAATTCTAAAGAAAAAAAGGAGGTTGTATCATTTGGGTTACTAATAGATATACAATCTATTTACTTGCTGTTGGGTAAGCAGTTGCTGCATCAGCAAGCTCACTGCAAATTAGATTTAGTCCCCAGACCTTCTATTCAGAGATATTAACATTATTTAACGATCATGGTGTGAAATTATAAAACAAATTTCTTCAGAGAATTTATAGAAATATTTGCTACTATGAGCCTATTTTCATAAGAATTAAATATAACTCCAAATATTTAATAATTTCTTCTGACACAGCTAAACATATGATTTAATGGCAACTTTTGGAAGCAGTGAGGAAAAAAACTTCTAAAGGAGATGGCATATAACAGTGAGACTTAGTAACATGTTGGGAGAATTAGAGTAAAAGAAATATTTCTTCACAATGCATTTAATTAATCTGTGGAATTTACTACCAGTAGATGTTGATCAGTTTCAAATTTGGATTAGGCAAATTTACCAAAGGTGATTTATCATGATGTCATTATCTCCAGAACCAGATACAGTAAACTTTTTAATAATTTCTATTGCTGGAAGAAACTTAGTAACAACATTTGGACTTTTCAAGATATTCGTAGGCTTTATTACATAGGCATTTAGAACAGGATACTAGAATACATGGGATTGGTCCAATGCAGCCTTGCATTCTTATAAGCTTATTTTGAATCAAACTTTTATTCTAAACTCCAAATAATGCAAAAGGTCAAAAACATCTGGTAGGTAACTAAATACTATGTTACATTAAACATGCACTATAAGATAAATTCTTTATCCTGCTTTTGTTTGTATTTGCAACAGATTTTTTTAAAATTTATTTTTAATTTTAATTATGAGAAAACAAAATACATCCAACTTACCTTATTATACATATATACATTTTACTTCATCATTTATAATCTCATTTAATGTAGTAATTGCTAATTAATCTAATCATAACTACTGATATTTTGACCTTGTCTTCTACCATATAACAATTGATAAAATTTATTCTAGGAGAGTTCACAGATTTTTAACTAAATGAAAAAAGAAGCTCCAAATGTGGAATTGATTGATTTAATGAGACTAGATAAGCAAAGATCAGTGAATATAAAAGTAACTTGTGACAGCCTTGGAAAGGGTACTTTATGGTCTGTAAAGTACTTCCAGGAATGGTAACCGTACTCTCCCCAAAGTTCACATGACTAAATTTCAGGCACTGTGCAACTGGCTTTTATGTATGTATGACTGGTTGCAGCATCCATGATTAAATGACTGCAGTTTGCAACTTTTTGGCTAGTTTCCAGTTGAGTTTCCTTGTGGGAATCTGGAATATATATATTTCATTACTTATTAAACTAATTTATTTGGCTACCCAATTCACACATAGGTGATTCTAGGCAGATTACAACATTAAAAATTACAACATAAAACCTATAAAAAAACAATCCAGCTTCCAGCAAAAAGAAAACCCATTCAAGAAAATGAATTCACCTAGTCATGTAATTCAGACTTAAGACATGTCACTTATCAACCATTGCAATAGTTAAAAAAAATCAGGTTCAATCACATGATTCCTTCGGTTTACAACCACAACTTAAATCAAACTCCCAATTTTGGTTTTAAATCAAAAACCTCTTGTATAAACAACATATTTATCATATAGGTGGTCCTTACTTAATGACAACTCATTCAACAGCTTTTCAAACTTGCAATGAAGGTAAATGAATGGTACCTACAACCAGTTCTGGACTTCGAGCCTTTGCAGCATGTCTATGGTCATGTGTCCACAATCCAGACACTTGGGTCATGTCTCACAATTATATCACAATGTCCTGCAGTAGTCACATGGTTGCCATTTGTAATTTTCTTTGTGAACTTTCAACAAAATCAGTGAGAAAGTTTGCAGGGGGGTGCAAATGACAACCTTGTGACTGCAGGGCATTCTGACTTATTGGCCTGAAGTGATTCATTTAATGACAGCAATCGAGAGTGCTGGAATTACCATCACAAAGCAGTGCCATCATATGATATAGCACTTTATGACCATGTCATTTCGCAATGGCAATTGTGGTGCCAATAGTTGACATTAACTGAAAACCATCTGTATTTCCTTGTCGTTGCTTGTTGTATTACACAATAATAAATATTTGGAGGTGGGTGTCACTTTTGTGGTAAAAGCTGGGATTATAATAAAATAATACTGTATTATTTATTTTTGCAGGGTTATGGAAGACCTTACCCATTACCACCCTCATCCGGAAGATACAACTGGAATTAGGCTTCTGCCACTTTCCACTCTTGTTTTTATAATCATATAGATCACCTGGATATTTTGGGGGGTGAATCAGCTTTCTTTTTAAGATGTGTACATTTTTAACAGTAAGATTTGATATTATGGCTGTGTTGATTTACAATTGTACTTCAGAATAGGAGCAAATGTTCTGATCTGATGAAGCAGGAGTACAGGTCTGTCTTTACTGAGAGTAGAGACTTTGCTACATTATATTGCCAATGCTCTTCACATCAGGGTATCCATTAGTGCACATACCAGAAAATGCATTGTTAAGAAAAATAGCATTGAAAACATACATACAAATAATGTAACTTGGACCTTGTCTTGCAAAGCTTCAGCACAAGAGTTAAAGACTTAATCGCTATTTCTTTTAAATTCTTCCTTTAAGATATGGTTATTGAATTTCTCAAGTAAACATTTCAGCTTTTATAGCATCATGTTGTTTATTTCATATTGTAGCATTAAAAAGAATAGGAATTCTTAGCTGTAGCTCAATCAAGATTGTATTTTATCAGTTTACATGAAAAAATATGAATTGGTGAATTTTATACACAATAATTTTATGTACTTTTTTGTCTCTACTCCTGTCAAGAGCAGTGTGTGTGAGCCTTAAGTTTATCTAAATCTTATCTTGCTTAATGACATTTATACTGCATGTATATACAAATACAAAGGTGAATAATATGTGGTTGTCCATATATTGCTGAATTACTATTCCAATAACTATACTGAAGAATGTTTGTTTCTGCAGATATCTGAAATTCCGATTTGTCAGTAAAGTTATACAAAGTGTCAAGGCATACTATTACTTACACATACCATCTTTCAGCAAAGTTTTTTGGCAGAACTATAGAGAGGAGCACAAGATAAATCTATATGGGACATTTAGACAGAGATATTATAAATCCAATGACAGAATTGAATCCTACATTTTTTTAAAGAAAGCGTTGAAAATAACTTGCAGTTTAAAACTGTTAAAATTTAGAAGAAATTGCAGATTTGGCCATATTTGTATGTTCCCTTTCAGTAGTTTTTCCTTGTATCTGTAAATGAGCTGTCAAACATCCATGATTAAGAGAGCGCTGTGGTGTCACTTCCAAGTACAGTATTCTTGGATATATTTTAGATAACTATCTAAATTAGCTATTGAGAAATTGAATGATGAATATGCACTTTGCCTTCTAGCCCTTAGCACAGATTTAATTTAAAAATGAAGAGTTTTAACCCAAGTCCCAACAGAAATGGTAAGGAATTCCTTATTTTCAAAAAGGCTTCATATTTTTGTAGGCCTAAAGGGGTAGAGTTCTTTCAAATTGAATTCAACTCCTGGGACTTAATGGCCTTGGTTCAATTCTTATAATTTTATGGGATGATACAATGAATTTTACTGATTTTTTTTTAATGTGTATATAGAAAATGGGCTGAGAAGAAATCTTTATTCAGACAAAATCCATTCCAGATCTCTAGATTCCATTCATTCCCCTTGCTTGTCTAAGAGTTTAAATGTATTTAGAATGGTACTAGAATTAAATTGTCATTCTGTGTTATAAGAATTGCTGACACATTTGTAATGTTGGAATAGTATTCAACTATAGGAATAATTTTAATATTTCAAAACAATTACAGCCACTCTTTGTTTAGCAGCTACTTCATAAGTATTTGCAAATGTGTCAGTCGCAAAAAGAAAATCATTTTCTGACTAATGTACATACTTAAATCAAATTTCTGTTCCTGGCAATGCATGCCAGAATTGAGAATAATGCTGGCTACACAAGAGAACTTTATATTTTACCTGGATCAGACAGCAATCAGCAATCTTAACAGCATCTCATCCTCTCTCTGTTTCTGTCTCTGTCTGTTTCTCTTTCTTTTAATGACCATTTTGCTTAACAACAAAGTTGCTAGAACTACTTGCAGTTGTTAAAGAAAACCAGAGAAGACACATACACTTCCACTGAATTACTTTAATGCAGATCCTTGCTCTGAAACATAATTAACAGTGAACTTTGTTATGAGATGAAAAGGGGTGAAATACATAGGTGATTGATTATATGCTAATTTCTGGACTAACTTGTTGCTTGCTTTGAGTAGAGAGACTTAAGCATTTACATGCGCAATCATTGTTTACTATCTTCAGCACTTACTACAGGATAGCATCTTTCCACAAGCCATGGAAGATATGAGCCAATAAAAATGGCAACATTTCTAATATTGTACTTACTGTTTGAATCAGAATAGTAGAAGCAGGGCAGAATTCAAATATTCACCATTTCTCATTTGTACAAATGTCAAAAGAGTTTACACCTTTATTGGATAAGGTTATAAAACAACCCAGTAAAAAGACCCTAAATGTTAGTTGGGATCTACTGCACTGAAAAGTTAACACTGAAAAAGAAAAGGATTCAAAGTATGGAATGCTGTGGTGGGCAGATAAATCCCAGGACAGGCATCCTAAACGTATGTTCTTTAGCGGAGGCATCCTAAACGTATGTTCTTTAGCGGAGGCATCCTAAACGTATGTTCTTTAGCGGAGGTGAACAAACAGTCTCCTCCACTATTCCAACAATCACTGGCCCTTTTTATCTTCTGTGTTTTCCCTATTTTTGAGATAATAACATAAGCACTTCACCTTTGCTATTAAGAGTCCTGGCCATTGTGTACAAATGCCTGTACTAATCTCTACCATTCTGGAATAAGATATCCTTTTTGGCAAGGAAGTCGTCATGTTTACAGTGAAGGTTAGGGGAGTAGAGGATGGAGTGAAAACAGGACAAGCTGCCAAAAGCTCTTGCCAAAAAAATGCAGGTTGATGGCAGCAATTCACGGGACTCCAGCAGCAAGATTTAATGTCTTACTTATTGCCAGCCTACACGGTTATTTGGGGAGAGAGACGCCTATAAAGTAAGTGTGTTTCAAAAGGGCGAGTAACCCCTTTGGATCCTGGAATTTCGCCCCGGGAAATCTATGAAGTAAATTTTCTCTATGAGGAGAAAAACTAAAGAGACCCGTGCGTTGCGCAAACGAGGCTTAAGAACTTAAGATCCAGTAGAATTTGTTTTCTGTGGTAAAGCTTGAAAAGACTCTTCAGTCAAGCCATACTACATTAAATGATGAGCCTAAGATTTCTGCATACTACTCATTTCATACAATACTCATTTCTGTAGTCGGGACTAACAAGTAAATGCATTCACATATAAACTAAGAAGAGCCGAAGCCTGGCATCTTTAGGTCCTCTCATTCAGAGCGGCTACGCCAATGAGCGATTTCAAGATGCTATGGCAGCAAACAAGTTTGCTCTGCACGTGCGGTCGAGGGAAAGCAGCAAGCCGCCGGGCCAACTGCCGGAAGAGCGCGTCTTCGGACGGGTTACCCCTTTAGCTGCGGGCTTTCCAACTCATCTTTCGCCAGGGGAGAGCCTTTCTCGTCTCCAGCCTGGCCGCTTTCGGGCCCCACCGCCGTTCTTCCTGAACACCCCTGATTTGCGGTTTCCAGCGGTGACGGGGCCTTCCCGCCAAAACCGATCACTTCCAGAAATGCGCGCTCTTTCTGCTTCCCGCCGATACCAAGATCGCTTGCAAGGAAAGGGGCCCAACTTTGCGCCTCCTTTCTGCCGCCAGGGCTTCTTGACCGACGGAGCTACCGGTCCTTGAGGGACTGGCTGGCCAGCTTATCGAGGTCTTCCCAGAAAGAAAGGCTGCCGCCGCCTCTCCCTGTGCGAGTCTCGTCTCCCTACTCACCCACCCCAACTCCTCCACCGCGTGCTGTGGCCCTGAGAGTTGTGACCCTGCAGCGGACTTGCGGCCATCACTGCGGAGGAACTTTGGGAGGTTCTTTGTTCCCACTTGAGACCCCTTCCTCGCTGGGCCGCTCCAAAGACACTTATCCTCCTCTTCAGATAATGAGCTCCGCGAAGGCTGCCCCGGCTTGTCTTCGCCTTAAAAGCCTGGCGAGCACTAATTGCCGGAGAAAACCCTTTCTTTCAAACGCTCTGAAAAAATGCTGCAGCTGAATGGGTGGAAAGCTTTTCCCTGGGTTTCGTGAGGAGAAGTGCTCGCGGCTCCTCCGCAACGGGCCGGCTTTGCTTTTCATTAGAAGGGCCTTTAAGTTTGAAAGCAAATTGGGAAGAAATGCTTAGGGGAGGTAGCTATCGAGCTTTTGCTTGCTTGCTTGCTCGGTCGCTCGCACAGAAAGGCGCGGAGACTTATGCCCAGAACTAAATTCAGTCGTGGCAACCCTAACTGCCGTTATAAGGGACGGGACTTTGGTTCTGATGCGGGTTTTTCCAATCCCCAGAAACTCTGTTGCCTCGAGGCTTCATCGGTTTCGGATGCGTCGCTAAATTGGCGGCCATAAACCGGTTTGCTAAAATGAGGAGGCCTTGCCGCAAAACAGCCCTCTCAAATCCAGCGTCCACGTCCTTGGCATTAAAAAGCTTCTGAGTTGTTTTGTTTTGTTTTTTGAGTGGGGGCGGGGAGATGTACAAATAGGGTAGGATTAAAATTAAACCTTTACCACCCCCCCACCCCACTTAAAGTGTAAAGCTATTGTGGGGCTACTTTAATAGCCATTATCATTTTGAAAAAAAAAAACTTAATTTGTTTAAAACATTGTTTTTAAAAATATCACTCAGTCTCACTATTTCCTCATCTTTCCATCTAGCTGCTTGTTCTGGTTTTCTTTTAAAAAAAAAACAGGAATGAGGTGCTTTTTTATGGCTCAGGGTCTACCAATATATGAGGCACCAGAAAATTATTTGACGTCTCCATTCCTTCAGTTCTCAAAATGGAAAATGCCTTGAAAAGAATTTCTACTTAAAGTAATATATTCAAACCATTCAAACTCTTTTCTATTGTCTGCTGTGAAATTTTGCTGCCCTAGCCCACCTGCACCTCATTCTTGCAAGCAAACTCTTCTTTCCAATGATTTTCGGCCTGCCTGTTTAAATAAGATTGAGTGAATAAGTTACAGTACTCCTTTCAGTGAAAATCCTGCCCTTTTGAAAACATCCTGCCTTCCTAGGTTTAGGTCTCTTCTGAATGGACAGGGTGAGGGACTTGTTTCAAGGTTTGGTCTGCTGAAATGTATATTCTCGCCTTTTCTATTATTTGGGTTCAACAGGACTCCTTTGAATAATTTCACAACATTGCCTTAACAGACCACTAATCTGCTTGCCTCTTCTCACCTGTTTTTGCCAAGGAAACAATCTGAATTTGATTTGATAAAATGCTAAGGAACAGGCTCCGAGATTTGTATGTTGCCCAATCCAATCCCCCCATTACAGTATTTAGAAATGAGTTCTATGGAGAGCAGAATTTGAATACAACTCAGCCATATTTAGGAAATAAAATCCATGCTGCAATCTGGTGCTTATTCTGGAGTAACTATCTCCAAGGGATCTTAGTTCTTGGCAAATGCACATTATGATACAAAGCAGTAGCATAAAAGTAGGCAAGGGAGCAGTTCATGAATTCTGTAAATTTCTGTCTTGAAGTTATGGTTCAAATAATCGCTTCCCTACAGGTTCCAGGTCCTGTATATTTATCATCCCTGCTGTTTCTTTCCCCCTACAGTCTTCTCTCTCCCCCTTTAATAGTCTTTTTTCTTTAATATAAAGAACAGTACAGTTAGAAAAAGACAGGAGGGAGGAGACCTTACATCTCTAATACATAATTTAAGTGGATGAGTTGGTCCGAAGAAAGTGAGCAACTTCTTTACTACACAAGAAAAATACAGTGTAGTGTTAAGTAAATAGCTAAACTATGTTTTGTCCAACATTTATTCAATATTACAATAACAAAATAAGGGCAACGGAAGACAGCTGGACTACAGCACAATCCTACATGTGTCTACTATTCATAAGAAATGTTGTTGCACCCGGTAAGGGTACCTCCAGAGTGTATATAAAGAGGATTAAATTTAGATCAGTCTTAGTATGATTACTCAGAAGTAAATTCCACCACGTTCAACCAGTCTTTCTCCTAGAAGTGCTTGGAACTATAGACTAAAGCTATTTAGAACTGGTGCCTACAATTTGCAAGCAAGTCTTTTTCAAAGAAAGTTTTACACAGATAATAGTGCAACCCCATATTTATTTCAAACAAACCTTGAAGTGTATAATCAGATGCAATTCAATGAACAGTATTCCTCCTGAATTGATATTCGATGTTCCAACTTCAAGATGTTGAGGTATGTAAAGCATTTGATCACTTTTGTATGTGGATCTAAACTTTTCCAATAAAATTAGTCCAGTTTGGAATAATTTGGTCCTACTACAAATTCCCATTAATTGTACTAGTTCCCAAACCCAATTTTTTACACGATCCCGAGAATGATTACAAAGAATGGCTTTCTGCTGTCATCCATTGCTTTTTACTTCTGAATAGGATAACAATCCAAAATCCTTCAAAAGGATACAATCCAGGGAATGATATTTTAAAATCCACTATTTTAAAGTAAAATTCTAAGCATATATACTCCAAAGTTAAATCTCATTTAATACAGTGGAACTTCCTCTCAGGCGAATATTACCTCATATACTTTTATTTAGAAAATTACACAAAATATAAGACAAACGCACCCGAAATTTTGGTGGTGTGCATTGGCCTCAAGTTATTTCAATGGAATTAGTTCCTGCTGTCTGAATATTTGGAAATAAATGCTACTACTATGAACTAAAATATTTATCTGACTTTTTGCTTATCTGAATCAAGGTCTCATCAAACCTCCCACCCACACCCTCTACCTTTGTGTTTCCATGGTCTCCATGTTCCCTAAGGCACATTCCCAAGGGAAATTTTTTCTTCACTTACTTGAAATGAATGGGAGCTGGGCAACAGCTCTGGAGTTGTTTTCTTTAAGTTCCTATGCTGAATGACTTTACCTACAAGAAAAATCTATTTAAATCAGCAACAAAAATGCTTTGGACTGGGGTAGTGGCCCCATTAGGATTTGCAAACTGGAATATTAATGGATTACAGACTACCCCCAATGGTAGGAAATTCTGATCTTTGGTGTGTCTTCCTTAACTGAAGTTTCCATAGGAGAATTTCTTGTCCCTTTTTAAAGTTTAAAAATGTTTTAAGTTTTCCTGATATTCCTAATATTTGCAGGAATTCCACCAATTGCTTTCTTGACTAAATCATGAGTAGATTCTGATTCGGACTTTACTTTATTCAGTTTGTATTTATTTCAAGGTGGTCAAAGTGATCAGCCAAACCATTTTTCATGTATTAAAAATATACATCTCAAAACAAACGGAATTGCAGGCACCCCTAGGAAAAATGTTGATTGTTCCAGAACAAACAAAAGTATTCACCAATTGTGTGATAATTAAGACCAAATCAATCACAGAAACTGGGTTAGGAAATATCTTCATTAAAAAAAAACCTGTAAGCAGATAAACAATAAAAAATATAATGACTGACAATATTTTGTAAAAACATTGCCCGGGCCAGATCAAGGTGCAAATATGGCTATAATCTTGCACATAATTGAGACTGCTTGTATCCTGCGAAGTTTAATGGGATTTTAAACAGTAGTCTTCCTAACTACCCCAAAGTAAACCACCTTGGATTCATTTATCCTATAAAATGAGTATAGGATAGCAGCCTAACTACTGTCACCATTGGAGCGTTTTGCAGTATAATACTTTATATTCATAGCATCTGTTTCTTAGGAGTGCAATATGAAAAAAAAATCATGCAAAAGTGTTTTCCGTTTTCTCTTCAGCCTCTCCCAGAGTTTGCATTTTGACTAATTCCCTTTTTCTTGATTTGTTTTCTACACCTCCAGAAACACCTATCTTTTCCATCGATTAAGAAACCACTTAGCAATTCAGTCATTTTTACAAGCATTAAAGTTTAATATGATTAGAGGTAGGTACGCCCTTTGGCGAAGTTTGTTCGTGTTGTCCTTGCCGCATTGATAAGAAAGCCACAGGGAGGCAACATGATATCTGCAAAGGACGATTTCATCTTCGTTATTGGCCCATTTGCCTTTTATTGGAATGAACTGTAGTTTGCAATACAGTTGATTGATGTTCGTCAGTATACAACCAAGTCCCTACAAGATAATACTTAACAATAACATCTTTGTTATTTGTTTTTTTCCTCTCTTAAATCTGAACCCGAGATTCAACGTGTTTGTTTTTTTCCCCTTTAATGTCTTTACCGGGTGCAACGATACAAGTAGGTCTCCTCCCCTCCCTTCTCTTTGCGAACGTCGCCCCTTCTCTTTTGTGAAAATGGCGGATAACGTTCGCCAGTCGACTTCGAGTTCCAATTCAATCAGCTCTCAATCAGTAATAACGAGATTGCACTTCAGGGGTTCCCAGATAAAATTATTCTTCGCATTATTTGTAGTTCGGTTTGATTCACCAGAAGGAAGCTGCACCTCAGGAACTGCGGTTGTTGACCTTGTTTGGTTGCCTTGCTCAGTTAGGTGCGCGGGGAAAGACGTCCGGAGATCCCCTCTCCACTTCGGGGATTGTCTCGGAGGAAACGGGGCCTTTCCCCCTTCCCTGAAGCTGCGGAGAGGGACCTACCGTACAGAGCATCGAAGAACGTTCCCCACCTGGTTTTGGGACACTTGGCCATTGAAGGCCTCGTGCGGGTCGCCGTGTCGACTGGCTTCGGCTGGCCAAAGCAGCTGAGCGAGGCGGCTGGGCGGGAGCGAAGCCCGTTTCCTCTGCAATGCCCAATTTAGCAGGGAAGATTCTCTGCTGAGGTTGAACCCCCGGAGGGGAAGCAAAGAAGCCAGAGGAAGCTGTCGATCCAGGGCGCAATATTAGAGGGAAGAAGAGCCACCTCGACGATTCGCTGGGGGGGGGGGGGTTATTACCATGTCCGCCCGTAGAGCAAGCTGGCATTGACCAGGCCGCCGCTATAATCGACAGCAGCCGCGTCCATCTGGGCCAGAGAGCTCACTTGGCCGTGCAAGGAAGGGGGGCTCGGAGACATCTCCTCCAGGTCCGGGGCTTGGCCCAGCGAGGTCCCTTGCGTCTGCGGGTGCTGATGCTGATGCTGAGCAGCGCTCCCGCCTGCTCCGCTGCTGCCACCGGCCCCAGAAGCTTGGCCGGCGGCGGCGGCGGTAGCTTGACCGGCGGCGGCTGCGCTGTGCGGACAGGGCTTGCCGTCCTTGACCAAGACGGGCACCGCCACGCGTCTCGGAGATGCCGTTTGTGTTGAGGCCGGCGGCTGGCACAGGCTGGGTCCCTCCGGCGGCTGTTGCTGTTGCAACTGCTGAGCCGCCTTGTCTTTGGCTTGCCGCTTCATCTTGTAGCGGTGGTTCTGGAACCAGATCTTCACCTGGGTGGGCGTGAGATGGATTAGGCTGGCGAGGTGCTCCCTCTCGGGCGCCGAAAGATACTTCTGCTGCTTGAAGCGCCTCTCCAGTTCATAGACCTGGGCCTGCGAAAAAAGCACTCTCCTTTTCCTCCGCGGAGTGGCGTGAAGACCGGGAGCCATGGATTTGGCAGCCTCCGCGATTCCCGACAGAGCTCCCATGCCGGCCATGTTCATGGCCCCGGAGGGGCCCATCAGCCTGGAAACTAAGCACACAAGACACAAGTTAAAAGAAGTTGCCACCAAGGCCAAGAACCAGAGAAGGGACGACCCTGAAGACAAGAGACCAGCGGTGGCATTTTAAAATAACTTTAATGTTAGTGGTCCCCCTCTTGTGACAGAAGAGGACCCACTTTTCCTCTCCATTCGGCCCTGGGATTCTCTGAACACACCCCAACAATTCTCCTTTTTCCCAGTGCAATTGATCCCCAAACTCGGGATTTTCCCGCCCAAGCCTGGGAAAAAGACACTTGAGGAAGAGCATTATTCCAAAGAGGGCTTCGTATGGGACGCCCTTCAGAGCACACACCTCCACCCCCGGCAAAGAGAAACCCCCCCCCCAGCTGATCCAGTCCCTCCCTCTCTCGCCCCTCCCCGCTTACTCGTGGGGTACCGGGGATCCGGGTTGGCTCCATACCAGCCGGAGGCTGCTGTGCTGCTGCGCACGCTGTCTGGATAGGACGCCAGGTCGCCTACGTTGCCCAGCCCGCCGTTGCAATAGCCAGCCACTGAACCGTGAGCGAATTGCGAGACCCCAGCATGGGCCATGGGGTGGTAGGCGGTAGTATTGTGACCTGCCATGGGGTGCTGTTGCTGAGACGGGAGGGCTGAACTTGAGGTCTGGCGGTAAGCGGTGGCGCCCACTCCAACGCCCAAAGGTGCACCCAGGCTACCCTCCATGGCGCCGAACTTCTTGTAGGTCTCCTCCATGGGACTCAGGATGTCGGAGACGGAGAAAGGAGTCGTGTGCTTGGGGCTGAGCGACATGGCTCGCCGGGCAGCCCCTGGGCTCCCTTCCTTATCGCCCGACGGACGCTGCTGTTGAGTCCAGAGAAAAAGGGGGCTGAACGCCGTCGCCACTGCGCGGGAACCCGGCAGGAGGAGGAGGAGGAAAAGGGGGTGAAGAGGAGGGGAGGTGGCGGCGTCGCGCCAGCCCTCCTTTCCCTTTCTCTCTAGCTTGCGTTTATTTTAGACCGTCGGCGCCAGGTTTACGACAGATACCGCGGGGGCGGAGCCACACCGCTGCCCTCAGCCGCCACCCCCGCCCCGCTCCCTCAGTCCCGAATCCTTTGCCTGCCGCCCTCTCCAACGAGGGAGGGTTTCTCCCAATTTCCATTCTCAAAAGTCTGAAAAGATTGGCAGAGCCCCTCAGAACAGCCCTTCATTCATGCCCGCTCCCCAAAGCCCACCAAGGTGTGTGGCGGGGATGGGGGCTCTCCCATTGGCGCGCGTTGCCAAAGACCTTTCGCTTCAGCCTTCCCCCTCCTCCCCAGCGAGGTCGGGCTCCCGGCTGGAAGGGTTTGGTTTTGCCCCTTTCCGCCCCGGTGTATGGATACCGATGGTATCCAACAGAAAATCCTGAAACGTTGGCCGCTCGGACCTGGAAGCACAGTGTGTGTCTCCATGAAGGGAGCGAACCACTCCTTTGGGCTCCTTCCTACAAGGAGGCAGATAAAAGGAAAACGTTGCAATTATCGGGGTCTCGTTGAGGTAACTGACACGCGCGGCGCGCTGAACATTCAAAAAAGGAGGCTGCTCGCACAACACAAAGTAAAAGGTGTGGCGTGCCGAACGAGAAGGTCCTGCCTGTACTGGCTGACTACACGATAGGGAGCCCTCCCGGCTTCTTGTCAAGAAGTGAACAGTCGGAAAAGTGGGCAAGGTTTTCAAAAGTAGAGAGGCTCTTCCGCTCCAGGGGCCTCGGCACGAGGGGAACTGCCGTTCCACACAGCTGGAAAACTTCAAACTGGGATACTGGGACACAGTAACTTCACGGCGCCCCAAGAGATACGGACACAGCCTCGGGAAACCTAAGGGGTGGCACCGGCGACAGAATAATGGCTCAGTTCCCCAGATCTCGGCTTATGGAGACAAGGCAAGAGACTGCAGGGCGGGGAGCAAGACCGTCACCAAGGGAATCCTGCAAAGTTCAATATTGCTTCCTGTTTACAACAGAGTTGATTTCCGAGCTTCGCGGTGCTGATTCCGTTTGGGAGGAAATCTCCTGGAAACACACAGGCTTTGTTCTGGCCTTATCCTGAAGAGAGGGCTACTTGTCCGTAAAGACGTCCTCAACTACCTTGAAGTTTCCAAGTGGAAAGAGACCTCTGCCCATCGCAGATCATGGTATAATAGTACCAAGTCCCTGGGAATCCTCTTTCTCCCTTGTAGCTAGGAGAACCAGATTGATTAGGAACACACGCGCGCCCAATCAGGCCAATAACAATTATTTAATAAAACAATAAATAAAACCAATTTAATAAATGTAATAAATGAACAACTAACAATACATTTGTTACTGAGCAAACATTGTCCTGAAAATAATGGGCCCCAACCAGGAGCTCAAGACACGTGCTTTACAAGACTCGGAATGTTGCTCACAATCTGGACAAGGCGGTTCTTTTTATTAGAGAGGACCGAGATGTGCATTAAACCCGAGGAGAAGATGCAAAAGAACTTCGCTTGTCGCGGCAGAAGTCCATCTACAACCATGTATCCTGGGAGAAAACGAATGAGTTTCCATTAAATAGTTGGCCTTCCTGAAACTTGCAGCTGAAGAACGGGAAGACAGCCAATTATTCCTTGAGCAAGAGCCGGTGGCCGGAGAGATGTTAACTGCTACCTACGCGGCCTAAATCGGAACTTTAAAGCGGACGTCCAACCCCCTTTGCTTCTTTTGGCTTGACAAGTTGATCCTGGAGCGAGGCGAACGCTGGGCCTGCCGGTCCGAGCTGAAGCTCAGTGGGAAAGGGGCTTCCTTCCGTTTTGTCCCCTCCGTTCAGGGATCACGGAGAGCTACTTCAGCGCTCGTCGATGGAGAGGTTTCACACCGAGTCCTAGGCAGAGGACGAAACCGAGTGATACGGGACCGTAGAGATCCCCTTTGCCCTGCCCTCCTTTATCAACATGAACCAAAGAAGATGGGTTCCTTCCCGAAGTTGCCACGAATTCCAAGGGGCAATCTTGAGGGATAACGGGGCAGGCAGATCCAGCGCTGGTGATACCAAGGACCCGCCGGAGGGTGGGCTAGGCCCATGCTGCTGGCGGTCGTGAGAGACGAGGGCAGTGCTCAGCTTTGTGAGGCCAGAGGTGCGGAGGTCAGGGGGCCCTGCAAGCGCCGCCTTTCGCTCTGAAAGCAATCCCTAGGCTGGAATTTGCCCGCGCTTATGCAAAAGGTGAAGAAGAGGCCTTCCCTCTCCGAGTTTAAGATAACTCCTCTGTGTATTAATATTAACGATATTCCATAGAAAAGGAGCAGGGCCCCAAATAGGAAGAGGTGGCACTAAAATGGCGGAGAGGGAGCTAGGCGCGTGGAAAACAGTCGCGCGCACTCTGCCCCCCCCCCCCCGCAGCCCGAATTCTTGGTGCGCGCCTAAAAAAAATAAAATGGCTGACCATCAAATGGGGCGAATCAGCCTGAAGCGCCGAGAATGCAGGTCCGCGTTGGTTTCGCCCGTAAGCTGTTGGTGTTTTCGGACTAAAGCAACTTTTCCTGCAACGTCCTAATCACAGTAAGGCTGCAGCAATTCTTTGGCCAACAGTACTTCAGTCTGCAGGTGGGACTCACCTGACTGATCTGTTTCGCTGTGGAAAACATGGTGGCAAAAAGAAAAGCTGGCAGGTGGGAGAAGAGCTGCCGAGCATACTGGCTTCTGAGAGTCTTTTGATGCGGAAGGGAGCTTTCCTTCATTGTTACAGCTTGAAGTGGTACAGCCTAGACGCGGGTGTTCCTACTGTTTAAAAATGCACCATAATATATTTAGGCCTATCATTCCCAGGACATTCCCAGGACAGAAAGCTCAAGTCAAGAGTTAAGTTCTTTTGAAGAGGAGCAGGAAAAGCCCCCAATGTTTTAAGGAGCCTCAGAAGAGTGTTAAATCCATATTAAAACTTTCACTGAAACTAATACTGTTTAAAATATTTAATTTAGGCTGAAACTCAGACTGTAGAATACAAACTTACATAAGCAATTTTGTCAAGCATTTCATTAAAATGTATCCACATTTGTTGCCTACTTGGTCAATGACTGGGGGAAGGTGCTACTGACCAAATGACACATTGATAAAGAGGAGGAAGCGAAAGGCTTCTTTGTTTTGCCAGAGAAGAATTCCATTTCTGAACTGGTTTGTGTGTGCCTTAAACTATAAAGAAATCCATAGAAAATTTATGTGGAGACCCCCACATTAACCAACCATTAACCACTTACTATTTATTTATAGAGCCTCCATAAAGTCCCAGGACCTTTTCACTGAGAAAAGGCCATTATGAAGTGGCTCTTCCTTAATTGCTCCTCAAGCATATTTTGTTTGAGACATTGCTTTTTGGCACAATCGAGAATTGTTCTTGATATATAAATTTTATCAATGACATTGCAAAATATTTTAAGTCAAAGTAATGAAAGCCCATAACTAAAGCCCTTTTCCTACATTATGACACTTGTAGTCATTTATTTTACATAAGATTCCACTGAGGGGAAAAATATCCAAGTTTAACTTTCTCACAATGTTCCCCAGATGAATGTTCTATGCACATATTTCTTCCCATAGGTTGAGTGACAGAGACAGGTTTCCCACTATTTATTCCAATTCCTCATAATTTGGGCCTGAAAAAAGCAGAGCAAAATATTTCCTTCTTCTACTGATTTCTCACTAAAACTGGTGGCTTAAAAGCACTACCTGTTGTTTCTTCTGCTTCTACTTTATGAGGACCCAGATTGTTGGGGGAAATATGCTGATTCTATAAACCATTTAGAGAGGGTTATAAAGCACTGTGAAACAGTATATAACTCTAAATGCTATTGTGATTGCGATGAGAGCACTGCTGTAGAAGCATAACCTTACAACTAATCTGCACTTAGTTTAAAAGCTTCCCTTTGCTTTGCCTGGGTGGGAGGAATGGAAACAGTACTCAATCAGTTTGAGAAAAAATGGTTTGTTTTAATCCTCTATCACTGGAAGTTTTTAAGAAGAGATTGGACAGCCATTTCTCTGGAATGGTATAGGATCTCCTGCTTGAGCAGGGAGTTGGGCTAGATGACCTCCAAGGTCCCTTCCAATTCTTTTATTGTCTATTTTATTCTGTAATATTTTTAAAGAAATCACATATTGCAATGTATTAATCCCAATAGCATAAAATCCCATTTACTTGAAAACAATAACACTTAAAAAGAAACTTTCAAAGTTTAAAAGTATCTTATTCCTGATAAAACATGTAGTAACAAATACAAAATGCATTTCTCAAAGAATGAGATACAGTTAGGTAGACAGGGCCTTTAGCATAGAGAACATAGTTGTTTACATATTTAACAGTTCAACTTTGTTTACAAATTAATAGAGTTGGAAAGGACCTTGTAGGTCATCTAGTCCAGAGATCTCCAACCTTTTCATAATTTTAAATCCCAGGGACCACAAATATGAATTTTGACTGACGATTGCTTGCTGATGTTGGTGGGACAGAGAGAGAGAGATTTGATCTAACCTCTCTCTCTCCCTCTCCCTCTCTCTCTACACATACACACACAAACAAACAGATGTAGGGGTGGATTCAAATTTTTAACCTGTTCTGTGGGCATGGCCTAATTTGTGGGTGTGGCTTGGTGGTCATGTGACTGGATAGACATAGTTTGTATGTAAATATTGAATTTTTTATAAAAAAAAGAGCAACTTTTTCCCCAAAATCAGGCAAAGCAGGCAGGCAGATTGAGTTGCTCACAGAAGCACAGATTCATTCAGAGATTTATCTTTCTGCCATCGGCTACCTGCACTGAAGATTCAGCCCTAAGGAAGGTTCAACTCTGCTTAAAAGCAGAGCTGAAGGTCTAAAGATTAGCTAGAAAGAAATAAATCCAACAATTTCCTGCTTTCTAGGTAATCTAAATCTCGGTACAGCAGAACAGCTGATGGTCGGGGGAAAAAAGGAAAAATAGCAACTTACCAGGCAAGTTTGCCAGATAAGTGAGTGAGCAGAGAGGGTTCCTGTGGGCCATGTGGGTGGTGCAGCCTTGTGTTCCTGCGCAGCCTGGATTAATTGCTTTGGGGGGGTGCTCTGGGGGGTGACATTTCTCTGCAGACCACCAAAATTTTCTAGTGGCCCAACAGTGGGCCGCGGCCCACTGGTTGGCAACCACTGATCTACTCCATCCCTCCACCCAAGCGTGAGATCCTACACCATTTCTAACAAATGGGAGTCCAATCTCTTCTTGAAAGTCTCAAGTGATGAAGCTCCCACAACTTCTGAGGGTAAGCTGTTCCTTTGGTTGATTGTTCTCACTGTCAGAAAATTTCTCCTTATTTCTAGATTGAATCTCTCCTTGATCAGTTTCCATCCAATATTCCTTGTCTGGCCTTCAAGTGCTTTGGAAAATAGACTGATGCCCTCCTCTTTCTGCCATTGTGGCCTTATTTTTTTAAAAAATCATAATTTATGGATACCCCTAGATGATAGGATATTTTTCTTTGACAATTTTCTTTGGCTGTACAATTTCCTATCACAGTTGAACATTTAAAAAAAAAAACTGTCCTTTCCTCATGAGGAATATTTCCCATTTAATTTATACCTTTATACCTAGCATTTCTCACTATTCAAAATAAGCTAATTGTTTCATAGTAAGGACATGCAAAAGGAATAATTGGTCCATGTTACAGTAAACATGCAAATTAAGATTCAGTAGAAACAGATGCTGGTTGCTTGAAATTATGTCAGAAATGATAGGTAAAAGGCAAAGGTTTCCCAGTCCAGTCGTGTCCAACTCCAGGGCACAATGTTCTTTTCTGTCTCTTGGAAGGAGAAATGGGAAGTCAGCATTGTCTGAAGGCATTTTCCATGGTCATGCGGCAAGTTAAAGGTGCACAGAATGCTGTTTCATTCCCACCAAAGTGGTACCTATTAATCTACTTGCATTCACATGCTTTTGAACAGCTAGATGAGAAGGAACTGGGGCAGGGATAGGAGCCCACCCCTTTGTGCACCACATGGGTATCCAACCTAGGCCGTCAGCTTTCCAACTGACAAGTTCAGCACCTTTACCTGCTGAACCATTGCAATAACAATAACAACAACAACAATGATGATGATGATGCATTGACAAGTTGTGACTTGATTTCCAGTTGCTTGAAGAGAGATGAGATTAAGGTCCCATCACAAGGAGAGGGGAAACTGGCTTGTTTATATCATAATGGGGCTCAACCAGAAAAAGGCCCTATGATGTATGTACCACTTTTCCAATTAATCTTCTTCTCTCGTGTCGCTACACTTTTCCCAGCCACTGTAGAACACTGTTGGTGTAGGTTGGTGTAGCATGGTAGAAGGATTCGCAGGTAAACAGATACCTGACGGGCCGCGACGTGAACGCTCCTTCTATGACCCCCTTCCAATTAATAAAGATATGAGTATGAAACTGAAAACCACTTCTATGAGTCTTGCCAATGATATGACTGCATTGAGGGCCACCTATTTCAAAGGCTCTGCACAGTCTTTCATAGGCTCCGCTACTGGATAGGGAAGGATATATGTGTTATGATCTAGAACCACCCTTTGATGATTGCAGATTCCGGGATAAAAGGCACAGCAGAAATATCACACCTTCAAAAACTGTCCCATTTATGAGCAAAATCAAATATCTGTAATGTTGTGCAATTATGGTGTCTGCACAATACCATATCAGACTTCAGATCAAAAAGAAAAATAAATTTACCTTTCCAGAAATTCAATCCTCCATTCAGAAATTAAATAATGGTAGATCATCAAGGACTTGATAGTGCTAGATAAATTATTTTCGAGTGGACAAGTAAGTAGTCATGATATTCCATATGCAGACACTCTTCACACTGCAGAACACAGAATTCAAGCCATTGTTTTTTGACCTTGAGATTGGAATGTTCTTGTTTCACATTTCAATGGTTCTCAAAACAGTGCTAGATTCTGTCTTGCTGATTTTTACAATACAATCAGTCTTTACAATCAAACATACCATGGTAATGGGTAAATTAGGGTTGACTCAAATCCTAACAAGAGTCATCTTGTGAGGCAGATGGGTGATGGTGGGTGGGTGGATAGGGAGAGAGATGGATAAGTAGATAGGTAGATAGGTAGGTAGGTAGATAGATAGACAGACTGACAGACAGACAGACAGACAGACAGACAGACAGACAGACAGATATTTTGCTAGTTCATCCCAAACACAGAACAAGCTAGCCATACACACTAGAACCACAGTTAACTGTCTACTTTGTGTTTCAGGGTTTCCTGTGAATGTAGCAGTCCAGCAGTACATCTTTCCTCCCCATTACTCAAGAATATTTAATGAGCATACACAAGAATCATCTAAAGGATTCAAAATAGGCTGTAGATTGGAAATTCTATCTGACCTGTCTCCCTCCTAGAATAAACCAACCTACTTATCTATTTGTCAAATCTTCCTTTATCTTTTAGAGACATGGAACCAGTTTTAGAGGTCTCTTGGCACAAAGTCCAGATGCTCTCCTTGGAAAATTGCTTGATTAAATTCTTAGGATTTAAAACATTGATGAGTTAAGTCAGTGATCTGGTTCATATTTCATGCTAAGACATAGTGTGGTTTGTTTGCTTTTGGCTTAGCATCATGTGTGAAACCACTAAAAAGCACTATTATGATTATACAGTGCACACACTATTTTGTGTGAATTTGGTAATCATGGCTTAGAGCAATGTCAGATTGCATTTTGCAATTTCAGTTTATTGTCAAAGCCATTGAACAAACTACTTGGATTTCCTAAAAAATACATTCAATGAGAAACAAGTTGTAGTTCAGTTATTATTTTGGCAGAAGGTAGTCATACAGGTTGGACTGATTGGAATACTTTTACAGAAAATAAAAGAAGCCTTGGAAAGAGGGCCCATCCTTTTTGATAGACTTAACCAGAGATCTGATTATTAAGGCTAGGAGATAATAACATGTGGATATTAGCAGTGAATAACAAAGAGAACTTTGTGGCATAGGAAAGAACTTTGCAGGATAGGAAAGATAAATGTCTGTCTTGTGGGGAAGATGTTCCATTCCCCAGCTTCCCCAGGAGTTACATCAGTGGGGGGAATTATTTAAAATAACAGTTTAAGCTACTGGAATTGTAATAACTGATATTTCTTTGAGAATGAAGTAGAAGCTCAGATGTGTGCAGGCCAGCCCTTCCACTTTCCTGAATAGTAAAAGCTTCTGAATAGATTAGGCAAAGTGGAAAGCCAACTATTTATCAATACTGTGAAAATAAACAAACCTTTAGGATTTTATTTTAAATACATGTTTGTATCTCATTTTTCTCTTGGTAGCATATGTAGGAATGGGTGCTGTCATTTTGTCTTTATTATCACCACAATAACTGAGATAACCACCCAGAGTTATCCTGTGGTAAGGTGGGTGGCCAATAAACAAACAAACAAATGTCTGAAATGAGGGTGAAAAACTTACAAAGAAAATACACAAAGAAGAAAGTTGCACTTGGAAGAAAACAAATTGCAACAAATTGCAGCCAATGTTTTCACTGAAAATTTGCTAGAAAGACAATTCCTTGCAGTTTCCTTGGCAACTTTTTAAAATAAGTTTTTTGCCATTGCCTACGTCCTAGGATTGAGAGAAAGCGACTGGCCCAAGGTCACCCAACTGGCTTTGTGCCTAAGGTGGGACTAGAACTCATGTCTTCCAATTTCTAGCCTGATGCCTTACCTATACCAAACTGGGTCTCACCACCTTGTTTTTACAGGGAATGTGTTAATTATACTGGAGAAGATTTTGGCCAACCTTTCCTAAAAGGCCTATTAGTCTTAGTTTGGGCAGCTTTTTTACTTGCCTTCTGCTACATTTACCTGCAAGAAATTGTAGAGCCAACTCTCTACAGGGGACAGACTCACACAGAGCTTGAAGCTGAAGTAATGACAGAAGGTGAGCCAAAATTCTGAAAAAAAGCACCATGCAGGTTCCATTCAGTTCATGGGCTCCCCAGGAGAGTTTTCCACACTGGATTGTCACCCAAGTACTTGCTATTATCAAAACACATTGCAGGCACACGCTTTTCTCAAGTCTCATCCTCACAAAACAACTCTGGTTTGCAATTGCAAGGCAGAAGAATTGAGAAGTGCTAAGCTCTTTGGGTAGAGCTATTGAGTTAACAAGTCAAAGCAGACAGAATTATTGCTGTTAAAGAACTGAATAGCATATAATTCAATGCGTAAGTCAGAAAGCCTTGAGGTAACTATGAAGGTCATTTTCCTGAAATATGCCATTATACAATGTAGTATAGTTGAAAGTAAATATAGGGGGGTTGATGTTTCAATAAAATAGCATTAAAGATAGCAAAAGTATCCAGGACTGAACCAGTTGCCCTTAATAGAAGCTTCACAAGAAGATAATATTGTATTTTTTAAAAAAGATAAAAGAACTCGGCCTCCATGGTAGTTGTTTTCTCTGTTCATGGCTTTATTCTTTTAGAAGGTGCTTGATACATATTGCCATGGAATAATTGGATTCTTTCTTTTGTCTTATGCAGGTGCATCAGAATACAACAGATAAAAAGCCATAAGGTCCTTTGGTATAAGTCTAAAAATGGCACTGCTCTAATCTACCTAAGGTCCCAGCAGACTAGAGATTAATGGGAGATGAAGGCAATGTCATTGTGATAGTTGTTTGGAAGCCAGTTCTGGTCAGAACTGATCAAGGCTGAGAAACTTCATTACAAATAAAAAGATGCTTGGAGAGTGGCTGGATGTAAGCCAGGCTTTCCTTCCCACTTCAATCTTAATCCTGTATTTCAGTTATAGTTCTACTCTGCAATACATAAAAATAGGACTGTGAGTGTGACATATTGATAGAAAGACCTCCATTGCAATCTAAATACATACATTACAGAATGCAGAATTTCTGGAAATATTATGGAGGTATAGAAAGTTAGCACCCACCCCTCTCCTAGGAAAATGAGATATTTCAGGATATATTTTAAAAGGCAGAATATTTCCCCTAAAAAGGAAATAGAAACTCAGAAGCAGAAACTTGCCTCAGAAGCAGAAGCTCATCCCTCACCTTTGTTCATGGGTGGTGTTAGGGATAACATTGTTTACCCTAACTGGTTTAGGTGAAATAATAACTATGAATCATAGTTAGTGTATGCAGCTTTAACTGTGAAATAGCAATTATGGGGGTGGTTATGAAAACCATTTAAAAGTAGCAAGGCTACAGCTTGCTCTCTCTCTCTCTGGCTTTGATGATCCCTGATTACTGCTTGGAATCAAGACTGCATTGCTCGAACGGGAGAGACAACAAAGGACTGATTTTTATGTGAACTGACATAGGATATTCTACATGGACTTTGCTAACTGAATACCCCTGAATGGACTGACTACATGGTAAATGAATATTGGACTGTTATTTGACTATGCTATTAACTTATAATGGAATAAAATATATTCTTGATAGCACAAGCGTATCTGTTATTTTTACTGTATGTTAATAAACATACAAGCTTAGC
>BLBF01000031.1:7138215-7171210 GCA_015471245.1 Laticauda colubrina
GCAGGCAGGCAGACCTTTTGGATGAATGTATGGATAGCTAGATAGATCTATATTGGTAGAGAGACAGGTAGGTAAGTAGGTAGGTAGGTAGGTAGACAGGAAGGAAGACAGACAGACCTTTTGGATGGGTGGATGAATAGGTAGGTAGGTAGGTAGATAGACAGACAGACAGACAGACAGATACAGAATGCGACAGCGGCAGCATTTTGGGAAAGTAGAGCAAAGCCAGAGTGGCTTTGTTATATTTTCCCAACATGCTGTCACCACTGCGTTCAACATGCCAGCTCCACAGGCTCACCCCATTGCAACATTCCGGTGCAACAGTCAATGGAGTGAGCCTGTGGTGCTGGCACCTCAAACGCCCCCCTGCCACCTCTCAGTGCCCCCCTGCTGCCTCTTAGCGCCCCTCTGATGCCCCCCTTGGGGGCACTAAGAGGCAGCAGGGGGGCATTCGAGGTGCCAGCACTGCAGGCTCACCCCATTGACTGTTGCACTGGAGTGTTGCAAGGGGCTCAATGGGGTGAGCCTGTGGAGCTGGTGCGTCGAACATGGCCGCGATGGCACGTTGCTCTACTTTCCCAACGTGCCACTTCTGTCACATTCGAGGTGCCGGCTACAGAACGGTGCAACAGTCAGTAGGGTGATCCTGTGGGGCTGGTGCCTCAAACGCCCCCCTGCTGCCTCTTAGCGCCCTTCCATCGGCTCCCTTGTTGGTGCTAAAAGGCAGCAGGGAGTATTCGAGGTGCTGGCACCGCAGGCTAACCCTATTGACTGTTGCACCAGCACAGTGCAAGGGGCTCAATGGGGTGAGCCTGCGGAGCCAGTGTGTCAAACGAGGCCACGACAGCAACATTGCTCTACTTTCTTAACATGCCACTGATGCTGCATTTGAGGCGCTGGCTACAGAGTGGTGCAAAAGTCAATGGAGTGAGCCTGTGGGGCCAGCACCTCAAATGCCCCCCTTGCCTCTTAGCGCCCCCCTAAGGCATCCCACCCCCTCTAGGGGGCTCTACCACCCACTTTGGGAACTACTGCTCTAGGCTATGTCCAGAAGGATGCTTTTCCTTTTTCCTCCTCACTTAACAGGCCCTTTTATATCTTGCAGCCCCTAGAGCAGGCTCTTGTTCTGTTTTTGGGATGTGTTTATGCTGTGCTGGTGTCTATTGCAACATTCCATTGGCTATGATGGTGGTTCTCTTGGCTTATAGGAGGTGTGTTTCCAAGTCCACTGACTCTTTAACACAGGGGTATCGAACTCACGTCATCACAGCAGCATCACATGACATATCGGGACTTTTTCCCCTTTGCTGAACTGGGTATGGGCGTGGCCATCCCATGATGCATCTGGCCTGCGGGCCAGGAGTTTGACAGTCCTGCTTTAACATGTTGTGACTTACTGACCACAAAGGAGCAGATGGACATACTGGTCTGCTGTGGGACTGCCTCTCCCATCTCGTCCCTAATGCTTGCTCCTTTGTATTCTTTTTGTGGCAAAGGGAACCCAAACCCTAGTTCCTGGAGCCCTTTTTCTTTTCCCTTAAACAAATAAGTTGATTGACCAGATTATTGGTTTTCCTAAAGATATTGGATATGCATTTGACTGGACTCTTCAACCATATACATGTTACGCTCTGTGAATTTGCCCTTTCAGAACACAGCACCTTAACCTATCCTTTAGTTGTCTCAACTGTGGGCAACACTGATATAGAGATGGAGGCATATAGATATGTGCTGGAGGAGTGGTTGGTTTAAAGACAGCTTCAGGATGTGCTAAAACCTTACTACATCATCCATGTTACTGAATAGCTGGTTATTGAAAATCGTCATCTGAATGATAGCTTGCCTGATACCCAAATGCATTTGCTACTTCAACCATTGCTGAAGCCACTTCTTGCATTTCAGCAACTAAAGAGCTTTTATAAAGTTGGTGGCCATTGTTCCTCTATTTGGAGGGATGCTTGAATTATTCCTGGGCAGATGCCTTTCCCCTGAAAAATTTCTGTCCTAGCCTTTGTGATTTCTTGCATTGCAGTAGGAGCAGAGAAGATAGCAAAAATGTCAGTGGGTCACATTTGAATTTGCTTTTGGGACTAGTTTCAGTATGAAAGGATGCTGCTACAAGTTCCTTGATTCTACCACTACCATCCCTAGGCTATGAATCAGAAGGAGGCAGCTCCTCCATGAACTACCTGTTAGTTCTTGGGTATTACTTTTGTGAAGAGTTTGGGAAAATCAATATTACCTTGTCATTTTCCAGATCTTATTGGAAGGGAATAAATGCAAGGTCTTTGATGTATAAGCAGAAATCAACTCATATATTTTCTGTATCCCGGAAGGCATCCAAATGTGTCTCACTTAATGCAGACGACCAGGAAATAAATAAACGAATAAATAACTTAAAGCTTGCTAGACCAATAATAGAAACAAGCACAACCCCTTACAGTTATGTACTTCCTGCAGATGTCGATGAGTTATCCCACTGATCCTACAAACACAAAGTGCTAAAAATGAAAAAGAAGGTGAGTAATGCTTATATAGGGCTTCTTATCTGGAAAACATGTTAAGTGTTACATGGTTATAGGCAGTGCTGATTTCCATGGTATAATTCATTTGCATCAGTGGACAGGTTCCTTCAATGGCCTGGGTTATGATTCATGTTTCTGAGTATTAGCAGGATAAGGTCAAAACTGATCCAATTCCAAAGGTGAGAGGAGGGGCATTGCAAACAGTCTAAAACTGCAAGTCATCTTTGCAGCTGCATTTCAGCTTGTTGATGGATTTTGATTGCAATATATAAAAGCAATCCAAATTCTATTTTCCCAGCAATGAACCTTGATTATATTGTACCATATATTTCAATCTTTTGGATGTAGTAGGAATATGTTAACTACCCAAAATATAATTTGTGAAAGAAAGATATATAAATATTCCTTTTTCAGACTTGTTTTATAGCTGGGATTTTTGGGTTACAAAAATATGTTCACTTTTAAGATCATTTGTTATTTAATAGGGTTTTTAAAAATTATCTCTGTTAGCCAGATTTAAAGAGCCCTGAATATAGCACACACACATATGACATATTATGGCCAATTCAAGATTTTTCTTTGTTTAATCATGGCCTGTGAATGTCTTTTTTTTTTCACTTAAACAAGTGAGAGAGAATTTATTATACATATGCACAATAAGCAAACATTGTGCTCTGTTCACAAAGAAAGCTAAATCTTTGTGGCTGTGCCTTAGAGCACTCATACTATAATGCAAAGGAAATAGCTTTATACAGTGTACTGAAAAGGACATAAGAAGTGACATGCTAATAGAGGCAAACATGTAGAGCATTGTCTCCTCTGTGTATTGCTGATGTCTCATAATCAACTGAAGTGAGCATTTGGTTTGTTGCACTGAAAAGATTTATGATTATAGATATAATTTTGTTGCAGTAATAGAGTTGACATTTTACTGAAATAAAAAAGAATCAAAGAGGGTCTTCGTTAATATATCTACCTCATCAATTACAACATCTTTGAATAGTGTTTCATGTTGCCAACACAATAAACACTCATATAACAGCACATGCTTCAGGAATGTTGGTGGGAATAAAGAAATCAGCTTATACTTGAACCTTATTCAGAAATCAAGGCAACAACTTCTTCACCATTAAATTACAGCAAATCAAATCAGTTTTTCTTGGGTATGTATGCTTAATATGGATCACTACTGAGAGAGGCCAGGCATTTATTTCTATTCAAATTGCTCCTAACTGATGGTTACTTACCCACAAGGGAAAATGAGACAGCTGTCTTGGGTGATGGATTTTGTGTGTATATTCAGTTTGAAGCAGAAGAAAAAATGGGAAGAAAGCAGAAACAAAAATGAATCTTACTTGTTTCATTGAAAGGGAGTCACAATAGCCCCAATCACAGGGGCAATAGGAGAATGAGCGTGGCAACAGTTGCTTCATAGGGGTAGAGGTTTAACTGTTAATTACAAAGTTATTTGACTGTTATTAAGTTTCCTTGTTTATCACTACAACTCTGCAATGGAAATGTTCACCTTTGGCTATTTTTCAGTGCTAGTTTTATTTATTTATTTATTATTTTTAGAGATGTTTTTATTTCTTTTTCTTCCAGCTGACAGAGAAGGAACGAATGAATGAACAAACAAAATGAAATGAATAAAAATTGTTACATCCAAACCGTTCTTCAGTTTTGTGGAACTGGAGTGTTACCTTGCGTTCAAAACCAACCTCTCTTCTTTTCTCTGTACGATTAGAGAAATATGTTTAATGAAAGTATTACTTTTTATTTATTTATTTTTATTTGTCAATTGCTTACAAGATAAAAGGTATAAGTAAAAATATAGTTATGAATACATGGATACATATAAGAAAAATTAAAAAAAATAAATATATATATAAAAGAAACAATAGGACAGGGACAGTAAGCACGTTGGTGCGCTTATGCACGCCCCCTACAGACCTCTGAGGAAAGAGATGAGGTCAATAGTAGATAGTCTAAAGTTAAAGCCCATGTCCCACTGCACCAACGGATGCAAAGAGGATGTAAAACGTTAAAAAAAGCTTGCCATCCGTTGGAAAACGCGATGCATCCGTTGTGTACTCACTGCATACGTGTTTCACACGCTCTATCCCTCGAGCATCTGTCCACTGGGATTTAATCCATGCAAGAAGTTTTGAGCTGCACAAAACTTTTTGAACGGATGAACTTTCCACCGCGTACGATGTACATCCGCGGCATATACGGGCAATAAATGTTCTATGTCCGTTATCATCCATTAAACATCCGCTGTATCCTCTCAGCATCCTCTGGCCATCCCCTCAACTCACATCCGCTGCAGCTGAAAACAGAAAGAGGGAGGAAACGAAAGGTACACGGAACATCCACACAGCATTAGTAGCATGGAAATAGAAAGGATGTAAGCAAATGCATCTCGTATATAAAGTATTAAAATGGACAAAACGTTTGTATCTTGGATGTATCTCGGATAGTTAGGATGTCTGCAGTATGTCTAGAGTATGTAGAAGGACACCTAGTGGACTACCAATCTTTCCTATAAAAAGGGGAAGGAAATCACCTGGATCTCAGTATGAGTCCAGCAGCCGTGGTGTACAGACCTCTTCACCCTTGGTCTTGGTCTTCCACATCATCCATTGTTCTCCACCATGGATCATGACACAGTCCGTATGATAGCTGCGATCATTCATCACCAGAACCAAACCCTGTTCAGACTGTTTCACCTTTTCTACACAGGGAGAAGAAGGAGACGTCCAAGAGCTGTCTGGGTCCGAGGATGGATCGTGAGAAGAATGGAGTTTGGACTGTATGACCATTTGATGGTGGAGCTGAAGAATGAAGACCCTCATGCATTCCATCACTTCATGAGGATGCCACCAGCCATGTTTGACGAACTTTTAGAGCGTCTGAGACCCAGGTTGACCAAGCTGAGCACCAACTTCCATGCCAACCTGGACCCTGGACTGAAGGTGGCACTGACTCTGTGCCACCTGGCCTCTGGAACCACATACAAAAACATGCAGTATGCGTGGAAGGTGCCACACAACACCATCAGCAAAGTGGTCAGAGAAGTGGTGCAGGCCATCATCGAAGAATACGTGGAGGAGCTCCTCAAGTGCCCCACCACTGAACAAGGCTGGAGGAAACTTGCAGAAGAGTGGTATCAGAGGTGGAACTTTCCCCACACCATTGGAGCCATAGATGGGAAGCAAGTGGCCTGCAAAGCTCCAGCCAACTCAGGGTCCACTTATTTCAACTATGAGGGCTTCTTCAGTATCATCCTCTTTGCCATGGTTGATGCTGACTACAAGTTCATGTACATCGATGCTTCAGGCAACGGGTCAGCTTCAGATGCCCAGATATACAATGCCAGTGACCTCAAGGATGGGCTGGAATGCAACCTCATCATGGGTTTTCCAGATCCAGACCCCCTACACAATGACACACAAGATGTGCCATATTTCATCATTGGTGATGACACCTTCTCCCTCAGAACCTACCTCATGAAGCCCTACACTTCAAGATACCTCACCCATGAAGAGAGGATCTTCAGCTACAGGCTGTCCAGGGCAAGACGGGTGGTGGAGAATGCCTTTGGCATCCTGGCCAACAGGTTCCAGATACTTCTCACCACCATGCAACATCACCCAGAGACTGTGAGGAGCATCGTGGAAGCTTGCTGCATCCTGCACAATCTCATGCGTACCTGCTACCCAGTCTTGCAGAACAGACGTGTGGACCATCAACAAGGGAATGGGGACATGGATCCTGGTGAATGGAGGCAAGGATGAAACCTGATAGACACTGTGGATGTACAAGGCCCCAACAGAGCTTCACGTGAAGGGAAGAAGCAGCGCAACCTCCTGAGACACTGGTGCAACTCCCCAGCTGGAGCAGTGGAGTGGCAAGACAGGATGATAGATGCTTCCTTGAGCCTGTCTCATAACACTGATGAGATTGTGCCATGTATGTTGAGTGGTCCTACAATGAATAGGGCATTAATAAAGAGCTTTGTTTATTTTGAAATGTGTTGATCAATGAATAAATTGTTATTGATAATAAAGGTCCATATGTGTGGCAGCTGGGAGGGTGGACCATACAGTCCCACTATGCTTGCACTGGAGGTTTATCTATCCCACAACTATCCTTATCTATCCCATAAGCATGCAAAGGCTTAACCATTTGTTCAAGGTTTTCACCAACACTTTATTAAGTAAAAAAAATGAACCAAGTGTCTCAAGCAAAGATAACCTTTATTAACTTTCTTAGGTAACCTTTATGACTTTATTAAAAAAGCAAAATGAACCAAGTAAAGTGTCTTAAGTAAAGATAAAGTGAACAAGTAACAACTCAGTCTCTGGCTCTATTCTCAGTCACTCTGAGTCATGTCCATGGTCTCAGCTGTTAAGCGGGCAGGGACTGTGGAGGTGGCTGTGGCTTGAGTGCTGGTCTGAGGCGCCATTGGGGTGCTTGGCCCCGAGAGTACAACAGAGGATGGTGTGTTCAGGAAGCTCTCCGAGAGCTGACTCAGTCCCGTGAGGTTGAGAGGCCCTTCATCAAGTACCTGGGATATCAGGCACAAGACTGATGACAGATTGTCCGTTGAGGGGCTTGGTTGTGGGGTGGAGGAAGGAGGAGTGTAGTGGGGCTGTCTGGTCTGCAGCTGGGCAAGGTGTGGCATCTGTGGTGTGCGATGAACCTGGGCCTGGACTGGGAAGGTCTGCTTCTGCTGTGGGAAGTCCTGGTAGTCGTAGCCTTGGTAGGTGAGAGGCTGTTGAAAGTTGTGGAAGCACTGTGACATCACCTGGGGTGGAGGAGCAGAGCTGGACTGGGTAGGAGCAACTTCAGCTGGGCTTTGAGAGTTGTGCAGAAGTGCTGTTATCTTCTCCTTCATCACCTGGTACTGGGCCTCAGGCATATCCCTCAGGGTGTGGCTCACGTAGGTGATGAAAATGTGGTGGCTGGAGGATCCTCTGTCCAAGTGGGCCAGCTGAGAAAGAAGTTCTATGCTGGTCTTCATCATGTCCCTGATCTCCAACAGGACAGTGTGTCTCTGGCCCTCCAGTCTGCCTCTCTGCCTGCATCCTGTGGAGCTGGGGGTGGGGGTGCATTGGTCTCTGGTGGCTGCTGCTTCTTCCTCCATTTGTGACAGGGGATCCTCCAAGTCCGGTGGCATGGGGAGTGCAGCTGTTGGGGGGGTCTCTGCCATGGGGCCCTCTGAAGACTGGACAGTGTAGCTGGCTCCTGGCTGGAAGAGGACTGGCTGTCTGTGGGCTGTCTGTGGAAGAGGGGTGTCAGAAGGGCTGCTCCTCGGTAGCGGACCTCACCCTCCAGGAAACTGCACTTGGCCATGATGTACATCTCCCGGTCAGTGAGCTTGACAGCGGCCTGCCCAGATTTTTTGAGGTGTAGCTTGCCATACCAGGTGTGCATGTGCTTCCACCATCCACATCTGCAGTGTAGCCCAGGCTCTCTGCCTTGTCTCTCCAAGCTGCCTGCTTCTTCTTGGTGTCGCAATAGAGTCTGTGGCCCTTTCTCCAGAGGTACTTGTTCTCTCTCAGCCATTCCAGCACCTCCTCCTCATGGTCCTCGGAAACGGTGTACTGTTTCCTCTCTCTCTTCTCCTTCCCTTGCCTCTTCCTCCCTCTGTCAGGGGCTTCAGCAGGGCCTTCAGGGGCTTGAGCAGCAGGGCCTTCAGCAGCAGGGCTTTGAGGGCCTTGGGGCTGGTCCACCACAGCAGCAGTAGCAGCAGCAGTCACAGTAGCAGTAGCAGCAGTAGCAGCAGCACCAGCAGCACCAGCAGTAGCAGCACCAGCACCAGCACCAGCAGCACCAGCAGCTTCAGAGTCAGTGCCAGGGGGTGGGATGCTGGTTCCGTCCTTCTTACCAGGGCTGACAGGAGTAGGCACCGGCTTCCTCTTCTTCCCTGACTGACGAACCATGGTGTTCTTTAAAGATGTTTGTGGTAGCACGACTTTCCTCTGAATGCTGACTGCGTGCAAGCTGCATCCTGTTATATCCACGGAGCTGACGCAATTCATACTCCCCGCATGCGCAGTGAACGCTTTGCATCCGATATACATCCGCGCGGCATCCGCTTTGCTTCCTATAGGCGTCCGTGATGCATCCGCGTCATCCGCTATGCATCCGCCCCTTCTGCTATGCGTCCGCTTCGCAATTCTCCCCCAAAAGCCCTTCCAATGTGTCATCCGCTTCCATCCGCTGTCATCTGTTAGGCTTCCTATGAACATCTGTTTAACATCCCCGCTACGTACTACCCCCGTCCGTTCTTTTCCGTTCTTTTCCCGTTCTGTTTATGCAAATTTTCACCACTTTTTGGAGCAGGTGACAACGGATGGAGCCACCCCCGAAATTTTGCTCGTCCGCTGTGTCCTTTATGCATATGTTTTGCGTCCGTCAGCCAGTGGGACCTAGCCTTAAAGTTTTTGGGGTTTGGAGAAAAAAACCACAGAGTCAGGAAGAATATTCCAGACATTGACCACTCTGTTGCTGAAGTTGTATTTTCTGCAATCAAGTTTGGTGCGAATAACTTTGAGTTGGTCTCTATTGTTTGCTCTTGTGTTGTTATGGTTGAAAGCTGAAATATTCATTGACAGGTAGGACATTGCAATGTATGATTTTATATACTTAGATCGGACTGAAAGTGCCATAGTTCTTGGTTTTCTAGGTCTAGAATTCCAAGGCTGGTGGCATAAGGTATTTTGCAACAAGTAGAGGAGTGGAAAATTCTTCTTGTGAAATATGACTTTCTCAACTGTGTTAATATCAGATATGTGATGTGGGTTCCAGACTGATGAGCTGTATTCGAGCATTGGTCTAGCAAATGTTTTGTATGCTTTAGTTATTAATGTAATATTACCAGAGAAAAAGCTACGTAAGATTAGGTTAACAACTCTTAATGCCTTTTTGGTTATGTAGTTACAGTGGGCTCTAGCACTTAGATCATTAGAGATGAGTACTCCAAGATCCTTGACAGAGTTTGGATCATCAACAAGGTCTTGAATATTCAGCCTGCATTTTATTTTCTGATTTTTTTTGCCAAGATGTAGGACAGAGCATTTATTTGTTGAGATTTGAAGTTGCCATTTGTTGGACCATTCTGATACATAGTCAAGGTCTTTTTGAAGGGTAGCAGTATTGTCTGTGGTGTTGAATAGCTTTATATCATCAGCAAAGAGAACGCAGTTGCTCGAAATATGATCACAGAGGTAATTTATGTAGAGTATGAAAAGAGTTGGTCCAAGAACACTGCCTTGTGGGCCCCACTGTTGACAAATACAGAATTTGATAGGACACTCCCAATTTTGACCATTTGTTGTCTGTTTGCTAGGAATGCTTCTATCCAGTTATGCTGTTGTCCAGAGATTCCGAAAGATTTTACTTTTAGGAATAGTTTGTCATGCACCACTGAATCAAAGGCTTTATAGAAGTCTATGTAGGTTGCGTCTATTGCTTTGCCCTGATCGAGTTGTGTAGTCCATATGTTTTTGTAGTGTAAGAGTTGCAGATTACATGGTAGCTTTTTCCTTTTACCAAATTGTTTATTGGAGAGTAGGTTGTTTGTTTCTAAGTGGAGGATGATGGATTGGTTAATAATTGATTCCATGACTTTACAGGTGACGCAGCATAAATAGATTGGTGTGTAATTTTCAACTAGGCTGGGGTCTTCCTTTTTGAAGATGGGGATGTGGCCTGGTTTTGTGACCATAGTTTTGGCAAGGAGCTGGTCCTGAAAGATTTTTCAAAGATTGTTCTTAGAGGTTTGGCTATGGCAGTGAGTAGCTTTTTTAAGAAGTAGGCACATATTCCATCCAGTCCAATAGATAGAGATGGTTTTAGATTGCATAGTGCTTTTTCAATATGGTCTTCTGTAAAATTTATATGTATTAGATCATTGTAGTTGTCTGTGGTTCAACGAGGAAGTACTGGGCTTGGTCCATTGCTGTTTACAAATACTGAGCTAAAGAATGTGCTAGAGGTTCAGGGATGGGATGGACCTTGAGTCTTTTAGTTTGTTGTTTACAAAGTTACAGAAAGCGTGGGTGGAATTGGTGCATAGAAGGTTTTCTTTTTGTTTAATGTGATAATTGGTGCATTCAGTTTTTATCTGGTGGCATAAATTTTTGTATCGGCTTTTGAAGTTGATCACATGACCAGATTTGTTTTTCTGTCAAAGTGATTTCTTTTTGGATTGAAGCTTCCTTATTGTTTTGGGTAATTTCTTTTTCTGGTATGGGAGTTGTTAATGGTACATATCATTTGATGACTCTTTTGACTTCAAGTAAAAATATGTTGTCATGTTCTTCTACAGGATTGCATCCAGAGGATAGAAATTGCCAATCAAGGGAAGAGAGATTGTTGATTATAAGATCATAGTTGCCTTTTTTGAAGTTATAATTGGGGATTTTGTCATTGTGATTATTTTTGTGCAGACATATGTTGGGACAAAAATCAATCATGTTGTGGTCACTGTTGGAAAAGGGTTCTTTAATTTGTATTCCGTAAATTAAATTCAAACTATTACAGAAGATGAGATCTTTCTTCTTTTCTCTGTACGGTTATAGAAATATGTTTTATGAAACTATTATAGGTAGCTGATAAGAAAACATGAGGATAAATCTCCCAATGCAAGGAAGAAACTTTTTCATTTATCTTTCATCCATATTCCTTATTCTACCTTATTTTCTCCTGTTGCTGTAGAAGCAGACTATGGTGATGATGATGACAACACTGACAACATTGTATGCAACAATATATGATACATTTTCTCATTCATTTCCTTTAATGTAAATTACATGTTATAATGTATCAGCCTGTTGACATATATACCTCTATTATGATACTCAAATGCTAAAACGTAGAGATTAACTTTGGATCAACATGTTTGGTTCTTAAATCCTGAAAAAGTAATTATCTTTCTGCACAATTAAACCACGCTAACAGTTTGCAAAGTAATCACAAGAAAATGGCTACCCCACAATGGGGAAGAGAGAGAGCTGTATAAATCCTTCTCAGATAGTAAGGAAATGAGGTTTTTCTCCCATTCCAACTAAGAATGGGAAGGAAAATACACTTCCTTCTTTATTCGGTTGGTGAGCATTGGTTCAGTGTTTGATCCACTGGCATTGTAGGTTACAGTGACTGAGTAATAGCAGTCATAGTTTATTTATTCACTTCTATTATTTGTTTTAAACATTTTGATAGATTTTATTGTAACAAAATAAGAAAAAGATATATTAAAAATTGGATATAAAACACTGCTAGCTAAAATTCAGAGAATATTCTGCTAATTTTTAATATTCAAAAAACTTTCTGACCATCTTTAATATTTGAATATCAATGTTTGCATCCAGAGAAAAAAATCACCTGTAATAATGAGCCATAAAACACCTGGGCATAAAATGACTTTGGTGGCAAGCATTAGTTAACATGGAATTTTCAGCAGAAAGGATCAAATTCTTCTTTACATTGAGTGTGAACATTAGATAACATTTTGTGTGAGATTAATAGATGGCATGTTTAAGAATAATGTTAGATTTTAAAAGAATCAAAAGGAAAGGCCCAAAACTTGGGTGCCCCTTTCTCAGCAGGAAAACCTTCTACAGAAAGAATTGTTGTAGAATAGAAAAATGAAAAGGGTGAGCAGAAGTTTCTTGCCCTTTAATTGTCCCTGCTTTTCATCTCTTAATTTACTCCTCAAACTGCATCTTCTGTTGATTTCAGAATTAGTGTTTTTCTTAACAGCACATATCTGGAAACTCATTTTTCTTGGTAGGGATAGTTTAGGGTAGAGAGAAATTAAGATTATGAGTAGCCCATCAAGAGAAACCCAGAAGTCCAAATTATAAACAGCCTATCAGGAGAAACCCGAATAGCCCATCTTTCCATTACAGGCTATTCATTTCTGAATCCACATTTTTAAGTAAAGAAAAAATAAGTTTATTGGAACACAATAATGAGCTTTAGTGCTCGCATATATTAGGAACTAAGCTTTAATAATTGCACATACATCTGAAATGATCCAGTATCATGATCATAACTGGCTATGCTATTTTCCACATGATTTCTCATCCACAAATTTGACCTATATGCTTTATTGTATAATAATAAATAAAAGTCTTTTCGGATTACTGTAAACAAAATTATTAGCTTTGTTATTTAAAATGATTTGGTCCACATTTAATACAATCTTCATTTGTATTTTCAAATTATGCATAAACCTATGAATTATCCCCTTGAAATGGTGAGGGGGCCTGTATATACCACTGATATTATGAAAGATACTTTTGGGCTTCACATGCCCAGAAAGTCCATGACTGGCCAGTCACAGATGTGAGATTGGATTGGTGCTAGGAAAGGAAATAGAAAACCGCTTTAGAAATCAGCATGAAAACCAAGAGAACTTTGGCAACCAGGACAATGTCATGGCACAGGAAGACGTAACTCTCAGATTAAATGGTAGTTTTGGCTCAGTCTACAAGGCAAACCAACAAGTTGGTGACCAGTGGTTCCTTCCTTGAACTCTGTGGAACAATAATGCAGAAAATGGGTCCATCAGCTTGCCATTCTGTAATCAATCACCACCCATCAGATTGAATAGGAAACCAAAGTAATGAATGACAAGACTAATATTGCTATAATCTTCTAAGTGCACAACTAAAACTAATTTTGGCCAAAATTAATTCTGGCATCTGTGGCCAGAATGTGTTACAGTTTTTGCATTCAAAAGGTCCTTGATGGGGGCTTCCTTAGGATCAAAGTCTGCCACATATGTCCATTTAGGTTTATTATCACATAGTAATTGGCTGTTTTTTCAACTAACCAGCAGTGTTTTTCTGTAATTTTGTTCAAAATTTAACAAGGGAGTTAAAAGAAAGAAGCTGAGGAAAGGCTAGTAACTCAGCCTGAAACAACCGATCCATCTTCCATTCAGCAATACAAGGTTTGATTTCTCCTGGATTAGAAAAGTCTGCTGAGCTCTGTAGCTCTGTGAGGTCCTTAGGAATGGTATCCTCAGGGCAACTGATTCTTTGGATTCCTAGCTCCAAGAGGGAGGAGAGAGAGCTCTGACCTTGGAAGGGGAATATAATGTCAGAAACGCTATTCTCACAGGATACCCTCAGCCTCAATGATTGCTGTGCAGGGTCAGAAGCATGAAAAGAAGACAAGGGGAAGTCACCACCCACCAGCCTTTCAGGAAGGCGGTAGATTCTCCATAACCCTTTCAAAGTAGTTGCAGGGGGTTATTCATCCTAACCATTTAGTAATTGGAAATGTGTGAGGAAAAAGAGAGGTCAAGGAAGAAAAACAAAGCAGAAAGTGTCCTTCAGTCACTTTATTTTGCGAGGTGAATCAAACAGATTGAGTTGATATCTCTGTACTATCTCAATTGCGCAATTCAAAGAAAGCAAAAAGGTGGTCTTTTTTCTATCATAAGAATGGATTAATTATTATGAACTTCTTTATATTGAGTAATTTGCACAAGAACAATGATTAATATTGCTTATGAAAAAAGAGAGATTTAAATAACATTTTTTTTTTACTTTATTGGGAAGAGAATAAAGAAATGGGCCAGTCTGGGGAAGATGCCTTTATCTCTTGCTTTTCAGGATGAAAATGTCCTAGCATGACCTTTTCCAAGTGCAGCGTCCATCTCTCTGTATTTGCACTTATTACATGTGCCAGTGTGAAAGGGACATGAACCCAAGGCTCACCAAGTGTACTTCAGGCAGTCCCTGGTAACTAAGAAACTGAAAGAGCTAATAAAAGCAATAAGGGCATCTGAAGAGGAGTATTAACTGCTGAATGACTCTGAAAGTGTTATCGGAATTAAAGCCCTTTATCAGGCAAGTGTTATAATTTTTGATGGCTCAAAAGTACTATGAAATACTATGGATGCAGAGGTAGGTATGGAGAATGCTTGTGCATTTGAGATGCATTCTCTTCAGGAATTCATGTTATTCTGCTTGTTATTGAGATGCTTGGGGGGAAAAAAACAATACACCCATCCCAGGAATTAAATTGCTGTAAAGATCAGATTCTTTCACTACTTGCATAATTTAGCTTGAAAAAGTTGGTATTGGTGCCAATATAATAATGGATTCCATGAATCCAGCTCCATGTATATCTGGATAATGCTGATGATTCCAACCCCATTCAAATATACTTTGGGATGGACTGTAGTATTAATCTTGATGATAACTAATGCTTGAAACTGGACATGATTTCCACTCCACTTAAAAGAAACTCAAACTGTACTTCATGGGCTTTGGTGCCTGTGTTTAAGCAATGCTCCTGGACTCTTCATCACAGCTGGGACCGAAACTTCCATTGCTATGCAATGCGGTTGCAAAGTGCAACATCACATGGCTGGCATCTCTTAGTGACAGCAATCCCAGAAGTCCTGGTTGCCACTGTAACTCCAGCACCGTATGAGTCATTAAATAGGAAATGGCAAGAGTGTCAGGCAAGTGCTATGGAATGCAAGGTTGTGAGTAGGTGCCTGTGGGGGGGGGGGTGTCACAGGTAGGCACTATGAAGCACAGATGAGTGAGGGTGATGTGGACAGGCACATGCTGTGGTACAAGTGGGCATGGAAGTGCTACAGAGTACAAGATCCTGTACTCTGTTTGGATCTTGTATTCTTATTGTAGGGTTCCTTGGGATAAAAAGCAGCATGAGTGATTTATGAGAGCAACTTGTGACTTTTCCTGCCAACTTCTCCATTGATGAAGCCAGCAGGTCACGAATGGTGAGCATGTGGATGTGGGGATTCGGCAATAGCTGGAATTCAAAGAACCTGTTGTAAGAACCATTCATTAATTGCCATTGCAACTTTGAATGTCACTGAATGACTGGTTATAATCTGAGAACACTCTGTATTTACTGAATAGATTTAGGATAATAACAGACTTAGTGAACTACAAATGCATGTTTACTCAGAAGGAAATTGTATCATGCAAATTATAATTTGCAGCTAAGTGTATGTAGCATTGCAGAATTACCTTCTTGATTTATTGTAGGATTGTAAATGAAAATATCATTTACAGGAATCAGTTCTGTAATTTATTAGAGTTATCATGGTTGGAATATCTTACAAATGCCTCTCCAAAGTGGAGGCTCAGGAATCTTCTGGTGAAAAAGTGTAACAGCAGCATCCATTGGTGGTCAAAATAGACAAGATGATGGTCACAGCATTGAGACCAAAACCCCAACTCTTTTCTGTGTTCTTCAATGGCGCAGGCATGTGCAAAGAGCAATGCTTCAATTGTAATGCTGTGACTGCCATTATACAAGCAACAAGTGATAAATCATGATCATAATCATAAAATACAACAATCATAAATCATATGATACAACACTCAATGATAATGATCGGATACTAAATAATCAACATGCATCATAATAGGATACTAAATAAAAGCAATCAATACAAATCCTGAGATACCAAAAACAAAATTATACTCATAAGAAGCTAAGGAAATACGTAAAAGGAAAAATGAGAATGAAAATAGTAGTAGTAATACAACCCTATTAGGTATTTTACCATCCCAGGGCATAAGACTGTGTTGTGGGAATAAGTTAGCTGTTTCGAATTACCGTATTTTTCAGAGTATAAGACACACTTTTTCCACCCCCAAAAGTGGGTGGAAATGTCTGTGTGTCTTATACAGCGAATGTTGTCGAAGCCCCATCCACCCACCAGCCCCCACCCTTCGGCCTGTCTCCCAGCAATTTGCCTCCTTGCAGCAAACAGCAAACAGCCTGTTTCAGTTTCAGCACAGCCTGATTAGCACAAGCAGCTGATTGTCGGTTGGATCGGCCTCCCAACGATCTACTAAAAAACTACCGTATTTTTTGGAGTATAAGATGATCCAAAGTATAAGACACACTTAGCTTTTGGGGAGGGAAACAAGAAAAAAAATCTACCTATGCCTCTGCCTCCCAGCAATTTTCTTCCTTGCATCAAACAGCAAATAGCCTGTTTCAGTTTCAATTTCAGCACAGCCTGATTAGCACAAACAGATAATTGTCAGTTGGATCGGCCTCCCAACAATCAGCCATTTCAAACTGCAGGGATTGCCATAGCCTCTTGTCACCTCCGCATGCCCCATTTTTGGTGTCCACATCCCATTTTTTGCACCTGCACGGCCTGTTTTTGGCCTCTGCACACCCCATTTTCTACCCATTCCGATCCCTGTTGCCCAGAATGGCCAGAAAATTAGGTGTATGGAGGCCAAAAACGGGATGCGGAGGCTGAAAATAGGGCATGCGGAGGTGACAAGAGGCTATGGCAATCCCTGCAGTTTGAAACGGCTGATCGTTGGGAGGCCGATCCAACTGACAATTATCTGTTTGTGCTAATCAGGCTGTGCTGAAATTGAAACTGAAACAGGCTGTTTGCTGTTTGATGCAAGGAGGAAAATTGCTGGGAGGCAGAGGCATAGGTAGATTTTTTTTTTCTTGTTTTCCTCCCCAAAAGCTAAGTGTGTCTTATACTTTGGATCATCTTATACTCCAAAAAATACGGTAGTTTTTTAGCAGAGTGATGGCACTGGGGGACTGGGGGGAAGGGACTGTCTTTGTGTCTTTGTTGTTTTGGCATACAATGCCCACTAGCCTCATCTTGAGGGGAGAAGTTGAAACAGTTTATGTCCAGGATGTGAGGAGAGTCTGTAGATATTTTCACAGCCCTCCATCTGGCTCATGCAGTACAGATCCTCAATGGAAGGCAGGCTGGTTGCAATTAATATTTTTTGCAGTCCTAACTATCTGTCAAAGTCTGGGTCTGTCTTGTTTGGTTGCCGTGTCAAGCCAGACAATTATACAGTTATACAGACAGGTACAAATGACAGACTCAATAATTCCTTTGTAGAACTGCATCAGCAGTTAGTCTGAGTTGTCTGAGGTAATGCAGGAAAAACATTCTTTGTTGTGCTGTTTTGATGACGTTTTTGATGTTAGGGGTCTATGCTGATTCATTTGTAGAGAGCTGATTCCTCAACTTTGCAGAGTACCTTCCTTTTGCTGCTCTAATCTCCATTTTCAATACATTCCTGGCATTCTATCCTGTAGGTTTCTTCTTTGGCATGAGGTAGCTGCTTGAGTTTACCTGTGAACCAATGTTTGTTGGACCCGCAATTCCCTGCATCCCCGCTCTAGTGGGTCAGGTAAACTGTAAGAGATGGTCTCTCTGATAACCTGATCCCAAGCCATGAATGATATGATGCTTCACTGATTCTTCTGAATCTTCATAATGAAATCAGTCATGCTTTTAACTTAATACTGATTCCTTTGCTATTTACCAATATGTGAATAAATAGACATAAATGTAAAGCACTTATTTATAGCAAACAAATCATTTTCTAAGCAGATAGTCATCAATCACCATTCTGATACATTTCTGGCCACCTGAGCAGACCACCTTTATCACACTCTCTCATCTTGTTCTAACCCATCCATTCAGCCTGACCAGCAGAATAATATTTTTTTCTGGATTGCACTCGTTCACAATCAGGTTTTCCTCAAATTAATGTTAGTTCTTGCATGATCATCTCTTGATATGCAGGGACCGCATTCACCTGGGTTCAAAAGGCAGAATGAAGTTGAGGCAGATGATATGTAATGTTCTCAGGCCTCAAGATTTATGGGACTTTATTGGTAATAACCATCTTTTGAATTACACCTGGAAATTCATTACGTTTAGTGTAGCTATAACAGCAGTGCTACATAACAATATGATGATTGAAAATATGCACAGAAAAAACTAGCATCTGTTGAGGTTTTGGGGTGATTTCATAGGCATATCCATCTACAGTAGTGGATCCAGTACATGGTTCCAGTACTGGATCCATGTAGTGATCCAGTAACAAAGGTAAGAAGTAACTATGCCATGCCCCTGTTGGAGACTGACTCCAAGGGAGAAGAGGAGCAGCTGACAGGGAATGGAAGTGTGGCTCCGGAGGTTCTGGAGGAGGCTGAGGAAGGGCAGAAGCTGGCTGGGCAGTCAGAGGAAGAGCCAGGCCCATCCCCTCTCCATCCTAGGACATGCAGGGAGGAGAGGATAAGAGAGACATGTGAATGGCATGGTCTATGGGGAGAGGAAAGGGCCTTGATCCTCTTCATGGGCTGCAGCTGTGAGAACTGTTTAAAAGGACAGACATGGGTATGGGCCAGTGCTGGTAACAAAAGTGTGGAAATATCTCTAATCTGTCATTCCTCTCTGAGTTTGCCGTCCTTCCCGGTGTGTGTTCTGATATCTGTGGACGTCTTCAAGCCCTTATCTTGCCTGGTTCCCTTAATTGCTTCAATGTGAGGTTTTTTTGTTTTTACTCTTTATAATTTATAGGCGTTTTTAGTTTAAATGGCATTTCCTCCTTTTCGTAACTGCTTGTGGGGGAGTTTTTTTTGTCCCCAGTCAAGGATATTTGGAGCTTTGAAGCGAAGTGAAGAAATAAAAGGGGCTTCACCTGTTTTCATGACTGTGTTTATTTTGTATCCCACTCTGGGTCATCACAAACTGTTTTCAGAGAGCCTGTGTTAGGTAGGATCACAACTGACAACTAACTCAAGCTAGACAAAAGTCTTCCTACTCTCCAACTCCACCTCAAATGCTTTCTTGGGCCTCTCCTATTCATGACTCCCTGTAAGATTGGATTGTCTTTGGTCCCCAATCACGTAGAAACTTGGTTTACACAAAATGTTTCCCCTTGGCTTGCTATTGAAGTTGGATGCTAATTGAATGGCTTCCTCAATACGGAAGAAAACTTTCCTTTAGCTGCTGGACAGAATCCACTGCAGTGTGAAGCTCTTGATATACAGGGAACCTTGTTTTAATAGACCAATTGGAGGGAGGGCATGTTGACTATTTGTTGACCCTGAAGATGACATATATGTGCAGCCATATTTTATTGTAGCCTGTCTATTCTTTCCTTAGCTTTATTTAGGTTTCTACAAATGATTTTAATGGTAATTCAGGCTCGCCATGCCCTAAGTGTTGAAAGGGGAGTTACAGTGATAAAGGGGGGAATGTTATGTCTAGATGGCCTTCTTTCCCATAGGAACAGGGAAGATGCCTGAAGCTGGAGGAAGGTGGAGTTTGGAATCACTGGACTGATGGACTGAGAATTGATTGGAGATTGTGACTCTTGGAGGAAGTTTCAAACTTTTTCTTTTTACTGAGTGAAATTCCAGAATCTAGCCAGAGTTGGAATTAGACCAAGACCTTGGCAATTAAATATGTGCCAAATAAACAGACTAAAGAAAGATGGGTGCCTTAGATTTTTATTCTGGGGGCATATTACTTGGAATTTTGACACTATTACTGAATGTCCATTAAGCTAGGATAGTACTAACCTGCAGCAATTTGCATAACAATATCATTACACCAGTTTGAAACAGTTTATGTCAGGGGTGTCAAGCTGGTGGCCTGTGGACTGGATGCATCACACACAGGCCACGCCCATCCCAGATCTGCAGATGGGGAAAACGTCGCAAAACATCACATGACGGGAATGTGACATGGTGAGCTTGACACCCGTGGTTTATGTCCTTTGTGTAATGACATAATGACAGAAATGGCATCAAATACATCATTTGCATCCATTTTTTTTCATGTACATAGTAATATTATTATCCATATGGTTGAAAATTTGATGTTTACATTGTTTGCCATAACCCAGATGGCATTAATTGGTGCAGAAAATTGATCCATTCTCTGAGAAGTCTATTACATTGAAATTTGGTAAATAAAGGTTTCCATATATTCACATTACTAATACTATTCTGGGGAATGAAAAATTAACTCAAGCAAGGAGACGAAAATTACTATCAGCGACAGACTAAAAATAGAAATCATACATAATCATCTCAACTTTTAACATTTAATAGGTGTATGTGAGAGCCAATGGGCTGTACTGTTGCATAGAAATGGGGGAACCCCAGTTCTTATCTTCCCTAAGGCACAGAAGCCAGCTGGGTCATCTGGAATTAATCATCTGCTCTTAGCATCTCTGCAAAAAGCTAATTGATAAACAAAATCACTTGTATTGTTATCCTTGTTTTGAGAACTAACTGCATGCAGGGCAAAACCCAGTGGAACATTGTGTTAAGTAGGACAGATGTTAAGAACTACACTCAGTGGTGTATTAACCATTAAGCAAATTAAGCATATACTTAGAGTACCAGACCTAAAGGGGGCACCATAAAGTTGAGAATATGGCTTCATTTGTACAGTATGTACAAAGGACGGGGGGCACCAAGATTTGTCAGTGCTTAAGGCACCAGTAAGACTTAATCCTCCACTGACTACAGCGTTAGGACTGGTGGGGTGGTTAGATTCAAAAATGATTTGATTGACTCAGTTCAAATCTGTGAAACAATCCCCCACTGCTTGAAACAAGAAAGTTGCTCAGCTTTCCTTGCTTAGAAGACCACATTGAGTAGTAGTTCCAGAGGGCTAGAAGAAGACATTTCTGGTTAGCTACTGAAAGCAATGAAAAAGGTTGATGCATACCTGCAACTCACATGCAGAAGCCTCTTCCAGTTTCTGCTGGACAGGCCTTGAAGTGACACAAAATACAGTGTTGAGGAGATTAGTGCTACATTCTTACCTTAATGAGATAATGCATTATCATTATTAAAATATAAGATTTCTTATAGCTGAGAAGAATCCTTTGCATTGTGTTCCTTAGATGAACCTGGATGAATATGAAAAATCTGTATCCAGGATTTTGACGGGTTATCCAGGGGAATTGGTACAAATAGTGTTTATAGTGGAACCACCAGTAGATGGGACCCTCCAAGGGGCTCCAGCTATTGTTACATGTACTGACAAGTATAGCATTTACATTTGTTTTCAGCCAGTTAGCTAAATTAAAAGAATGGACTAAAGGAACGTGGTTTGTGGTGAAGTTTACCTCACATTCTTTTATTCATCTCAAGGAATGAAAACTACAATAGCAACTCTTGTAATATTCAAAGTTGAGTGAGCCTCCTTGTTTTCACTTTTTAGAAAGGCAAAAGGAGACCTTACATCTTGCTGATATTTACAGCAAATGTTTACAGACATTTATTGACAGATGTTCTATGCTCTAAAATGAGACACATCTTAAAGCTCTTTAAAAGTTGTCTCAAAAAGAGAAGTAGGTGACCTCAATATGCTTCCCAAAGGCTGATTGAAATTTCTATACTTTTGAGGTAGCTGTTTCTGGCCTTTCAACACATGTCTTGGCTCATGTCAAAACAGAAGTGAAGATGCAGAGCAGTGGTGAGATTCAATTTTTTTTACTACCAGTTCTGTGAGCATAGCTTGGTGGGTGTGGCAGGGGAAGAGTACTGCAAAATCTCTATTCCCTCCCCACCCCATTATCCTGCTTTCCAGCTCCGTTCTCCTGTGCTGGGCAACACAAGAAGACCCAGGTGATCAGCTGGGACTCGGGAGGCAGAAAAGAGATGGGGGCAGGGCCAGTCAGAGATGATATTTGCTGGTTCTTCAAACTACTCAAAAATTCTGCTACCAGTTTTCCAGAACTGGTCAGAACCTGCTGAATACCACCTCTGATACAGAGTTGAGGACTGGAACCGAGTTTCATGAAATGGAGTACTTACGTTTAGAAAAGCAAAATGTTGTTTTAGTTCCTGACTAATTGTGAGGTTGTTTGCTTTGAAAAGGAGGCTCTCAGGGGCTCCTTTCTCCCTACAAAATTAGCAGGATTCAGTAAATGGATTCAGGATTCAGAACTTCACTGAGTTCTGCTAATTTTGTAGGGGGAAAGGAGATCCCAGTTCCTGGCTCATATTTTTGGAAGTGCTACCTTTCTACCCACAGCATTTCTCAAGATTCTGCTGACCCCTGCTGACCTCCAGAGATGATGGGCTCATCTGTCAGTTGTGTACAGTAGTCCTTGACTTACGACCACAATGGAGCCCCAAATTTCAGTTGCTAAGCAAAGTAGTTGTTGATTGGATCATGCCCCATTTTATGATCTTTTTACCCTACTGTTCAATTCACTAAGCAAATCACTGCAGCTGTTAAGTAAATTATGTGATTGCAAAATGAATCTGGCTTCCCCCATTGACTTTGCATGTCAGAAACTCCCTGGGAAGTTGCAAATGACAATCCGAGGACCCTGGGATGCTGCAGCCATTGGAAATGCATGCCAGTTGCCAAGCACCTGAAGTTGGGCCACATGACTGTGGGGAGGCTGCAACGGTTAGACGTGTGAGAATTGGTGGTAGGTCCCTTTTTTCAATGCTGTCTGTAACCTTTGCAAGCTTTTTTCGTCAGTAGGTAAATGAAGCCAAATCTAAGCTGATTACTTTTGTAGTGAGAAGGATAGATACCCAGTTATTACATATTTCAATGAGCACCGTCATATTTGTGTGTGTTGAGGGAGAAGAGTATCCTACCTGGCCAAACCCTTATGGTTAATTGTATCAAGAGTATCAGTTGTATCAAAAAAGGTTTGTATTCAGGACACTTTTACAGATATACTGTATTAACCTAGGACAGTGGTAGCTAACCTTTTCCCACTCCCATGCCAATAACTGTGCGCACGCAAGCCAGCACCCAGAAGGCAATGTGTGCTGGGGGGCCCCACACCCCTGTGCATCTCTGTGCATGCGCGCACAATTCCCCCTCTCAGGCTGCATGTCTGCACATGTGCACACAATCCCCTCATGTGCAGTGTATACCTGCGCATGCACATGCATCTCCCGCACACACACCCTCCTCCCCCTGTGCATGAGCACCAGATGCCTGACAATTCACTGTTGGGTGGTGGCACGTGCGCACATGCACAGTGGAGCTCTTCCGGATGACCTTCGTCATCACATACCTAGGGTCTTAATCAGGGGTGGGACTCAAATATTTTAACAACCGGTTCTGTGGGTGTGGCTTAGTTGATGGGCATGGCTTGGTGGTCATGTTATTGGCTGGGTGTGGCCAACTCAATATCACTCACATCAAGGCACGCATCTCCTCGCCTGGCCTCTCGTGACTGTGGGGATGCTGCAACAGTCGTAAGTGTGAAAAACAGTCATGTCACTTTTTTCAATGCCATTGTACCTTTGAATGGTCACTCCACACAAGCAAAGTACCAACAAAAGAGGGGGGGGGGGAAACTCCAGAGATGTTCCTGAGACAGGAAGTCTAGTCCTGCCAAGAATTTAATAAGGGTTAACGGAGAAGCAGTTTCTGTAAGCAACACCAGAATGTTTCCTTCCTGCCTTCCTTACAGGATTAGGCCAGTAATTTCTTCTGACAACCGGTTCTCCGAACTGCTTAGAATGTTAACAACCGGTTCTAGCGAATAGGTGCGAACTGGTAGAATCCCACCCTGGTCTTAATGAAATCCTCAGCTACATATGGTAATGTGTGTTTGTGCTTTGCTTCTGGTTTAATATTTGCTTTTTGACGTTCACTACCATTTAAGCTAATAAATAGGATCCAGGACCTCTGCTTGCTGGTGAGGTGCCTTTCTGCAAATGGTTCATTGCCACCACATTGCCAAGCTATGTCACAAGCCCCTGCAGCTTCCAAGCACTTTGTTCTCCCTTTTCTTCTACAGTAGATATACAGACACATACACAGAGGTAACCCACAATCCGGTGCCTTGCAATGTAGCACTGGGCTACTACCATCCCCATTCTTTGGCGCGTGCACACAGACACACTCACACACGTCAGTCATGGCTGCCATGGTGCTTTTGTGCAGTGCACGACTTGCACACCTGCTTGACATGGCCCTGGGCGACTCTTTTCCAACCATATTGAAAAGGCAAAGAAAAGAACAGAGTTATAAGAAAAGATAGGAAAACCTGGAATGGTGATTGATTTCAGAACACATGGTTTTAGAAATGGTGAACATTACTGCAGAACTGAAATCAAAACCTTTTCTACATATAAAGAGGCATATTTTTAATAGGGGGTTATGAATATGTGTGTACTTTTCCTGCTCTTGTTGATAAGATGCATCTTTGACAATTCTGCATGCTTAAAGTTAATCTGAAAATATTAATCCACCATTTATTCCAAAAGATGTTGCAGTTACTGTCCTTCTGCTGAAAGTTGAAAGAAAAGGCCTTTAACTCTCTGAAAGTAATATATCAGAGTAAGCATAAGTGGTATGGAAGCCTCTGTGTTTTTCCATACACTTTCTGAGTCCACGCTGTAGAGGTAGAGATTTGTAAATAAAGAATGTCCTTATTTTCACAATAATGCATACAAAAAATAAGTGGTTTCAAATTGATTTAACTATTCAGTACAATGGATTGAACAGAATCCTTATATATGAGTAAAAAAATAGAATTAAATCAACTGTTTGAATTAAATTGCAATCAGATCTTGGATGATTTTCCCACCTTTAGTATCAACCAAATTATTATGAATTATTACCTGTCCATTATTTTTTAATTTATTTTTGTTCTAGAATTTGATGTTAGTATATAATCAGTGATATAATAGAATGTGAGATACTACTATATCAAATTATGAAGATACCAGTGCATTCTGAAATGAATTGTACAACACTTCAATTGTGCATTTTTCTCTGTGTAACATAAATGTCCTTAAGTTTTCACAAAAAATAATTCCTGAACAAAAAGGAGTAAACTATTCAAATACATTTTTACTGCAACTGTAATTGCTTTGCAAAAAGGAACATGCTATTTTTACAACTTCCCCCAGTTATATTATATGAAGGAGTATATGAAAGCTATCAAATATTTTCAGTGGCTTAAAAGGGTATATAAAAATGTAAAGCCTGCCTTCTGGAAAGTTATTGTATCTGACTCAGGTGGGTCTGCAGCCATAGATTTGGCATTCTTGGCGGAAGAAGCTATTTGTTTGATTTCCTTTTTTTTTTGTAATCCACAGACTGGTGCAGCCACTTTTGTAATAAGATGATTCTTAAATACTTAAAACATCTATTTTCCCCAAATGGAACATTGAATGCAGTACATAAGATGTAAACTTCAAATTCAGATTGTGAATGTGAAATTCTCCCTTTCAAGACTTGAGATATTCATCGTTGTGTAATTGCTTGAGATTTACTAAATGTCAAATAGGCATTTTGAAAAACAGCAAAGGATGATATTGTTACATGCTGAATAGGCTCTGGAAGTGATTGCATAAAGCAGGTAGGCTTCACTTGCCTGCTTTTGGACATCTAATCCCACCTCTCTGTGTATGCCAGGTCTTCTCAGCCTCAGGGGGAGGGGGAAACGTTGGCATCAATGCCAGAGCCTCTGAAAGGGGCCTTGCAGCAAATCAAATCAAATCAAGTCTATTATGGCCACAACCAGCATAAAGGGACTTCGACATATTTAAAACTTGCATACCTTTATATAACATTTGTAATAGAAAAGAAGGGATGGTTCCCCAAACCTTCTATTGAGGTAATTCCCAAAGTCCTCTCATTAGTGAAAGAGGAAAGATGGAGAGGTTGGGAATGGTTAATAGATGTTCTTCCCCACTAGGCAATTAGAATAAATATAAATAAAAGGAGAAGGCATTCTCCTGCAGGACACTGAGAGAACACATTTGATGAAAAGACAGAAATCCTCCATTTTAGAGGTGAATAAAAAAACCCAGTCTTGCTTTGAAAAGTTGGCTGAATAACAAGCTATGTTTGCTCTAGAAAACCCCATCCAGGAGAGACTAAAGTCCCAAAGAAGCAGTGAAATTCTTGATGAACAAGGAATGGATCTGTAGCCATGGACCAAAAGTCATTGCGCTTTGGTTGAGTGTCTTCAGTCTTGTGCCATGTTTAGGAAAGCTGTCAATCCATCACATCACTTCTTTTATCTGTTTATGAAAGCTGTATAAATCTTATTTGGGGGGGGGGGGCAAGCCACCACAAACTTCTATAGAATTATAAAATACTAACTACCGTTGTCCTTTCACATAAAAGACATCCTGTGTTAAAACACATACAATTAATAGTGAAACTTTTTTTCTTGCATATACATTTATACAATTCAAATAAGAGTTGGGTCATGAAGTGTTGCCTGAAACCCCTCAAATATACAAATACTGTATGCAGTATATTCCTTAGGTAAGTAGATAGAAAGGCAGATGTACAATATATGAACAAAACTGTTCTGTGTATCTTATGGCCCAGCCCTAATTATTTTGTTTTTGACAATATCTTTGAAGAATTTGGGAGGGGAGGACCATCATACCATAAAACGTTATTCTTTATTATTATTCAAACTTTATTTTGATATCTCAAACTTGCTAACAGATATATTGTTTTATTTATAATTAGTTATATTGGCCGGTATATCATAATTTAAAAAGAACATTAAGACAATAGAACAATTAAAATAGAAATTAAAATGCACATGTAAAATAGGTAAAATAATTGCAAGTCACAGTTAAAACCTGCACAAAATGATGTATTTTTAATGACTTTTTGAAAAGCTTGTAAAAATGTTAGGCCTCTCAATTCTGCAAATGCTCCAAGAGACCTACCCACATCTATGTATATCTGCGAAATATATGCTTCTAGACCAGTATTTCTTGACTTCAGCCGCTTTCAAAACTGTGGACGCCAACTCCCAGAATTCCCCAGCCAGTATTCTCACTGGGGAATGCTGGGAATAGAAATCTACACCTCTTTAAGTGGGTCAGATGGAAAAACACTCTTCTAGGCAGTTAAAACCTACAATATCTCTTAGCTCCATCACAATGCCACAGTTGATCTCAGCTTTCATTCAATGGGCTGAGGAATAAATGTGGTTACAAGAACATAAGAAGGTCACCTGTCCTAAAGATGAATATACTGAAGATCAAAGCAAAGCAAGCAAAAGAAAAAGAAAAAGAAAAGAAAAAAAGAAAGAAACAAAGAAACCAGTTAGTGTGATTTTTTATGTTTTTATCGTAACTGCAGCAATATTATCAATACTAATTGGTCACTCATTTTATTATCACTGAAAATATATGAATATTGGAAAAAGAATTGAGGCTGCAGTCATTTACAAACGTTCCAGCAAACAAATCCTAGTGAACTTTCTCAAAATGTACTTCTGAAGATTTGCATTGGTAAACTGCTTATCAATGAAGTCTGGGACAAATGAATAGCACAGATGTTTAAGTGCCCTTGAAGAATAATTACACGTGATCGGAAACATGCTCCATGAAGAACTAGCATTCCAGAAATAACCTCCTTAAAGACTGTGCCTGTGTATATACTTGTATTTGTGATGGCCTGACCTTTTCAAATGCAGAGACATACAACCTTTGCCCTGCCTTTCCTTTTAAAAGCTTGCATCTAAAATTCAATTTTGTTTCCATCCTTGCCTGATTGTTTTGGTATATATCTGCTGAGATAATTTTGCAGGAAAGCCCTAATGTGCAACCAGCTCCTATATCCAGTATTTTTGGCTGGGGTCATATTATAGGGTTTCTATCACAAGCATCTATGGGTGAAAACAGCTACAAAACATGTGTCATTAATGGCACGACACACAAATACAACTTACATTAAACATCAGGACATAAATACAAAAAGATCGGATTTTCATATTGGCATCACTATTCGACATAATTTTGGCATTTTGACGTAATTGTGTTTTTCTCTGGATAAAGGTATCCATAGTTCATCTTTTAGTGGGAAGAGCTGTCTTTTCTGTCCTCTACTCAAAGGATGGTGGAGGGAGGCAGCCAGGCAGGCAGGATATGACTGACTAAAGACAGCTAAAATACATTCACTGAGAGTTGCCCATATAAATCAATTAACTCTTAAATAACAAAATGGAGATTGTTTTAATAAAAGCATTTCTTCTCACTTGTAAGAAGTAATTAAAATCTGTTTTGCATTTGTCTGGCTGCATCTCAATATGGACACGGCATATTGATAAGATATCTAAAGGAATATGATCAAGATAAACAAAGTTTAATAAGGGTCTGTTGAAATACTGGACATGTTTAGTCTAAGAGGGAAAAGATTAAAGGGAGGCATGGCAACAATATTCAATTATCTTGAAGTTTATCATCCACTTGAAGGAGTTGTTCTGTTCCTCCACAAAACAGAACTGAAATTAATGGGTGGGTGTGCAGAGAACACAAGATTGGCTAAATATTAGGAAAGCCTTCTGATATACAAGATGCCAAAAGGTAACTGTCACTAGATAACTGTAACCAGCATCTAGAAGGCTATGGGAGTTAGTGGGTTGGAAACCTGGTAGTTTCACTCTGCATTATATATCCTGTAGCAGTGGAGGCTAAAGTTTTTGGGCTCCTGTGCCAAAAATTGTGTGCGCATTAGTGTGCGCGCACTCACATGCCAGCACCCAGAATGCAATGCATCCCCCATGCCCCCTGTGCATGAGCACACAATCTCCCCTGCTGCCCCCTGCCACCCTCTTATCTGCACTGTGCTTCACAGCTCATTTTTGGGCTGGTTTGAGGCCTTTTTCGGCCTCCTAGAGGCTTGGAACAAGCCTCTACAAGGCTTTTCAGGCCAAATAATATGCCCGTTTCTTCACGTCCAGTATTACAGGAAGTGACAAAACAGGCTTATTCGGCATGACAAGCCTTGCAGAGACTTTTTCCAAACCTCTGGGAAGCCGAAAAAGGCCTGAAACCAACCGAAACATCATCTGTGAGGCGCGTGCATGCGCAGTGAGGAAAGTTTGCCTGCGGCTCGCGTGCTGACACAAATGGCTCTGTGTGCCACTTGTGGCACATGTGCCATAGGTTCACCATCACGGTCCTATAGGGTATAAAGAGTAGACTCAGTTATGTGTAAGGTTTCTTTCAATTTTATAAACTGCCTTTGGGAAATCACAGGTCCCCTCTAAGGTGTTTGAATTTCAGGTTCTGATGTTCTGGCAGGTAATAAAAAAAAATCTGGGTAAATAATTGTGCTTTAATACTACAAAATTAATTGCGCTGATCAAACATGTTCTGTAATCCTATTAGTCTCCAAGCATATGTTTGATGAAGTGGATGGGGGCCCTACTTCCATCACCCCATTCCGATTCGTGTTTTTGAGATACACTCTGAAAATTGGGAAGAGTGGCAAAAACGTAAGTGCAGGAGAGAGAAACCGCTTTGGGAAACAGTTGGGTTTCAGAGCAAATTTTATCAAGAGGCAGAACTGCATTTTATTGTATTGTATTGTCTTAAATTTGAGAGTGCTTTTTAGGCTCTCTTCTTATCCAGTAGTGCCTCCTCATGGTCGGCTGAAGCACTACTCCTCCCCCAGCCCCGTTCAAATAACCGCTGTGGCAGAAACGAAACCCCAAATCTAAGCATTGTATTCAGACCAAGAAAGAAACGGCATAGAACAAGATCCATAAACAAGGCCTCTGTATTTCCCAAAGTAAACGTGATGGAGAACTGAGTATTTTTCTCTTCCAGGTATTATACCTGTATGTTCTCCACCTCCTATCATATTATCATAGCAATCACTCCAGTGACCTTGTCGACAGTAGGTAAATTAGTACTTCTGCTATCCCCAGAGAGCCCAATCCATGGGCAGACAGAGATAACAGCCAACTTGGGAGAAACCAAAGGTTCGTCTGAATACAACAAAAAGGTTAGAAAAAGAAGGGAAGGGGAAACGTTTGCTCTCCAAAAAGCATCCAGAAAAGGCGGCATCAGTGAAACATCATTCATGTTATTCAAGAACGGAATGAAAAAAAAAAAAAAAAAAGTGGGCAAGGAATGGAGTGAAACACATTGAAAGAGTGGAATGCTTCAGCTGACAAGACCCTGTGAGCAGATCACACTCGTTGGAAGCAGAACTACAATCCCAAAACCACCTGGACAAAAGGAGATCAGATTTGTTCCAGGAACGAATCTCACGCCAAGCCCTCTCATTTCGACCTTGGTTTGTCTGCCGTCCCAGCCACCGCCGAAAGAAAGGAGGACAAACCATCTTTCCTCAAGGGCAGCATTCTTGTCCACCTGGGCTTGGGGCGAAAGGCTGGCTCTTGTGACCTTTCCAGAAGGTTCTGACTTGACCCGCTCCATCGAATGGCTCAACACCTCAGGAGTATTTCAAGACAGGGCGGAACACCCTGCTTTTTCGTCCTGGAAGAGGAGAGTCCAAACAAACCTCCGACCGACAGCTGCCTCGTTGCCCAACCGGATATTCTTCGCTTTGTCAATCTCCAAAACGACCGTTTCTTCCTCCTTGGCCCTCTTCCTTGAAAGCAGACTGGCTCCCGACGGCTTCGCCGGGGGTCAGGGGGCTGGGGCAGGGAGGCCGACCGGCGTCTGTGGGCTGAAAACGGAGCGCTGGGGCCGAAAGGAAAGCCTCGAGTGCCCCCTTGTGGCCACAGGGGGTCTCTGGCGGGAGGCTGAACGGCGGCTGCCCCTCCCCGCCGGCCCTCCCCTCCCGATTGCCGGCGATTAAGGCTCGCCGGGCTGGCTTTATTAGGAGCAGCGCTCGTAATCGAAGAAGCTTCCAAGAGGGAGGGAGGGAGAAACGAAGCAATAAAACTAAATTGTTTTCTTTTGATAGGGGAGATCAGAGAGAGTTTATTTGCAGATGTTGGGATAAAGCGGGTTGATTTATCGACAGAGCAAGAGTGTCGCTCTCAGGACGCCACAAGTACATATTTCCTGAAATATTGCTCAATACAATATCTAATACACACCAGCACTTCACGAGTATCTGCTACGACGTCGCTCCGCTCGGGCGCTGCTGGTGCTTGGGCAAGGCGCAGGGAGCCAAGAGGCCGGCGCGGGGCCCGCAAGCGGTTCCCGGGGCCCAGGGGAGCCCGCCAAGTTACGGGCCGGGGCCCAGGCTGGAGCTGAGGCCTCCTGCCCTCCTCCGCTTCCCCTCGAGCCTCCCTCCCGCCGGCAGTCGCGCGGGGACGGTCCTTTCCCCCCGGTAAATATGGGGTTTAGCTTTTGCTTGACCCCCGAAGCTTTGAAAATAAAATAAATACGCGACTCCCACACCGGGTCCAAACTACGCCCAACAGTCGATAGGCCGTTTCTTTCCCAAGCTTCAAGATTTTGGTTTTCAACACCAAGAGCCGCGGCCTCCTCATCAGATAAATGCAGCCACGCCGGCGAGGGGTGAGGGGGGGTGTCAGCAAGACCCCCCCGAGAGGGGAAAAGGAGAGGGGCGCGGCGCACCCCCAAATCGGAGGCAGCGCCAGGCCCGCCGCTTCGGAAAGCGCTCGGCCGCTTCTCCATTGTTACCCTGAATAAGCGCCCTTTGCCTGATTATTCCCCTCTGCCCAGCCCGGGGCCGAGGAGTGAAGCGCCCGCTAAGAAGGCGCGAACAGGCGAACGAAGCCGCGCAATGGCTCCGACGACCAAAGAGGCCTCGCCCGCCCCGTCAAGCAGGGCTCGGATTCCGCCGGTGGTTCGTTCCGCGAAGGGGCTCGCCTCAACCGCAATTTGCAACGACGTTCCTCCTCTCCTTCCCCGCGTGAATATCCTCCCCATTCCCCTTTCGAAAGTTAAGCAGGCATTTGCTACAGTTAACACTCCACTTTTTTCCCAAGGAATTCCAAGCCGGCTAGGCCGGAGTTCGGTTCCCGCTTGAGCCTTACAACAATCTTGTGAGGGAGGCTAACCGGATAGAATTTGTGTGACGCAAAGTTACTCGGTTGGGTTATGAACTGGGATCTCCCTCCCTCCCTCTACGCAATATTGTAATTCACCGGAAATTTTCACCCCAAGGCAGGTACACCGGGTGGACAAGAAGGCCTATGCCATGAGGCTCTTCCTGGCCTCGTGTTTAGGACGGATACGCTGAGTGTTGTCCGCTCCTGGGATTGAAGTCTGCTCATCCTCCTCCTTTTGCCTGGGTTCTGCAGATCTTTGCAAAGACGACTCCCACCTTCCTCTCCCCTACCTCAAACGACGGCCAAGCTCGCCTAGTATGGCGGGAGTTGCCGTCGCCCAAACCGGGGGGGGGGGGGGAGATTAGTTGGGGTTGGGCAGTTTTGGGAGCTATGGGAATTTTGTCCCATGAATGGAGACGCACGACTTTCTGCTTTCAGGATCATATATATATATGAATGAGTGTGTGTGTGTGTGTATATATATGTATATATATATATGTGTGTGTGTGTGTGTGTGTGTGTATATATATATATATGTATGTATGTATGTATGTGTATGTATGTATATATATGTATGTATATATATGTATATATATGTATATATATATATATATATATATATGTATATATATATGTATATATATATGTTTTCTTAGGCTTTCGTGGGTACTTACATGTGTGCTGTTTAGCTTCCTTCGGGTATTATCCCACGTCATTGTAGTTCTGTTAAAGTTGTAGCAACGTTTCAGCAGAATCTCATCTCCCATCCTCAGGCTTCTGTACAGATGAGATTCAACTTTAACAGAACTACAATGACGTGGGATAATACCCGAAGGAAGCTAAACAGCACACACACACACATACACACATATATATACATATATATACATATATATACATATATATACA
>BLBF01000031.1:7171310-7190043 GCA_015471245.1 Laticauda colubrina
TATACATATACATATACATATACATATACATATACATATATATATATGCATATGCATATGCATATGCATATATATACATACACATACACATACACACACACACATACACACACACACACACATATATATATATGAATGAGAGAGCCTTAAGAAAGAAACACCAGCCTATCCTAGAGGATGAGGTAGAGAGACCAGGAAGTGGATGGACATTAATAGCTCCGTCGTCGTCGTCTTTTTTTTTTTTAAAGTGCTTTTGCAAAGAGGGGCCAGGAAAAGCGGGGGTGAACGGGGGGGGGGGGGGGGGGTGTCAAAGCCCCTCTGCGAGGCTAGGCTCTGTGAATAAAGCGGACTGAAAGGCAGGCTCATCTGTCCAATTTTGATCGGATCGTGCCCATAAATCCAGGAACTTTGACGCGTCGTCCTGGAATGTTTTGGAGGCTTCTCACTTTTTGGGGGTGGGTGGGTGGGGGGTGGATAGTGTATCGATCTCCAATTTACCTCCACGGTCCGGCAGCCTTATCCAGCCGTAATGACTTTTCTCTCTTGCTCCGGGCAACTAAACCTCACACCGACTACCAAACGAAGGATAATGATGAACTGTGAAAGACGGGGGTGGAGATGGGGAGGTGGGGGACAGCACAGGCTTTTTTTTAAAAAAAAATCAATACTATGGCTAAGGTCTTCTTTTAGTTTCTGCAGAGATGCAGGCGCCAACTTTCCTGTGAAACTACACGCGCATTTTCAGGGACTTTGGAGAAAAGGGGGCCTTGTTTGCTTTCTTAAAGGAGAAAAGAGATTCTCCCTGCCTTTTCTTCTCCCCCTCCCCAAACCTCCCCGAGAATAGATATAGCACGAATTTTTAATTCGTCTTCCTTTCACAGACAACAATGCTCGTTTTGAAAAGCGGATACAATTTGGGTTTTGTGAATGGCTCTTTCTACCCTCTCCCGGCCCAGCTGTCCATATGGAAGACCGCCTGTACAACGTGGCTCACAATGGCACCAACTGACAGGCGGAACAAAAACCCGAGGTACTTCCCTCGGACTCGGGGAATGCTCTGCTCCTTCCAACTGCCCCAATCGACGGTTGTCATTTTAAAAGGACCAAGAAAAAGGAAGAAGAGGAGGAGGAGGAGGAGGAGAAGGGCTTGGAAGTCTCTCTGTCTCTCTTGCACCCTGCCCCTCTCGCTGCGGCTGTTTCTCTTCTCCTCTCAACTTAATATGCACGCCTCTAACATCCCCAAGGCCCAGCCTTCCCCATTGTGCTGTTTTGTGACGGGCACTGTATATAGTGCAAAGATAGACTCCCCCCGACTCTCTCGCGCTGTCCCCAGAGTGTGAAGTGCAAGGCCACGGGGGGGGGGGGAATTTAGGGCCACACAACAGTCCTCCAGCTTGATAGACTGAGCAGGAAGTCAAGCGGGAGGGTCTCCCCGCCCATGGCCACTGAGGGAAGATGCCGGGGCGCGCAAAAATCGAGGCCCGCGGCAGCGCTCCCGAGGTGGGGTGGGCCGCTGCGTCGGAGTGCAAGCAGCTCCCGAGGTACTTGTGGAGCGCTGCGTCGGAGTGCAAGCAGCTCCAAACTAAACACATAAATAACAATAATAAAAAGCAAGGGCCTGCTTTTTATTGAACCCCGGCCGCAGCTAAGGAGCGCTTTCTCTCCCCTCTGCGTTTCTCTGTCCCGCCTCACGCCAAGCTCCAGAGAAGTTGCGGGCTCTCCTTTGGGGAGAGGAAGGCCGACGGCTCGAAAGCGTCTTCCCAGGGACGGAGAGAGCCGCGAGGTCTTTTCGGGGAGAGAGTCCAGCAGAAGAAAGGCAGCCGCCTTCTTCTCCAACTGGCTGCCGACGCTGGAGTCGGCAACGCAGCGCTCAGGCCTTCTGCGCCAATGGGGTCGGGCTGCAGCCTTGATCTTTACGCCAGATCCAGCATTTGCGTTGAATTCTGGCCAGCAAGCTCCGCCGAGACCGCCTTTCCAGCTCCGAGGGCCCCCTGGGGCCGTTTGCTGAGCCGCGGGAAAAGCTACTGTCTCCAGTGGGGCAAAGTTCAGAGGCGAGTTTGTCCGGGCCGCCACTTCCAAGCAAGAGGTGCGGCGGCTCCTTTCTCTGATCTGTTGGCGAAGAGACTCAAACTGCGCTAAGGGGCCTTTTCGGACGCTCCTTCCCGCCTCCCGGCAGCTGACTATCTAAGAAGGCCTTGTCTTTGGGTCCTTAAAACGCCGTGACTCGTGGATCGTCTTCCCCTGGTCAGAAAGGATCCAGGAGGGAAACGCAATCCTTGGCAGTTTTGGTCAAGCGTCGGCGTCCGTCTTGCTGCTGGCGGAATCAACGTGCAGAAAATTGTTGTCTAAAATGTCTTGTCCCGAAGACGCGTGGCTGGGATTCCAACGCCAAAAGAGAGGTCGCTCTTACCCAAGTCTCTGGTATCATTTTGGCTCCCCTCACCGAAATCCATAAACGGGGCACAAGCTCCAGAATGACGATTCTGAATTTCGAACCACACACATCACCCACCGAGAAAATAAAAGCACGGAATTGTTTTGAGAACCAGAATCTTCCCTTCAGGCCGAGGCGGAGAGGATGGGATCTGCCCCCCCTCCCCACTTTTCCTGATCTGTTTATTGACTTTAGTAAATAAACTTGAATAAGTGTGTGTATGTGGGGGAGGAGGGGAGGGAGGAGGAGGCCAAGAATAGATCCTGTCTCCTGCGGGGTAGGGTGGATAAGGGGCGTCTGCGTTTGGGGTCGGGGCAAAGTTCAGCTCCATGGCGGAAGGAAGTGCGCTCGGTCTCCAGTATTTTGCGACTCCGAGTTTGGGGATTTCGGGCTACCGGGACAGGCTCAGAGCGAACTTCGTCCGAAGAGGCACATCTCGTCTGCCTACAATGAGTTACCAGATTGAGCCAAACTTTAGAGATAGAATTTAATAACGCCTAATTCCTAGGAAGTTCCCCAATGTGGCCAAACCTGCCCAAACTCGAACTATTGAAGTGTTTCAAAGAAAGAAAGCAAAAAGACATCCTTTTGTTTCCGAAAGAAAAAAACTCGTTAACGTGCGTTTAAAAAGCCTGAACAAAGCCCAGAGAAAATTGTATACTAGTAATAAAATACCTACAAAAGTATATATATTGAAATATTATATTTATGATACACACACACACACACACACACATATCTTAAGTTTTCGCGGGTACTTACATATATGGTATTCAGCTTTGTTCGGGTATTTTCCCACGTCATTATAATTGTGCTTTTAAAGTTGTAGTAACATTTCGGCAGAAACTCATCTGCCATCATCAGGCTTCTGTACTGAGTTCGTCTGGGGGGGACGAACACAATACAGAAGATGGCAGATGAGATTCTGCCGAAATGTTGCATACATATATATATATATATATATATATACACACACACACACACACACATACATATACACATATATATATACACATACATGCAAAATTATATGAAGACGATCCTTATATGCGTATGTACGAGCGCGCATTTATGTATCCTGAAAACACGTGTGTTTTAAAGCACACATACGTGTACAATAGACCTGTATGTTTTGTTCTTTTGGCTTTGTACAGTTGTAGATTGGGGGGGAACTCTTAATAAGAAACAACCCAAAAATAAAGCCCTCCTTCAGACATAGCAACCTATTTAAACCGATATTTAAAACTCGCTAGTTAAAATCTTTAATAATTGTCAGAAGTTTATTTCCATCTTGAGAAATAAAGTTCTTTTTTCATTTTGAAATCTTAATTCTTTGATATTTTTTTTTTGTTTGACCACGGCTTCAGTCTCACAAAGCATGCTTTACAAAAATCACGAGAGCATTCCGTTTTTATTCTTTTTATTCTTCTTATAATTATTTAAAATTTGTCGTTGTAGGTAGACAAGACCACTAGCAACGTCGCATTTTTTCTTGTAAACATGGAGCACAAAACACCCCCGAAGAATGGAAACCGACCCCCGCCCCAAGGAAGGAAGAAGCAAACCCCTCCCGAGCTCAACCCCGGCCCCCCACCCGCCCCGAAGTCTTATCGGCCCTCGATCCACCCGCGAGTCCTGGGCCTCCCGAGCGTTCACCAAGTCCATTGCTGGGCTTGTACCAAGTGGTGCGCTGTGGGGTACTGGGGGGTGCCGGCCGAGCTGTACTGGGCATTGTACTGCATGTGCTGGAGAGACTGGGCGCTGTAGGCTGAGAAGGGGATGCCCGCCTGGAAGGTGGCGGCAGCCAAGTCCTGGGCTTTGAGCGTGTGGCACGGCTTGCCGTCCCTGACTAAAACCGGCACGGCCACCCGGCGCGGGGAGGGGAGAGGAGTCACTTCCATACCTTTCTCGGCCCGGGCCCGCTTCATCTTGTAGCGGTGGTTCTGGAACCAGATCTTCACCTGCGTCGGGGTGAGGCGGATCAGGCTGGCCAGGTGCTCCCTCTCGGGCGCCGAGAGGTACCGCTGCTGCCTGAAGCGCCTCTCCAGCTCGTAAGTCTGCGCTTTGGAGAAAAGCACGCGCCTTTTCCGCTTCTTCCCCGAGTCGCCGTTGCTCGAAGGCTCCTTGTCGTTGTCCGGGGACTCGTCCGCGGAAGGCTCCGGAGATTTGGACGCCGAGTCCTGCTGGGAGTTGCTGGACGTCAAGCCGTGCACTGTAGGGAAAGCCACAAAGGAAACGACTCAGAAGGGAGGGGGGCGGCAGACGCCCCTTCCCCACCACAGGGTCCCGCCAGGCGCTGCTGCTTGTCGGCTCGCTGCTTGGCTGGCCTGGGGGGAGAAAACAGGGTCCCGGGGCCTTTGCCAGCGGGCGGCTCTTGGTCCCTGCCCGGTCGGGAAGGCGCCTCTTCGCCACGGAACGGTTTTGTAAGGGGAAAGCTCGCCTCCCTTTGAATATTTGGATGGCGCGCTGCGCCTCACATCGACCTCCGGTGTTTGTTTATCATGTTTACCCACTCCTTCTCCCTCCCTTCTCTGTGATTATGGGGCGCTTTATTTTTCTTTCTATTAAATGCGGGTTGTACACGGAAAGCGTCCATGAAAAGGTACACACAGAAATATACGAGATAAAGACAAAACGCATGAATTTTAGTAATTTTGCAGGACACTAAATATAGAACAGTTTGGTCTGGAACAACCCACTTTTTAAAACTAACCATAGCGAGCGCAGTCCGCAGTTCTCTCCTGCGTGAGAGTTGTGCGGGGGAGACCTTCCCTAGATTGAAATGTCTTCTCTTAAAACAGCATTTGGACTTTGGACAATTCCCTTAAAAACAAACAGAATGGATTTCTTCTTTCTGGGCTACGTGGATTGATTTTTAAAGGACAATTCAACAAGCCATTCTTTGATCCAGCAGAGCCTGGGGCGATTTACAAACGTCTAAAGCAAGGCCATCCAAAATTTTCCCACAAAGCATGCTCTGTTTGTTAGAAAAGTAGAGAGGACGACTCGGGAAAGAGAGGAGAAAGCAGCTGAGCTGAAGGGGAGTTTTAAAATCTATTTAGGATGGGCTTAGCTCGTATTCTTCGCCCCTCCCCTCAAAACCCCTAAATAAATAAGGATTCAACCCTATTATTTATCCTATTAGCATCTTTAGAAAAGAAAACCCTTTATGTTTAGTTACTTGTTCCAAAAGGAACTTTAAAAGGCAACCAATTTGGCGGAGAAAAAGTAACAAGAGCTATCCCGGTTCATCCAAGTCTTGCGGGGAGGGAGCAAGCTCACAATAAGAGGGAACCCCAATGTGTAAGTTTGCTTACTTACAAGAGTACTGGATGCTCTCGGTGGTGGCAAGCCAACGCGTGTAGGGATTATCAGTATTGTCATAAAAGGGGTTCTTCAGAGGCAGCGTCTGAACAGCGTCCAATGCGGTTGTCCCCAAAATACCCGGCTTTTGGGGGGACTCCGAGCCCTCCGTCTCTTCCTCCCCCCCTTCCGCGATGGATCCGTCTTCGTCATTGGTGTCAGGCAAGTCCAAGATGTCCTTTACAGAAAAGCCAGTCTTTGTGTTGGTTAGAGACATATTCTGGTCAATTTTTATGCAGGAAACTTTGAAGGACCAGTTTGTCAATCCTCTTGGTTCGCCAAACATTCACCGGGAAAGGGGGTGGGTGGATGGGAGAGAGAAGAGGGAAGGGGGGGGGGGGGGGGGGGGACAAAGGGCGAAGGGAAGGGGGGGGGGGGGGGGGGGGGGGGGGGGGAACACAAAAATCAGCTGCCGTTTTTGGACATATACTCTCTGCTGTTTCAGGCTTGGGCAACGGAGAACCGGGGAACCGGGGCGGGGGGGGGGGGGGGGGGGGGGGGTTCCCCAAGACTTTTAAAACCCCGGAAAAATGCCAAGGTGCATTTACTTGAAGGTCTGCTTTAAGCCCAGTGCGCTGGTGGTGCCTCCTTGAAAAAAACAAGCCATTGCTGAGACGGGCTGTCCATATAAGGTTGGTCTTCGTACATGAACCTGCTGAGAGGAGGGAGAAAGGAGGGAGGGTTTGAAAATGCATTAAACGCAAAAGGTTGGCCACGTGTGGGCGGGTCTTGGGAGTCAAGTGGATGAAGACAGTGTTTGCAGATGTGAAATTGTGGGGTTTTTTGGGGAGGGAGATGAGCCTCCACCATTGGTGCTGTAGCACATGATGAGTGGTATAACGTGTCAATTAATTACAAAGATGGGGAGGGTCTTTTCTACACAGTATTTACATACAAAGGCGATCCAAGTAGTTAGATATTCCACATACTTGAAAATACGTTTTAACAAATTGCTTCTGAAATATCCCCTCCCCCCCCCCCCAACCCACACTTCGAGCGCAATTTTGCATTCATTTTCCATTTTATTACTGACATATAATTGCTCTTCCTCCCCTCCTCCGCTCCTTTATTTTCAAGCAAACTGGAAAATTGACAATTGTGCAATGGCTTGAACTAAACTACCACCTAAAGGACAGCCGAGAAGAGCGCAAAGGAGAAGTCTATTCAAACTCTTGACTGTTACCAAAAGATGTTGGGATGGCAAAAGCCCAATTTATGTAAACCTCGTAGGTCAATATTGTGGTTGAGGCTTAAGGATGAGTGCTAGAAATTAAACAGCAAGTAATTGATTCCAGTTTGCTCCGAAACAAGCTAAACTAGCAGTAAAGAGGATCGTTCTGCTTTTGAAGAGTCGAACGATTTTTGGTGGGTTCGTAAAAAATATTTGCACAAGGGTGATTTGTTTCAGCCCTTCGCTTTCTAAGAGATTAATCTGGGAATAACTCTATAGTAGCCAATGCCTGAATTCAAGAGGAGATTCCAGATTAAAAGACACTCTTTTAAGCAAAATTGCAAATAGATTGCATTTTTCACATTTATAGTAACACACACACCCTAAGCCTACGATGTTGCTGTTTATTCAGATAGCATCTTAAGGATACTGGAAAGAAAATAAACCTTGTGGAGGAGACATTTTCGGTCTTCACTGGAGCTAATCTCTTCTTCTGTTCTTCCTTCTTTCCTTCCTTTCTTTCTTTCTTTCTTTCTTTTCCTTCTTTCCTTCCTTCTTTCTTTCTTTCTCTCCCTCCCTCCCCCCTCCCTCTTTCTTGCCTGCCTGCCTGCCTTCAGTCCCTGCGTCCAGTCCTCAGAGATTCGTGGTCCTTTCGTTGTTCTTGCTCTTGGGGCCGGAGACGGAGTCCGGCAGGCTGGCTGTTAATCTCCGAGGGAATCTGGGTGGGGTTGCGCTGTGGCAGCGCTGGCCGCCAAGCGGAGGGCAATTTAGGACTTAGCCTCCTTTGAGGAAGAGGGGTTACAAAGGAAGTCAGATGGGGTTGCCCCTCTTCCCAAAGCCCTCTAGCTCTTTGGGAGGCGACCAAGAGACAGGGGCTGCTTGACTTTCTTAAGCGATGGCCAGTGCACCGCTCTGATAGACGGGGGTGTGTGGGGCTGGGGGTTCAGAGAAATCTCCCCAAAGCAATTAAAGATCGTTGATCAGTATATTTCCCCGAGTCGTCCCCCGCCTCCCCGCCGCCCAACCTCCCATCTCGTATGCGAGGCGGATGACAATGCTTCGGGTGTTTTCTTCTTCTTTTAAAGCAAGTCCCTGAGCGCATCCTGGGTGGTCGGACCCGGGCAAACACAAATACAAACCGATTGCTAAGCTGCGGACAATGGGCGAAATGTAGACAAATGTCCGGCTTCTGTTGGAAGCCTTTGTCCTGGACCAGGTTTTGCATTTATTTCACTGGCGAAATAATACATGATTGACGCCCTCTTTCAATGTGTTCCAACTGTTTGGAATAAATCTGAGGTTGTTCCTAGTTGTCATGGCATTCAACGCCTTTCAATGGACTATCTCTTCATTCATTTCGGAATCTTGCCACAATATTAAGGAAAATCCCTTCATGTGGATGCTTCCTAGCTGGTCTCCTCTTTTCACTCCAGTAAAAAAATAATAAATAAATAAATCACAAGGGAGGGGAGGGGGAGCGGCAGCAACAATCGGTTCAGGGCAAGACCAGGTTTTCAACTGATCCGGGTGTAGTGAGAAAACAAGAAGGGTGGATGAAGGGAATCTAAACAACCAGGCAAAAATGCTTCAAGCCCATAATGTATATGTCTTTAAAATTAAGATGAGGACACCCCAAAGTTTAAAACAAAGGAGATATTTGCTATAGTGTTCTTGCTATAATACTGGGTGGCAGCACCAAGACAATGGTTGTGAGGGGCTCTCTAAACAACAGGAGGATTAACAGGAGCAAATGTAATCAATAAATAACTGTAACTGTTGAGTAGCCAAATAAAGAAAGAACCCATTGTTCTTTCACATTGCAGTATAATTTTAGGATGGGAAAGAGTGGAATACCCCTTTCTTTACTTTGGAACCAGGCCCAAAAGAAACAATTAAAGAATAACAGTAAGGAAATACCAATTGCAGCAAACAACTACAAATTGGGGGGGGGGGGGAGAGACACAGCATATAAGTAAATCATGTTGCCAAGCCATTCTGATTCCTTCTTTAAACAACCTAGCTTGTTGCAAGAAAGGGAGAGGTGAGGAGGAGCAGAGATTGAGGAAAGAAAGAATTGTGAGGGAAGCATCCTTTTTGCACAGTTTGGGTAGGAGTTTGGTTTTTGATCAATACTCTTTCTGTTTTCTCCCCTTCCTCCTTTTGATGGGATAGATCTCTTGATGCTTGGGCTCCTGAACCCTTGATTACATTTACAACGGGGGGGGGGGTGTTGGTGGTGGAGGGAGAGAAACCTCACTTGTTGAGTTATATCAATAAAGACCTCCTGGGAGCTACACTTGGGAGCACATGCTCCCCATGTGATATACTCGGACAGATTTGCTCCCACCGGCCACCTGATAAGCAAATATTTTCCTAAGGGAAAATCAGGGCTCCTAGAGAACATTAATCAGCTGCCCTTGGAATGGGGATGACAATGGGCCATTGAGAAGCACATACACCGACTAAGCAACACAGCTGGACTGTGACCAGCCATTCTCTTTTGTACACAAAAGACCTGCAATAAGTCATAATTCCATCCCCAATGCCTTCACCTTCCCCACTCCCAATCAATCCATGAGGTTTGCATGCAAGTTTACCTTACACAGAAAGTTCCCACAAGTGCAGAAAATGGTATCAACGCACAATCAATGCACATTTTATTTTCTGTAACATTCTCTCTTTCTAGCTTGATTTGTTGCATGTTTCCAATAAGCATCTACTGCAAAGCTCTGGTGGACTAGTATGGAGTAGCACCCACTAGCACCTTGAGCCCTTCCAGTAGTAGAGGGGGAGAAGCCACGGGGTCTTAGTTATGGACTAGTGAAACCACAGAGGCAAGTTCCACCCTGTTGAAATGTGATGCATGGGGGAAGGATGGATACAAATGCCTCACCCAGACCAAACATCCAGGTAAGAACATCCCAATTTGGTTGGCAACAGGACTGACTGGCCTGAAAAACTGAGGCAGGTTGCTGAAAAATCTAAGCAAGTGGCAAGCCTTGGGAAAGAAAATCTAACTTTAGATGGATTTATACCCTGTATTTTTAATCAGTATGATAAAGCATTCTGAATAAGGACTTCTCTTCTAGAAATGTTTTTTCTTCTTCTATTCCTAAATGGGATACTGGCTTTCTCTTGTGCTTCCTTTTCTTTGAGACAGTTTTCTCTTACTCAGGCTATCCACTATGCAACTTAAAAGCCATTCTCCTTTAGCTTCCTTTTCATAGGGTGATTTATTCCAAAATGTGATGTCCCATCTGAGCTTTGAACTGTGGATTAGTGTGGAATAATTAATGCTGTCTACTAAATCTCCAGAGATTTTTGAGCTGAAACTTGTGGGTCTACATTTTCTTTCAAATCACATTCCCATTTTTTTTTCATAAGTGAACTCTAATGGACTGGGAATTTTAGGTGGTGATGTTCACAGAAATGGCCAATTTGAACACAAGAAAAGTAACCAGTTTCAGATTGTAGGGATGTATTTTTTGTATTCTACATTTTAGGGAAGGCTCAATATTTGATTAGATTATTGTACCCTTATTGGGTAATTAAGGAGCATCTTAACAAGCAACATAAAGAAAACATCCGTTTGCCTCCCCGCTCTCTCCATACTCATATAAGTAAATAAACCTGAGAATGAATGAACAAAAGTCAAATGGCTGGTGCTTCTAGAGTGTTGACATGAGCCTAGTAAGGATGTCTGCCCAACAGATTAAGAATCCAGGAATGCTGGCCATCCTAAGCCCTGGAATTAAAATAACCGGGTGGTGCTGGTGGTATTTGAACAATTGAACAAAGAGGCTGAAAAGGAGAGGTACGTGTACACAGCACAAGTGCTTGTACTTCAAGACAAGTGCCCTCTAGGAGTGGGCAAGTGTTTACCTGTTTACTTTTACAGGTAGCTCAAACACTGGGCAGTTGCCTCTTCACAGATTTTGCAGCTGTCTTCCCCACATCTCAAGCTTTAAGGAAGGGAGTAGTTTCCAAAACGTGGGCTTAACCCTCACCCAGGACTCTATTTAAAATAATGGAGGGAGATAAGGGCAGAGAAATAGACCTCTTAGCTGCTGCACTCATATAAATTGCTGGGACACTTCTACCACAAAAAGGATTGCTTGGAGGTAACACCACTGTCCCCAACACCAGACAATCTTAGCGGTCCTTGACTTATGGTTAATTCAAAAACCAGCAGCACTGATTTCATTTCAAATTACAGAAATTGTAAAGGTGAGAGGACGTTCTTAAAAGAAATAATTTTGTGGGTTAGTTCTGGAAAATGTGATCGTTTTTTTCCCATACCCATGAATGATTTACAGTGACAGCGATGTGATGCTATTTAAGTATATGTTTGTGCAACTACTACAATAGAATTTTAGGCAATGTTACTTCACAGTCTGATAAGCATATACCCCCACACACTGCAAGGTGTGAAAGAAAGATGCAGCAGCTAGTTTGAGGTCCCATTTGGCCCTGATGCTCCACGGCCAATTTCATTGTCTTTCTCCTCTTCTCCTTTCTTTATCTGCTACTGGACAGATGCATACCCAGCCCTTAAAAAAATACAAGGTATTTCTTTTCCCTTTCAAACAGTACATTGCTATCATTTTTTTGTATTTGGAAACTGAGGAAAAAAGAGTTTATCAGGAGTTTTTCCTTTTGAAAGATGCAGGGAGGGAGAGAAGATACTGTATAGCGAGTATATAGGGTTGATCTTTCACCCACCACAACATCCCACCTTGGATAATAGCCTTCAAGTGGATTAGTTTATTGTTTGATTAGAGCAAAGGTGCAAGTAAATTGTTTTCATTCATCCGTCTACAAAAACACATTGCACCTTTAGCGCTCCTAGTGAGGATTAGTTGAAAGAAGATACAAAGCCTTACTGTGTGGACGGCCTGTTTTATCTCAGGTTTTATAATCTTAGGATAGTACACTTGAAATCAGTAAGAACAGATAACACTCACATATAAAAATCTGCTTTGAATAATTATCAGAAAGGCATTCACTTCAGCAAAAACCACACCTCAAATACTGAGGGCAAATCCCGTCTGTCTTTGTTCTAATGTTGGGTGGTAACAATGCTTCATCACTAAAGGATGCTATTCTAGCTTCGAATAAAGGTTATTTGAAAAAGACTAGATTTACATATGCATCTGCAACATGTAAGGCCCAATGACTTCAGGGGGACTTGCAGCCACAGAACTAACTGTGTTCAGAATTTTAATATTAAAATTGATATGAGCTATTTGTGACTACCATTGCTTATTTAAGCCTCCATAGCCTTCACATTCACAACATTTTAACAGTGATCTTGATCTCTTGATACAAACCCAAATCCTTCTCCTTTTATTTGACAGAAATCTAAAGTAATAGCAATAAAGTGGGACACCCCCTCCCCTCCTCACAAAATGCACTGCTGGAAAAAAACATTGGAGAAATTGTCTGAAACCAAATGTCCATGAAACTATCTCTAATACTGATTTAACTCTCTGTAGCTGTGGTGCAGTAGTGGGGAACTGTAGGAGCAGAGATAAATACTTCCACAATGACAAAAGGCAGAGAAAGCTTGAGAAATGAGCCACTGTCAGGCTGCGATCTCTCTTCCAGCTCCGACTTCCAGCTTTCTCAAGAAGCAATTGGTTCCTTGTTTGTTTGCAGTGTAGAAAAATTAAACTCTGTTCAACATGTCAATTTCTAAATGAGTTTTTAATTATATTTAGGAGTTTTTTATTATTATCATAATGATTATTATGATTCCCCCCAGCACTGGCTTTGATAACAAGCTTTTTCCTATTCTTTCGGAAAACCTCCTGAGGTTACAAATTGTAATAGATATTGCGGTTTTCTTTCTGCAGGCTAATCGGTTATTTACGGGCTGTGCCAAAGCCAGAGGGCATGTGTTAAGTCTTTGATAAAACCACATTTATGAGATTTTCTCAAATATACTAATGCAACAATTCGAAGTACAATAAGCTGTTCTTTCAACTAACTTAAAAACAAAAACAAGGAACAGAAACACTTGACATTATCATATAGACAAGTAGACTTTAGAGCTGCCTTTCAGCTGTCGTATTTTCTGCAAAAAGTAGGATCTAACCTCTGGTTATCCTTTTGGTTCCAATTTATTATGGCCATTTAATATGTAAGACTAAAAGCTTCCTTCCCCCAAGCCAATTCTTCAGCTTTATTCATTCGTTTCCCTTCAATGATTAAACGTGTAGATGGGATTAAACATTGTCAGCTCGCCTTCAGAACTGTTCTCCTGTCCAAAGAAAGGACCTATTGCCTCTGGGTCTTTTTTTTTTTTTTTTTTAAAAAATACAGACAATTATACAGACAAGATATTTATCTTTCTTTATACAGCTCTTGGCTATCCAAATTAACTTCATGCACAGAAGCGCATGGCGGGTACCATTGACTCAGAATTTAAGTAGTTGTAAGATCAAAATCTATTTTAGGCCCTTACAGAAAATTTCTTGAAATACTTTGAATGCTTTTTTTTTTTTAATGAAAATAATGATCCTCCCAAAGAAACTGGAGCACAACTTTCTGATGCTTAAGGCATTCTTCAAGAGCGGAAGTGAACTAACTAAAAGGCCACTTTCTCTCTCTCTGTATTATAATTACTCTGGAGTAATTTAATGAAAACGTCAAAGCGCAAGAGAAATTTGCCCAGTTGATTCGGAACAGATTTTGAATTATTTCTGATCCTGTGGCGAACTCTGCCGACTCAGCCAAGAAGTGCTTCCCTCTCAGTCCTAACCGGTTCTCGGCCCTACCCAAGGTTAAGCTATGCTTCGGGAAGGTAGCAACCTACCTGTCCCAGAATCAACCTTTTCCTCTCCCTGGAGGAAAAGCCACCTGAAAAAAAAAAAAAAAAAAAAGGATTCGTGATCGTTCTCTCTGCTAACCGAGCCGGACCCGCCCTGGAGCGCTTCGGAGTTTAGGAAGAGCCGAGCCGAGCCGAGCCCCGACGCGAAGCGAACTGCAGAGCCGGCGCAGGAGGGCGCGCGCTGAACCAGCGGGGCCGCCCAAGCAGGTAAAGGCGGGCGCTGTTCGCCTGCCGGGGGGGGGGGGGGGGGGCGGGGTTAGGGGCGAGCTCTCCAGCAGGCGCCGCCGCACTCGAGGCTCCCAAGCAGCGGGCGCACTTTCCCCCTTCTCGGCCAGCTTTCTACCTGGCGGCGGGGCGGGGGATGCGGGGCTCAGACCCGCGGGCGGAGGCAGATGGCTGGTCGCCTCTTCGCCCTTCCAGCCTGCGCCCCTCCTTTCCACACCCCCCCTCCCGCGGTCCCCTCAGCAACCTCGCTGCCGGGTCGCTCCCTCTCCACCTGGCCAGGTGAGGTGGCCGCCGCCCCCTCCTCCGTCAAAATCTTCGACCGGGACCTTGCTGAGCAAGGGGAGGGTCGAGGCGCCCACTTGGTCAGCCCCAGGCCCGCAAGGCCACTTGCAACTCCCCCTCTCGCTCCAAGTCCCCGGCGCTTCCTCTCTTTGCGCGCCAAACCCAGCAGCCCTCCGAAGAACTTGGCGCGAACTCACTCTGGCCAAGTGGCCCCAGGGGGCTCCCTCACCGCCCCATCCCTCTCAGGCTCCGCGGGCACGAGGTCCTTTTTTTTGGGGGGGGGGGCGCACCCCCCCGTCTTTTCGCCGTCGAACCTCGAAGTTGTCTTTCTTGCCGGGGAACCCATCCCGATTCGCCCCGGACTCCCCCACCCCGGCCGCCTTCCTGCGGTACGAGGCGAGACTCCAGGCGAACCCCCCCCCCTCCCCCTCCAGGCGAGAAAAAAGCGCCCGCCTCACCTGGAGGAGAAAAGCCGGGCCTCGTGGCGCGCCTCTGCTTCGGTCCGGCTCTCCTGGTGCGCGGCTGAGCGTCTGCGTCTCGAAGAGAGTTCCGGGCCCGGCTCGGCTGGAGTGCCGGCCTGGGCTTTCACTGGCGGGCGGAACGAGAGTGTCTAATTTGTGGTCGCGTGGAAGGGGAGGCTGCCTCCGCCGCGGTTTATATAGCAAGCCCAGAAGCCTGGACTCCTTCCTCCCACTGCGCTCCCTTACATTGTCTCAAATCAGTCAGCGGGCTCTCGACGAGCCGGGCTGGCTGAGGAGAAGGGGCTGCCGCGCTGCATCTCTCCCCCTCCCCTCCCCTCCCTTCTGTCTCTTCTCGACGACGCGGTCTTGTTTGTTTTGCTTCCTGCTCTGACGTGGGACAAAATATTGGCCATATGTTCATCGGTAATAAATTGGGAGGAAGCGCAAACACGCCTGTTCCTGCATGGCTCTCTCTGTATCAACCGCTACCAACACGGCTACGCTCCTCCTAAGCAGATGGGCCTCCAACACCCAGCCCGCTGCCAGCCCAGCCCAGCTTCCTCCGTCTGATCCGCAGCTTTCCGACAGCAAATGGACCTTTCTTCCTCCCTTTCCCTGCCTGGTTTCCTCCCATAGCCGCCACCTAAACTTACCCAGCTTTGCTAACCCACCAGCCACATCCCTCTCTCTCCCCCCCCGCCCCATTTTTAACATGCGCACCTTCCCATAAATCGCTCGGTAGCTAAGACACTGTAAAACCCCCAGGGGCCAGATGTGGCACGTTATTTGTGTGCGAAAGCTCGTTTACATTAGATATGCTGATCCAAGCTTTGATAGTGGGCTTGCAAGAGATTAAGGTTGGTTTTTCATCGGAGGTTCCAGCTGCAGCTTTTTTTTCCCCCTCCCTTCTTCGTGAGGGGGGGGGGTTGTGTGTGAATGCGGAGAGGGAAGGAGAGACAGCCTCGGTTCTTCAGTGCCAGCCTCAGACAGGGTGAGTTGACACTTTCTCCTTGGTTCCTCACTGCTGGGGCCAGATGCTAGGAAACGAGGGCCTTGCTCCCAGCACAGAATATGGCTCCTTTCCCCCCCACACACACACTTTCCTGTATCTGACCGACAAATTCTGAGACACAGCTCCTGCTCACAGAACACTGGTGTGGCATTTTATTCCACCACTTCCTTATATAAGATACAAAATGCAGCATACAAAGAAACTCCATTAATCTAAAGCTACTGCATCTTCATCACATCACATTGCAAAACCCAAATTTACCTCTCCCTGCTTTACACAGTCTGGCACTGGGATTCTTAGAAGCCACCACTCTGCAGCTCTGTAATTAGTCTCATTGCAAGTCCAGCAAGTGTATAAAGGATAGTTAGTCTGTATACGTAATGAGGCTCCCCATCTCCTGTCTTGTCATCAAGAGGTTAATGGGGATTGTGACTTTAAAGTGCACCCTCCTTCCTTCCCATTAAAAACTCGGGTCAGCAGCCTGACTTCATCTATCATAGCATCATGTGGGACCTTGGAAGTCTTCTAATCCAGTCTCCTACCCAAAGCAGGAGACCTTATTGCATCCTGGACAAAGGGCTGACTAAGGGCTGACTCCAAGCAAGGCTATCACCGAGGCTTGCGTTTTGTTTTTCAGTTGGGTGGCTTCATATCATGTTTTAAAAGAAAATTATCTTGAAAAATAAATTAGTAGTTCCATCAATATATCTTCAAATCTATATCTCCATCACTATGGATATACCAATCAGGTCTCATTGAATAAAAGCTACGCATTACAGATGATTAATAAAGGGTTAGAAATAAAATGGTAAGTATGTATCTTTCCTTTATAAACTGTGTTGCATAATTCTGCTGATCCATTGCAAAAATAAATATACCCCCCAAAAAGAAGAAAGAGAATAAAAATGATTGAAAGGATGGCTTAGCTGCCTCTCAAAGGAAAGGCCCTTCCTCCTGTTTGAAATAGAATCGAGCATTTGGGTCTGGAAGGAGCCATGAAGTGAGGGTAATAAAAAGAAATGTTTGCTCTTTTCTTGATTTTTTCAGAAAGGACCCTGGGTAAACCTAAGGAGTTTTTTGAGCTTCTGTGGGGCAAAATACTGATCTAGGAGAACCTTGAATTAACTCAGCAGCAAAGCAGTTCCCATCTTGTCATGACCTCCCAGTGAGAAGAATTAAGCACCTGCTCCTTTCAGTTGGAGCATTGCTGGATCGAGAGAGAATTTATTGCTCACTTTTAGATTTAGCATAAATCCCACAATTTTATTCCAATCAAAGTTGGTATGTGGTGTCAGGCAAAAGTGTAAGTTGCTATCATGTACCTATTTACTTCAAAGGAAGTCACGTATGGAATGCATTGGAATCAAATAGTTCAAGGAACAAGTCATATAAATGGGCCTCTTTCTTCTGTCTCTGCTATCCCATCAGTTGTTACCTTCTGTAACCAAAAGAGTAATACTATACAAATATAAACAAATATATAATCAATTCATAAAGAGAAACTCAGCCCTGCCTCTTCCTGGCCTGGAAGGCAGAAGAGACCTGGTCTCTCATCTTTCATATCACAAAAGGAAGCTCTTTCTTGCTCTCAGTCATTGCAAGAAGAAACACAATTTATTTCTCCTTTTTATTGGATAACTACAGTTAGGGAGCATGTAACAGTGAGAAAAGGTGAGTTTGGATATGAGAAAGGAGACATTTCAGCAGATGCAAAGAGAGCTATACAATGAACCTTTTACCCTGAAGTGCTAAACACCAACAATAGCTCTCTAACTGTGTGAGTTACTTCTCAGCTCTTCATAAGGCACTGAAAAACCTTTAATTACTGCTGTAAAATCTCAAGTCTCGCTATGCCTAGCAGTAGCTGTTGATCTTGACAGGGTTACTATACTGTACTTCACATTTCCTCAAGGAAATTAAATCTTTATCTATGGTTAAAAACAGGTTATAAAGCTTTATTTCACAGGTAAGAAGAAAAGCTTTCTTGAGCACTCTTTATGGAAACATCTTTCCTAGGTGAGTCAGGTTAAATTTGAATTCTCTTCTCTGGACAGATAAGACCTGATTCCATAGACTGTTCCACAGAACTGTGTTTTTTTTGCTGCTCATCTGTGTAATAAACTATGGCTAATGTGTGTTGGGGTAGGGATAAATTAAGTAATATTTATGGCTAGTGCAAGTATAACGGTATCCCACATAGTGTAAGATTACCACTTCTGATAATTAAAATGAATGATTTTGAGTGCTGGGTCTATGAACTATAACTTCTTTAAAAACAAACTTAATTTCCATTTCTAAGTATAGAAATCAACATCCCCAAGGACATGCTTCAGCAGAAGATGACCACAGTAAAGTATTTCAGTGGGAATCTCAAGCAAGTGCTTAATTATTTTCTACTGAATCTGGCATGTAAACCTTTGCCGAGAGGTAGTCATTTTAATCTTTTACAATAAAAGCAGCAAAATGTATTCTGGCACCTCAGATTAACTTGCTGTCATGTGGCTTGGCTGATACACAATATACTTGAAAGATCTACATTTGATTGAAATATGTCTAACATGATTCTCATATGCTTATCCTTATTTCTCTAAGTTAAATCACATTGGCTCCCCAGAAAATAAGTTTATCACAGTTTTACTTTTACATTATTGAGTTTAATGGTATGAGTAGAAATAGATAGGAATTTAAATAAAGTTAGAAAAAGGAATTTTGCTGGAAATTTGAAACTAGTTTGTGCATTCTGAAATTTAGAACCCCAAATGGAAAAGTTGATTTTTAAAAGAAATAATAGAACTTTGAGATATTATTTGAACAGATATTGGATGTATGGATCTGTAGTAACTTTAAACAAATGATGTTCATTAATTCTGTGAATAACAGGAGATTTGTACAAGCACTTTGAGAATCCAAATTTAAATGGCTATAAACACTATAAAGCCATCATCATCACCAT
>BLBF01000031.1:7190053-7203163 GCA_015471245.1 Laticauda colubrina
CTTCATCTCAGCTACACTGGATTAAACTTAAATGGCTATAAACACTAGAAAGCCATCATCATCACCATCTTCATCTCAGCTACACTGGATTAACTGCTATACCAGCAGTATGTATTAAATCCACCTGATAATATGTTTTTCATAACAATATTAGTACACACAGTACTTATTGATGCTGTAATTAGAGGCCTACATAAGCAGAAAATCCATTGACTCTCAACTCATGTCCCACTACTATTTTTCAAATAATCCCATCTCCTTCCCCCCCTGCCCCTTCTTCACTCCCTCATGTGCCTGGTCTTTCTGCATCATTAAAGGAGTTTGGGATATGATACAGTAATATTGCAGCTGTATCAGTTACCTCAATCTCTTCAAATGGTCACTGAGGGAGAAATAGGCACTTTACCTTTAAAAAAAAAACATGTCTGGTAATCTTTTTGGGGCCTCTAGGAGCCCGGACATAAACATAGCAGTCTAGCTTTAAGAGCATATAATTGAAACTGATAATATCCAAACTTCAGATAGTCCAAACTTCCAATCATTTTTAGTGTCTGTCTGAAATTACAATGGCCTTAAAAAATCAATTTACAACCAGTCCTCACACTTAAGATAGTCATAGCATCTTGACCATCACATGATCAAAACTTGGGCACCTGGCACGTATTGATGATTTATTTTTAAAGTTCTACATTGAATCTAGAGGTTCAGCAAGTGGAGCCTGGCGCAGGACATAAAGAATGTGAATTTGTGTCCCAATACATTTAAACATGACACAATAATTCTGTGACTACAGTCTGATCACCTGAATCTGATTCTTCAGATGTTGCCTTTATCTTGTTCTCTACCCAGAAATGAGACAGACAAGTCACCGCTACATATTCTAATATTAGTCTTTTCCTCCTCTTCCTTATTGCCTTATCAGGACTATTCCATAGAGATAAAAGGAATCTCTAAGGCAGGGAAGCGGGGTTGGCACTGATACCATTTTCTGCCTTTCCAAGGATGGTTGAATAGAAGGGCCCATGCATGGAGAATCAAAGATGTCTGAACACAGGAATTTGTTCTTGGAAGAGGTACTAGTGCTCCTACACAAAAACCCATCCTTGATCATCCCAAGCTTTTTTATTTTCTGTAATACAATTCAGGAGAAGGGTGGAAATACAATTACATTGCAGTTATTTTTGGTATTTGGGAGTTAGAAATCCTTACTGATGTACTGCAAATAAACTATTGGTAGAACCAGAACTTCTAATCCAAATCATGTAATAAAACAGAGCAGTATTATGATGAATTTTCATTAACATTTTTTTTCTTGCTAGATCACAAACAGCTGATTTATTGCTCCTTGACAGTAGCATTGAGGGATAAATTGTATTGTCCATTAAGGCAGAATTTCATATATTACAATATCACATTAAACAAAACAACTTTGTATGGTGATGATTAGTATGTGTTCTCAAGGGTAGGATAATTTAATGTTTCTGGATTAAATACTGTGCATTCACGTGAGAGTCAGCAAGTATACTCTAATTACAAGTATTGCTCAATAAGTTTGTCTATGTATAATGAAGATTGCCATTTAGAAATACTTAATGTGTGAACCACTTAGCTAAATATACCCTATCAATTATATACAGCAGGTCAGAATTTTTGTTTTCTCTCCTCTGATTATAGAAATTAGATTCAAATATTTGAAATGCCATTATGGACAAATAAGCTGTGTTTGGCTTTGGAGAATATAAATTGCACACCTGCGGATTAATGAAATCCACTTTGACTCCCATTGAGTTGTATGTGACAATATCTGTGCAACGAAGGCAAGGTATCACCCAATATTTGTAAGTATCATTAAAGATTCTGGTTAAAACTGTTGCTCCCACATATTGGAGTGACAATATCCTTATGAAATTGCTTTATGTAATACTTGAAACTGAGCAATCCTTTCATCTTCACATGCACATTGGTGAAGACTATCTTTATATTTAGGTAACCAACCCTAACCATACACCCTGTGTAGCAGATAAGCATCTGTGATTAACAGATGGCCATTGCTTATGGTGTGTTTTAAAAACACACATAGCAATCTGTCAGTAGCAAACAGAAATTAATTTCACATTTATCACTGTACAGTTTATTTTGATTCTGATACGACAGCTTTTGCTTAGATTTTATTTCAGTTGATTTTTAATTTTGTTATAAAATACACCTCCAGCTATATTTTTAAGTCACAGGTTTTCTGTTTACGCAGTTGCAGTGGTATACTTGAGTTGACTAGGCACATACAAGACCAGTCAAACATAATGCCTTTAAAGTGGAAAATGATTAAGAACCTTTGTCATCATAATAACTGAGATTAGAAAAAATTTCAGAAATAGTGACAACAAAAAGGGAAGAAGAAAAAAGAAGAAGGAAAAGGGGGAGAGGAGGAGGAGGAGGAGGAAAAAGAGGAAGAGGAAGAATACTTTATGACAAGCCATGAAAGTAATTCCAGTGATTAGGAAATTGAAGTGAGGTTTTCTGTATCCTGTACAGAGGTGTATTGGTAAACTGTACAGAAGCAGATAGATAACTCAACAAGATGTCCACAACAAAGTACATTTATTGGTTCATCAGGTATCCTCATAACTCACGTTTGTGATGAAGTTCTTCTTGAATGACCAATCCTTTGTATATTTGCCTTGTAATAAAAAATGGTTATCTCCTAACCCATCTCGTCGCAATAGAAAGCAGCTCCCATGAGTTAAGGAGTTCAGGCAAAAGTGAGGAAAACTCCCCCCAACCCCTCAAGGGTCAATTTAGTGATCAATCGGGATTACAGATATGGCCATGCGACATAGACTACACTTCCCAGGATACCTTCAACTACATTTACCATGATGCCTTCCCTTAAGGGGACAGCTCATAATTCCTAAGTAACTATCCAATTCTCATAGACTGGCTGGGATAGCACTTGAGGGATTAGGGAGGGATTGCTCGATGTCACTGCTTCATCCACAACTGCAGATGTTCTGACAACTGAAGATGTTCTGGTGTGCTTCAACTATTTGATGGATTTTTCTTTTGCTTCCACATTTAGGGCACCTTGGAACTTGAAGTGCATTTTGTAGATCTGATTAGAACTAAAAATTTTGGCATGCCAAGCCAACTTTCCCTTGTTTCAGAAAAAGAAGCATAAACTATCTATTTACTTCTAATAGCAAAGTTGCCTCAGTTGGCTTGGCACACCAAAATCTTTAGTAACTAACATTTACAACTGAATAGAGCCCTTAGATGTTGTAATAATAATATAAAATATTCTTATGACAGAGTCACACCTGCATGCATGTGTGCAGGCACACTTCCTGTGTGTACTGTGCCATGGATGTGGGGCACATTGCTAAGTTAAGAACCAAATGCAAACAGCATATGGTTCCTGGAGGGTAAGCATGTGCTTAAGTTAAATAGGTCAGGGAAACAACCAATAACAGAGGCAAATAAGAGCTTTGCGCGGCCCAGACACTTTTGCTTTTTATATTAGCCCACTCACATGTGCAGCTAGATCATGTTAATACTGTTTGCTCTGTTGTTAAATTATACAAAAGAGCCTTACAAAATGATTTTGTCATGAAGTTTTGTAAATGACAATTGATTAGAAGAAATACATATGCCCCACAAAGGTAGTTTGGATATTGTGATTAGAATCAGAAATAAAGAGATGGAGAGACACATAGGAATTAAAACCCGGGACACAGGTTTATTGTTATCTTGCATAACAGAGCTGAATAGAATTAACCTGTGAGTTGGTGTCCTATTGTTTGCCCAATGAGATTCAGCCAACAGTGAGACAACTTCAAAAGCATTTCCATTCTTGTTTATTCTTTTAGCACCTGGCTATTTCCTGTGTTTCTCCTCAAGTCTCATTACCAAAATTGGCCAAGCCATTCAAAACCCTTTGCCTATTCTAAGTCTGTAATTCAAATCTTGAAATCTTCTTTCATCCAGAAATGTTACCCAATGCTGTTTCATTCCTGGAAGACCTTTCCACATAATTCAGCACAGATATTTTTAATGTCCTTTACAGTTTTCTGTCCTTTCTACTCATTTGTAGAGAATAAGCAGGCAAAATCTTGTTAGGAATTCTCTACTGGGCTCAAGAGGTCTGCCATTTCTTGTATTTATTTCATCAAATAAAATTTGATTTCTGCCAAAAGCAATAGTTTTAATTCATCCTCCTTCAACTTTCCACAATGACAGAAAATCCCAGAAGTACCTTTTGGGTAATGACATCGTATCACTGCCACATCTCTCTTCAGCCCTTGGCTACTAAACAAATAAATAACAACAACAACAAAAAAAGATTACCTATTGGTGCTGTAGAGATTTGCTTGGCAAACATGGCCAAACGAGCCCAAATGCCTAAAGATGCCTTCTTTTTTCCTCATACTCTGTTTAATAGAATAGGAAAATGAGATATAGTCTCTCTGAGTAATGATAGCATTATTGTATGTTTGTATATAGTTTTTTTGTATGTAGATTTTTACCTAACATTCATGAATAATCTTTGTTCCCATATCTTACATCCATTAGTCTGTGACCTGTACTCCAAATTAATGGAAAACAGATTTTGGACTTATTTATCCATCAAATGTCTTCCAATATTTGAGTTCTATTATATCTTTCTTTAGTCTTTCTTCTTAAGGTTGAACTATAATGGTACTATACCTAATTTCCTATGGAACTGTTTAGCTTTTTGCTTTATTATTCTTATTGCCCTTATCTGAGCATGTTTTAGTTTGCCTGAATCTTTAAATATTTGACAGAACATTCAAGTTGAGATTTGGCTAATACTTATTATTAATGTGTAAAGTGTAATTATTAATGGAGACCAGGCAAGATGCATGAATTTAAAACTTTGTGAAAATTATACAATGCTAACGCTAGGAATATTTGCATAGATTACTCAGACAGTGATATTTTTTTGCTACAATTCTTCTCCAGATCATCCAGCCAGAATCCTTAGGACAGTACCAATTCTTCTTCCCATATTAATATCGAAAAATTGTTTCCTGTATGGCCTTCTTTCAAATCATATGATGATAAGTGGTTGATGATAAGCCATTTAGACCCGGAAGAAGTTTCTTTAGCCCCAGTCTTGTGGTCCCAGAATTTTCTTTTATTTTAAAGAATAAAAGAATCTTCTTTTATTTTAAAGATGCCTCTGAGCATTCACCCATCTCTCCTGTAAACTACATAAAGGCATTTATCTCACCTGCATTGGAAGAGTTCAGTTAAGTAGATATCTTAGTTGCTTTCATAATTGCTGTTCAAGCTTTATCTGACTAGCTGAAGTTTCTGATAACACATGGCCTTCTAAAATTTTGTAGCCCTATATAAACACTTGTTGTTCTTTGTAGCTTCTCTGATGATAGTTTTTGAGTCCAAGTCATTGGACCTGAATCCTTTCCATATCTTCCCTGGTCAGTAAAATGATAATCTTACCTTTCAGTAAACCAATTTCCCTGTCTTCAAATTGCAATATCAAAACTTTATGGAAACTATGCCATTCTATTTCCCCCCCTCCCCCCAGTGTGTAGGTTTTATTCTAATTGCAGAAAAGATCTGTGTCTATACACACATAGCAAATTCCACTAGAATCAGATTGGTTGTTTAGTGTGTCTCCATCAGAATAAAAACACTATATAAGACAGACTGAGTAAAAATAGAGAAATCTCCAGGTGAGACTGGAAATCATGCAAAACTTCATAAAATAAGGATCCTGGCATAATATACAGTAATATCTGCACCTCTGTGGCCTGGGAGTTTAGGAAAAGGGACATAGCCATACATAGATAGATATAGATTATATAGATATATAGATGTCATGTTTCCCTGAAAATATGATCTACCCTGAAAATAAATCCTAACCTGATTTTTGGGGTGGACCTAACATAAGACCTATCCCAAAAGTAAGCCTGGGGATGGCTGTAGCCTGCTGGCCCATAATGCAGCACAAATACCTGTACGTCTGAGCATGGAGGCAGAGGCATGGAGGCGGAGACAGGTGATCCGGACATGCTGTGAGGCTGCCTGGATCATGGGAGGCTTGCAGGAGGCTTGTGTGGTGCCACTGGCAGCAATGGGAGGCAGAGGCATGGGGAGAGGGAGAGAAGTGATCCCAGCTGCATGGCTCATGGGAGGCTTGCTGGAGCAACCGTGCTTCTTGGATTTAGCAGCAGGAATGGCACCCACTGATCAGCTGTTCCATGAAGGTGTGAGGTGTGTGGGTCCTCCTGCGGCTTTTGCAGCCCCAATCGGCTGCAAAAGTGGCCACGCTTCTTGGAGGTGGCAGCTGGGACAGCACCCGCAGATCAGCTGTTCTCTAGACCAATCTGCTGGTAAGACCATTAGGCAAGGAGGCGTGAGGGGCAACTCAACCCTGCTCAACCCAGTACATTGGAGAAAAAATAAGACCTCCATGAAAATAAGACCTGGTGCCTTTTTTGGTGGGCCAAAAAATATAAGACCTGGTTTTATTTTTGGGGAAACATGGTATATAGATATGTGTGTGTCTTCCTGAAACCTTGCTGCTCACCAAACCAGTATACATCTAATATTCAATAGTCCATGACTTCTATTTCCAATAGCTCATGGAATAGATCTGTGGCTAGTATATAGACAAAGTCAAACTAGAATGAAATCAGCCATGTACTGTTTCCTGATGATAATACATTGTGATTGGATCCCACTTGCTTACTAGATAAGGCTTATTTGTGGATATTCAAATGCGCAATGATTGTACAAACTCTTATTTTTTCAGAGGATGAATATACTTTTCTAATATAATATTATAATATAATATACTTTTTCCTTATTTTGGGAATAAATATACTGCTGCCATCATTCTAAAACTATGAACTAATGGTTCTATATTGAAATTATCCCCTGTATTAATTCTTTCTTGGTAATCTTACAGCTACAAAATCTGCACTGTATTTATCCTATCAATCACAAGGTGAAAGCAAAATGATTCAGAAAGCTGGTTCAGATCTTTGCAACCCAGATCTGGTGGCCTTACTAACAGTGTGTCTTACTTAGATCTGGGGAAGATGGAGGAGATATCCCGACTCTCATTTAATCAGAGGACCAGGTGATTATGAATCTTTAATACTTTATTTAACAAAAACTTAAAGAACAGGATAAATAGCATATTCTTCCTTTTTACAGAGTTACATAAACAAAACTCTTCTTTATGCTTTATTATAAAGGTATTGTTTAATTTGCAGCAAATGTCCCTTTCCTTTTCCTCTTTTTATTTTGTCCCAGTGGTAGAAGGCACATTTAAAATTGTTCTTAGATTTCTCTTCTTCTTTCCTTAGGCTTAACTTTTTATTTGCATTCCACTGATGCAAAAAAGTACAAATTGCAATCTATCTCAATTCTTTATACAACAAAATCAAGAGGCTGAATTCTCAAGTCTGTCAAGAGCCTTCTGGATGTTGAGCTTATCTTTTAAGCATTGACTATTTCTCAAACTTGCTGTTGTCCGTAAATTTGATGAGTTATCCCCTTGTCTAGGTCATTCATGAAGATGCTGAAAAGGTCGAGGCTGAGGACTAAACCTTGAAGTACCTCACTACATACTTCCCTCCATGTAAATGTAATTCCATTGAGTTACCTGCTGAGTGTGGTTGGTCAGCCAATTGCAAATCCATTGGAGGTGATGCTGCTTATTCCATATTGTTCTAACTTATTAAGAAGCAGGTTGGGGTCTGCTTTGTCAATGCCTTGATGAAGTCCAAGTATGCTGTGACCACAACATTTTGCTGTTCCTGTCAACTTCTTGCCATCTGCTCCCATTGCCAACAAAAAGAAACTCTTATACCTCATACTTGATATAGGCATGCAGGAAGAAGACTTTTATATCAATCTTGGCTGGAGTCTAATAATAATATGTACAATTTATATATTTTGTTTTTGAAACAAATCCTTTATACAGATCTGAAGAGCCTGTATAAGTATTTCAGCAAACTTTAGAATCTTTCAAGAAAAGTAAGTAGGAAAGTAGGAAAAAGTAGGAAAATGAGTCTCTACAGTTTTGGCTTTAGCTGCCCATTGAGTTTATAGCTAGGATGAGTTTTGAACCAAAATTAGGAGTCAAACTGACTGCTTTGTGACAAATAATATTAACCTCCTAATTTTTCAAAGTGAACAGCAAATGCAGGTGGACTGGATTACAGCCATGACATGTGAATTTGAAAATGCTAAGACTAAATTTGAGGTGGAGTTGTGTACAAATGATGATATTATTGCTAACAATATACAAGTATTTATTAAAAATGGAAGCATAAAATAAACAAGTTAAAGATTGTGTTATAAAATGGGCAAAGATAGGATATATGTCACAGATGGATCAGTGGGAGAGTATATGAAAGAAAGAATGGATGGAAATATACATTGAAAGGTAACAAAGATAATTTTTAATAAAATGATGCATTGCTGGTATATGATACTGGATAAGTGGTAAAAAATGAATAAGAAAGTTTCAAATATTTCCTGGAAATGTAATCAAACTGAGGATACACTTTTCATCTTTGATGGATATGGAAGACAGCAAGAAAATATTGGGATCATATGCGCATTCCGATTCAGAAGATTTTAAAAGTGAATGTACAATTGAAACCAGAGGATGTTCTTTAGGGTTTAATCAATAAGCAAATGGAAACATCCTATGGATAACAGCAGCAAGACTTTGAGCAAGGCTCAAAGGTGAAGGATTTACAAATACCTATAAGTGGAAGAATGGATGGTGAAGCTGATGGAATTAATGGAGATGGTGAAATTGACAGTTTTGATTGAAGAAAACATACTTTAACTAATTGTATTTCTTCTTGGAAACCACTTTGGGATTATTTTTTTCATGAAAACTAAAAGAAATGAAATGTTGACTTTGGGATTTGATGATAAGAATTATATGAGATTATAGAAATAATGCAGACAAGTATTAAGCTTAAAGTGTTTAGTTTGCATCTGGACCAAAGAAAGTGAGAAATCATTCTTTTCCTGTTTCTTACTTTTTTCTTTTTGTACCGCTGTCTAATCTATTTATTTGTTTATTATCTTTTCAAATCTTTTTTCTTGTCTATCTTTTAATCTTGGATTTTTAATTAATATAGATGTCACAAGCAATTTTTTTGTCAAGCAGCCATGGCATTATGAAAAAAAATCTAATCCTTTGTCTATATTTTTTGCTCATGGAAGCAGCTATTATTAGATTTTGTTGGGAGAAAAGTTACATGTTTCTTAAAGCCCATGTCACACTGCACCAGTGTGGAAAGAGGATGTAAAACGGAGAGAAACACTTACCATCCGTTGGTTAACTCGATTCATCCGTTCTGTACTCACTGCCTCCATTTTTCATCCTCTCTATCCGTCCAGCATCCGTCGACTGAGGTTCCATCCGCTCAAAAGATTTTGAGCTGCTCAAAACTTTTCGAGCGGAAAATGTATCAAACGCGTCCGTTCTGCATCCGCAACGCCTACGGGGAACATCTGTTCTACATCCATCGTCATCTGTTACGCGTCTGCTATATCCGCTAGGCATCCACTGCGCATCCGCGCAACTCAAATCCGCTCCAGTGGAAAACGGACACAGGGAGGAAGCGAAACAGATGGGGAACGGACGCGCAGCGTTAGTAGCATGGACGGAGAAAGGATGAAAGCGGATGCAGCTCACATACAAAGCATTTAAAATGGAAAAAACGTTTGCAGAGGGGACCTATCTTGAATATTTAGGATGTCTGCAGGATGCCTAGAGTATGTGGAAGGACACCTAGTAGAAAACCTATATTGCCTATAAAAAGGGGGAGGAACTCACCTGGATCTCACTTTCAGTCCAGCAGCCCTGCTGTGCAGACCTCTGCAGCCTTCATCTGGCTCTTGCTCTTCCACAGCATCCATTGATGTCCACCATGGATCGTAACAGTCTTTTTGGTAGCCACCATCATTCTGCAACAGTGCGAAGCCATCTACAGGCTCTTTCAACTGTTCTACGGAGAGAAAAGGAGGCAGCCAAGAAATGTCTGGGTCCGAAGATGGATCGGGAGAAGAGCAGAGTACGGACTGTACAAAAACCTGATGGTGGAGCTGAGGAACAAAGACCCTCGTGCATTCCAGCACTTCATGAGGTTGCCGCCAGCCATGTTTGACGAAGTTGTGCAGCGGCTGAGACCCAGGTTGACCAAGGCAAACACCAACTTCTGGCCCAGCCTGGACCCTGGGCTCAAGGTGGCACTCACTCTGCGCCACCTGGCCTCAGGGACCACCTATAGGAGCATGCGGTATGGCTGGAGGGTGCCACACAACACCATCAGCATTGTGGTCAGAGAAGTGGTACAGGCCATCATCAAAGAATACCTGGAGGAGCTCCTCCAGTGCCCCTCCACTGAAGAAGGCTGGAAGAAAGTTGCAGAGCAGTGGTATCAGAAGTGGAACTTCCCCCACACCGTTGTAGCCATAGATGGCAAGCACGTGGCCTGCAAAGCTCCAGCCAAGTCGGGGTCCACTTATTTCAACTACAAGGGCTTCTTCAGCATCATCCTCTTTGCCATGGTCAATGCTGACTACAAGTTCATGTACATCGATGCTTCAGGCAACGGGTCAGCTTCAGATGCCCAGGTATATAACGCCAGTGACCTCAAGGAGGGGCTGGAATGCAACCTCATCATGGGCTTCCCAGATCCAGAGCCCCTGCCCAACGACACACAAGATGTGCCTTACTTCATCGTGGGGGATGACGCCTTCTCCCTCAGAACCTACCTCATGAAGCCCTATACTTCCAGACTCCTCACCCGTGAAGAGAGGATCTTCAACTACAGGCTGTCCAGGGCAAGGCGGGTGGTGGAGAATGCCTTTGGCATCCTGGCCAACAGGTTCCAGGTACTTCTCATCACCATGCAGCAATGCCCAGAGACCGTGAGGAGGATCATGGAAGCTTGCTGCATCCTGCACAATCTCATGCGCACCCGCTACCCAGTGTTGCAGAACAGGCTCGTGGACCTCCAACAAGGTAATGGGGACATGGAGCCTGGGGAATGGAGGCAAGGGCGAAACCTGATAGACACTAAGGATGTGCAAGGCCCCAACAAAGAAGCAGCACAACCTCCTGAGACACTGGTGCAACTCCCCAGTTGAAGCAGTGGAGTGGCAAGACAGGATGATAGATGCTTAATGGATGCTTCCTTCAGCCAGTTTATCTCACACTGATGAGATTGGGCCATGTATGTTGGGTGGGCCTACAATGAACAGGGCATTTAATAAAGAGTTATGTTTATGTTGACATGTGTGGATGAATGATTACATTATTATTGATAATAAAGGGCCATAGGTGTGGCACCTGGGAGGGTGGACCATACAGTCCCACTATGCTTGCACTGGAGGTTTATCTATCCCACAGCTATTACCCATCCCAAAGGTATCCCTGCCCATCCTACAGGTATCCCTGCCCATCCCACAGCTATTACCCATCCCACAGGTATCCCTGCCCATCCCACTGCTATCCTTACCCATTCCACAAGAATGCAAAGGCTTAAACCATTTCTAAAAGTTTCCACCAAGACTTTATTGACAAAAATAAATGAAGCAAGTGTGTGAAGCAAAGATAATCTTTATTAATAACAAGCTGTAAAAGAAAAATGACCCAAGTCAAGTGTCCAAAGCAAAAATAAAGTCAACAGGTAGCTACCCAGTCTCTGGCACTCTTCTTGGTCACTCTGAGGCGTGCCCAGTCTCAGGGGTGAAGGGTCCAGGTGCTGTGGAGGTGGCTGCTGCTGGAGTGCTGGTCTGAGGTGCCATTTGGGTGCCTGGTCCCGAGAGGACAACAGGGGACAGTGTGTTGAGGAAGCTTTCAGACAGCTGGCTCAGCCCCATGATGTTGAGAGGCCCTTCCTCCATGACATGCGGTGTCAGCCCCAATATTGATGACAGATGTACTGAGGCCGGGCTTGGCTGTGGGGTGGAGGAAGGAGCAGTGTAGTGGGGCTGTCTGGTCTGCAGCTGGGTGAGGACTGGCATTGGTGGCATCGGTGGCATCTGTGGCGTGGGTGGCATCAGTGGCATCAGTGGCACCGGTGGCGTCCCATGTACCTGTGCCTGGACTGGGAAGGGCTGCCTGTGTTGCTGGACCTCCTGGTAGCTGTAGCCTTGGTTGGGGAGGGCATGTGGAAAGCCTTGGAAGGACAGTGACATCACCTGGGGTGGAGGAGCAGGCCTGGACTGGGTGGGAGCAGGTTCATCTTGGTCTGGAGGGTTGTGAAGAATATCGGTGATCCTGTCCTTCACCTGGTACTGGGATTCCGACATGTTCATGAGGGTCTGGTTGACATAGGTGAGAAAGGGCTTGCGGTTGGAGGATGGGGCATCGGTGTGTACCAGCTGAGAGAGGAGATCTATGTTGCTTCTGATGGTGTCTCTTATCTCCAGCAGGACAGTGTGGCTCTGCCCCTCCTGTCTGGCTCTCTGCCTTTCTGTGGAGGTGGAGCTGGGGGTGGATGCGGGTTGGGCTGTGGTGGAAGAGCTGTCTCCTTTCTCCCACTGCGTCAGGGGGTCCTCCATGCGCTCCGCCAGGGATAGTACAGTTGTCAGGGGGTTCTCCGTCGTGGCACGCTCCACAGATACCTGCCTGGACACAGGAGCTGACTCTTTGCCAGAAGAGGACTGGCTCTCAGCAGGCTGCCTGAGAGAGAGGGTTGTGAGAGGGGCTGTTCCTCGGTGGTGGATCTCACCCTCCAAGAAGCTGCACTTGGCCATCACGTAGGTCTCTCTGTCCATCAGTTTGACCGCGGCCTGGCCAAATTTCTTGAGGTGCAGCTTCCCGTACCAGGTGTGCATGTGCTTCCACCAGCTGAGGAGCACCTCCGAAGTGTAGCCCAGGCTCTCCGCCTTCTCTCTCCAAGCAGCCTGCTTCCTCTTGGTGTCTCGATAGAGCCTCTGTCCCTTCCGCCAAAGATATTCATTCTCCCTCTGCTACTCCAGCACCTCCTCCTCATGTTCCTCTTCCTCCCTTTGGCAGGGCCATATGGGCCCTCATCAGAAGGGCTTCGAGGTTGTAGGGGCTGCTCCTCCACACCACCACCA
>BLBF01000031.1:7212218-7235277 GCA_015471245.1 Laticauda colubrina
AGCAGATGGATGGAAACTAATCAAGAAGAGAAGCAACCTGGAATTTAGGAGAAACTACCTAGCAGTGAGAACAGTTAACCAATGGAACAGCTTGCTTTCAGAAATCCTAGGTGCTTCATCACTGGAGGTTTTAAGAAGACATTGGACAGTCACTTGTCTCAAATTGTACAGGGTCCCCTGCTTGAGTAGGGGTTGGACTAGAAGATCTCCAACTCTATTCTGATTGACTGATACCTGATGATTATATATTTCATTAACATATACTGTTGGGTTGATTTTTCTTTAACATAAAAAATAGAACTAAGAAGCTTTAAATATATTTGTAAACTCTTTTGAAAAGTACATGAGTGAGGTGATGAATGTCAAGTGAATAAACATTTTAACATTTTTATCTTAAATGCTAGCACACAATGAGCTAGTCAAGGTACAATATACATGTTTCCTGTACATTGTGCAATGTCTAAAAGAAGAATTCTCAACCAGAAGATAGTTCAGTTCGTATTCAACACACCTACCAAAACATACTAGTTAATGGATAGTATAACATCATGAATTGGAATCTACTCTGACTGTAAGCATCCTTCTTACTTGCCACTATGACATTCTGATAACAAGATGTTATGCAACAATGTATTTAATGCCATTATTTCATATTGGAAGCTTGGCAATATTTGATAATTGACATGGAATGGTTTCAGTAATTTACAATGCAATAATAATATGCAAAAGTATATATCAGTTGATTTTGGACCAGTTTGCTAAAAAACAATGTTAGAGAGAAGACCTTCATGTTTCAAGCAATCCTACAGTTCCCATTCAACTCTTGCAATATGCTTCAGATTTTTTTTATGGAAGAAGACCAAAGAATAAAGAAAATTCTCATTGGTTGTACTTCCATTGAAGAATAGTAAGAGATGTTCATTTTTTATTAGCTTTCCCTTTAAATTATAATAATCCCTAATGATGATAATCATTATTTTTTATCCCATTTTTTAAAATAAATAACTCAAGGCAGCAACACACATAATATTCCTTCCTTTCCCTATTTCCCCCACAGCAAGCCCTCTGTGATGTAAAGCCCATGTCACACTGCACCAACGGATGCAAAGAGGATGTAAAATGGACAAAAAAGCTTGCCATCCGTTGGAAAACACGATGCATCTGTTGTGTACTCACTGCGTACATCTTTCATATGCTCTATCCATCGAGCATCCATCTACTTCTATTTCATCCGCTCAAAAGGTTTTGAGCTGCACAAAACTTTTTGAGCGGATGAACTTTCCGCCGCGTACGATGTACATCCGCGACACATACGGGCAACAAACGTTCCACGTCCGTTGTCATCCATTACACGTCCGATGTATCATCTTGGCATCCTCTGGCCATTTGCGCAACTCACATCCGCTCCAGCAGAAAGCAGAAAGAGGGAAGAAGTGAAAGGTACGCGGAACGTCCACACAGCGTGAGTAGCACGGACATAGAAAGGATGAAAGCGGATACAGCTCGGATATAAAGCATTAAAACGGACAAAACGTTTGTATATGGGATGTATCTCAGATATTTAGGATGTCTGGAGGATGTCGAGAGTATGTAGAAGGACACCTCGCGGAAAACTGACATTTCCTATTAAAAGGGGGAGGAAATAAGCTGGATCTCACTATCAGTCCAGCAGCTGTGGTGTGAAGACCTCTTCAGCCTTGCTCTTGCTCTTCCACATCATCCATTGATGTCCATCATGGATCATCACACACTCCTTTTGGAAGCCACCATCATTCAACACCAGAACCAAGCCCACTTCAGACTGTTTCACCTTTTCTACGCAAGGAGAAGGAGACGTCCAAGAGCTTCTGGGTCCGAAGATGGATTGGGAGAAGAGTGGAGTTTGGACTCTATGACAAACTGATGGTGGAGCTGAGGATTGAAGACCCTCGTGTATTCCAGCACTTCATGAGGATGCCACCAGCCATGTTTGACGAACTTGTAGAGCGTCTGAGACCCAGGTTGACCAAGCCAAGCACCAATTTCCATCCCAGCCTGGACCCTGCACTAAAGGTGGCACTGACTCTGCACCACCTGGCCTCTGGAACCACATACAGAAACATGCAGTATGCCTGGAGGGTGCCACACAACACCATCAGCATTGTGGTCAGAGAAGTGGTGCAGGCCATCATCGAAGAATATGTGGAGGAGCTCCTCCAGTGTCCCACCACTGAAGAAGGCTGGAGGAAAGTTGCAGAGCAGTGGCATGAGAGGTGGAACTTTCCCCACACCGTTGGAGCCATAGATGGGAAGCATGTGGCCTGCAAAGCTCCAGACAACTCAGGGTCCAATTATTTCAACTACAAGGGCTTCTTCGGCATCAACCCCTTTTGCCAGGGTTGATGCTGACTACAAGTTCATGTACATCGATGCTTCAGGCAATGGGTCAGTTTCAGATGCCCAGAAATACAACACCAGTGACCTCAAGGATGGGCTGGAACGCAACCTCATCATGGGTTTTCCAGATCCAGACCCCCTACCCAATGACACACAAGATGTGCCCTACTTCATCATGGGTGATGACGCCTTCTCCCTCAGAACCTACCTCATGAAGCCCTATACTTCCAGACTCCTCACCCGTGAAGAGAGGATCTTCAACTACAGGCTGTCCAGGGCAAGATGGGTGGTGGAGAATGCCTTTGGCATCCTGGCCAACAGGTTCCAGGTACTTCTCACCACCATGCAGTATCGCCCACAGACTGTGAGGAGCATCGTGGAAGCTTGCTGCATCCTGCACAATCTCATGCGCACCCGCTACCCAGTGTTGCAGAACAGGCTTGTAGACCGTCAACAAGGCAATGGGGACATGGAGCCTGGTGAATGGAGGCAAGGACAAAACCTGATAGACACTGTGGATGTACAAGGCCCCAACATAGCTTCGCGTGAAGGGAAGAAGCAGCGCAACCTCCTGAGACACTGGTGCAACTCCCCAGCTGGAGAAGTGGAGTGGCAAGACAGGATGGTAGATGCTTAATGGATGCTTCCTTCAGCCTGTCTCATCACACTGATGAGATTGTGCCATGTATTTTGAGTGGCCTTACAATGAATAGGGCATTAATACAGAGTTTTGTTTATGTTGAAATGTGTTGATTAATGATTAAATTGTTATTGATAATACAGGGCCATATGTGTGGCAGCAGGGAGAGTGGACCATACAGTCCCACTATGCTTGCACTGGAGGTTTATCCATCCCACAACTATCCTTATCCCACAGCTATCCTAAGCAATTCCACAGCTATCATTACCCATCTCACAGCTATCCATCCCACAGCTATCCTTACCCATCCCACAAGCATGCAAAGGCTTAACCCTTTTTTCAAAGTTTTCCCCAACACTTTATTAAGAAAAAAAATGAACCAAGTGTGTGAAGCAAAGATAACCTTTATTAAAAACAAACTGTTTGACTTTATTAAAAAGCAAAATGACCCAAGTAAAGTGTCTTAAGCAAAGATAAAGTGAACAGGTAACAACTCAGTCTCTGGCACTCTTCTCAGTCACTGTGAGGCGTGCCCATGGTCTCAGATGTAAAGGGGCCAGGGACTGTGGAGGTGGCTGTGGCTGGAGTGCTGGTCTGAGGTGCCATTGGGGTGCCTGGCCCCGAGAGTACAACAGGGGATGGTGTGTGCAGGAAGCTCTCAGAGAGCTGACTCAGTCCCATGAGGTTGAGAGGCCCTTCCTCAAGTACCTGGGATGTGAGGCCCAAGACTGATGACAGATGTTCTGAGGAAGGGCTTGGCTGTGGGGTGGAGGAAGGAGGAGTGTAGTGGGGCTGTCTGTTCTGCAGCTGGGTCAGGTGAGGCGTCTGTGGCGTCTGTGGCATCCAAGGAACCTGGGTCTGGACTGGGAAGGGCTGCCTCTGCTGTGGGAAGTCCTGGTAGTGGTAGGCTTGGGAGGCGAGGGGCAGCTGAAATCCATGGAAGGGCTGTGACATCACCTGGGGTGGAGGAGCAGACCTGGAGTGGGTAGGAGCAGGTTCAGCTGGGCCTGGAGGGTGGTGCAGAAGAGCTGCGATCTTCTCCTTCATCACCTGATACAGGGCCTCGAGCATGTCCATGAGGGTCTGGCTCATGTACGTGATGAAGGGCTTGCGGTTAGAGGATGGTATGTCAAAGTGGACCAGCTGGGAGAGGAGATCTGTGCTGGCTTTTATTGTGTCCCTGATCTCCAAGAGGACAGTGTGGCTTTGTCCCTCCGGTCTGCCTCTCTGCCTGGTTTCTGTGGAGGTGGAGCTGGGGGTGGGTTGGTCTCTGGTGGCTGCTTCTTCTTGCTCCATCTGAGACAGGGGATCCTCCACATCCTCTGGCATGGGGAGTGCAGTTGTCGGGGGGGTCTCTGTTGTGGGGCCCTCCAAAGACACCTGCCTGGACATGGTAGCTGTCTCCTGGCTGGAAGAGGAGTGGCTCTCTGTGGGCTGTCTGAGGGAGAGGGTTGACAGAGGGGTGCTCCTCAATGGCAGATCTCACCCTCCAGGAAGCTGCACTTGGCCATGACATAGGTCTCCCGGTCAGTGAGCTTGACAGCGGCCTGCCCGGATTTCTTCAGGTGCAGCTTGCCATACCAGGTGCGCATGTGCTTCCACCACCCAAGGAGCACATCTGAAGTGTAGCCCAGGCTCTCCGCCTTCTCTCTCCACGCTGCCTGCTTCCTCTTGGTGTCACGATAGAGCCTGTGGCCCTTCCTCCACAGGTACTCGTTCTCCCTCAGCCATTCCAGCACCTCCTCCTCATGGTCCTTGGAAATGGAGTACTGTTTCCTCTCCCCCTTCTCCTTGCCTTGCCTCTTCCTCCCTCTGGCAGGGACTTCAGGGCCTTCAGCAGCAGGGCTTTGAGGGCCTTGGGACTGGTCCATCACAGCAGCAGCAGCAGGAGAAGCACCAGCAGCAGCAGCACCAGCACCAGCAGCTTCAGAGTCAGCGCCAGGGTGGGATGGTGGTTCTGTCCTTCTTGCCAGGGCTGGCAGGAGTAGGCACAGGCTTCCTCTTCTTCCCCATGGTGTTCTCTCAAGATGTCTCTGGCAGCAGGTCTTTCCTCTGAATGCTGACTACTTGCGAGCTGCATCCTTTTATATCCACGGAGGTTAAGCAATTCATCCTCCCTGCATGCACAGTGAACGTTTTGCATCCGCTACACATCCGCTATGCATCCTATAGGTGTCCATGATGCATCCGCGTCATCCGCTACGCATCTGCTCCTTCTGCTACGCATCCGCTTCACTGTTCTCCCCTGGAAGCCCTGCGGATGTGTCATCCGCTTCAATCCACTTCCATCCACTAGGCTTCCTACGAACATCCGCTTTACATCCCCGCTACATCCTCCCCACGTCCGTTCGTTTTCATTGTTGTCCGCTCTGTTTATGCAAATTTGGGGCACTTTTGAGAGCGGATGGAAAATTTGCTCGTCTGCTGTGTCCTTTTTGCATATGTTTTGCATCCGTCGGCCAGCGTGACCTAGCCTTAAGCTGGACTGAGAGACAGTGACTGGCTAAAAGTCACCCATGGTGGAAGTAGAATTTATGGTCTCTGGGATTCTATCCTGAAGCCTCAGGGGTCAGAGCAAACTGGCTCTCATGGGGGGGGGGCATAGCTCAACTTCCTGATTTTTCAGAAGTCCACAAAAATGTCTGTACCCTTCCAGAATGTGTTGATGTTCTATCATTGGAAGGTTGGGATCAAATAATGTTACATATTTGGGAAGGGATTACAGGACAAGAATGGAAGCAGGGTATTTTGGCTATTTCAGCAATAGAATTTGAGAGATCCTGAAAGGCTGCAAATGAGATTCTTGGGAGTGGAGGTGCTATCTGTAAGCACCTTAGGTTGCCATAAAAGCTCCTTTCTAATGATTAACTTTTCATTAATTTTAAAGTAATATTATCAGGAACTGACCGGCAACTGAAAAACAGCCTGCTGTATTATAAATGTGGTTTGTCTTAAAGATTATGCTGAATTGTTGCCTGATTACATACAAAAAAAGAAATTTATAAATATTTTAAGAACAGGAAATTTGCTGAAAATGGAATGATTTGGGCACATGATAGATACTGGGGTTCTTCATTCTCATTCTGGATGTACAGACAGAATCTACAGTAGCAATAACAGTAAGCAGATTCAGGGCACAAAATGCAAGTGCTGACAAATGCAATGGCAAGGACGTTTTTCTTTTTGGGGAGGGCAGGTCAAATAAATAATGATGGCTTCTTATAAAATGAATATGATCATAATATGATCATATTATATGAATATAATATGATATAATATGATCTTATGAAATGAATAGGAAATGCAACTTATCAGACATTAGAATTCCCTGTCATTTCTCTAGAAATGTTTCTCAAGTAAAGCAATAAGTGATTAAGGGGCTGGATCCATCCCAGAGAGATCCAAGTTCAAGTCTCCATTACTACCCCGCTGACTGGTTGATGAAGACCTATCATACTTAGCCTGACACACCTCATGGGGCTATTCTGGGGGGAAACGATAGCATGGAAAACTGTGTTTGTCACCTTCTGCTCCTGGATGAAAGATAAGATTTAAACCTAGTGAATGATTTTTTTTTTGCTTCTTTACAGTTGAATTTCTCCATATTTTTAATCATCTGGGTGCGTGGGAAATGTTCCACTCTTGCAAATATTTGTGTTTGATTAAACACAAACTCTCAGCTATTCAGTCCAGCTTGAGGCATTTATCCCAAAGGAATTATGAAATAAACAAAACCATTACAACGTTGTATGAAAATGTGAAAGACTGGTTGGATTATGTTGGCCAACTTAACAATGGCTTGATTTACACCAATAAGCAGGTGACATTTTTCATTGCCTAGAAATAAACATTATTGCCTGCTAAGTGTTGCAGGTCAAGCCATCATTAAAGACACAGCTGCAGATTTTTTCTTTTATTAAGTCCAAGGCCAAACAAAAGTGAACCCATGAGTGCATATACTATTTAAAGTAAAGGGGAAAAAAGGCTTTCTGACTAGTCTATTTATTCAACATACTGATTCAGTTAATATGTATCCTGCATATTCCACATACAGTACTTACTTACAGAGAAGATCACAATTAATCATAAGCAAATTGATGTACAGCAACATTAAAAATTGCAGGCACCTATGCAATCTAGAAGGATGCCTGAGATATTCTTGGAAGCAAATATGATGTTGGAGGGAGATGTTTTGCTTTACAGCATGTTTACTTCCCATTTATTTTTTAATTGAAAGACTTTTAGAAAGTTGGGTAGATAAGCTTATAATTTATAAGCTTAGACTTGTTGGATACCATACTGCCTCCTTCAATTGTAAGCTTTGAGAACTACAGCTATAATCTGTGAGGAGCAGTATTAGTTTTAATAGAATACTCCACAAAAATAATTCCCAAAAATACCTCTCTCCCTACCCCCTGTGTTGGAGGCTATCGTAACATTCATAAAATATGTAAATCATAGCAAAATTTTAACAACCACTTTTTGGATTAATAGCAATAGTTTGGGTTGTCCTTTGCTATAATTAAGCATAAAATGGGCAAGATAGAAAGGAAACGTTAGGATTATAGACCTGGATGCATGGATAATAGAAAATAAACTATGGAGGGCGGAGCTGGCGTCATGATGATACATCATGCGATCTTGGAGGACTGAGATCGCTGCCAATATCTTTGCTTCTGGACAGTCCAAATGGATCCTGAAGAGATGTTGGATGTAAAGAGCACATCCTATCAATCCCAGGGACACTGCAAAGTCCCTGGTAGATCCAGGAGAAGCTCTTTTTGCCAACGGCAAAGAGGCAGCCATTAAAGCTGCTGAAGTTGGGACAGCTCCGAAACAAAAGAGAACGGAAAGAGAGAGTGTGCCGGTTTGGTGAGAACTTTTTCTTTGTTTTAAGACTTGAAAGGACACCCTAAGGAAAAGAAAGAATCTGTAAAAGTTTTAACAGAAGTGATTAAGCGGCGATTTTAAACAGGAAGTCAAAGTAATTTTTTTTTATCATTGTTGGATTTTTTTACACATTTTAGATTTTGAAACTGGACTGTTTGTTTTTTTTTCTCTCTTCTTCCACCTATTCTTTCTTTCCTTTTTGACTTTATAATATTTTAGGCTAAATACTCCCTTCTAGTCATCTTTTTAAATATCTTTTCCCCTTTTTATTTAATTTTTATTATATCTTGTTTGGAAAAGGAGGGGGAAAGTGAAAGCAGAAGAAACTTTGTAACACTGCCAACTAGAAGTTTGGAAATATTCTATCTCTTTTTTTTCCTGACCAGACAAAGCTGAGAAAGAACTGAGACTTCTTTTCAAGGACATTGCCTGTTTAATAAGATAGAGGGAAGATCATGGGAGAGTATTATTTCAGGTGCTCTTCTGAGTTCCTATCAATATCTGGAGTCTGGTGTTGAAGTTTATAGAAAAAAAAGGTGATAAGACTCTGGAGAAAAGAGTTATAAATTTTAACAAAAGCCTTGGATAACCAAACAAGGTGCACTGTGCTCTTTTTACTTTTCTTAAGCTGGGCTATTTCTTACTTTAACAAACCCCCTCTTTACTAGCTTACTTTTTGTGATAGCTATTTGGATCTTTGGCCTTTTGGAACTTGTTTTTGTCTTTCTTTTTGTTTTTGAAGTCTAATTTTTACATTTGCATTTTATTTTAAAGGAAAAGCTTTAGTATTAATGATTTCTTTCCTTCTTCTTTTTCTTTTTAAGGGAGTAGTCTCTTCTTTTTTCTTTCTCCTTCCCTTGTATTTTTTTTTCTATTTACCTTCCATATTGGGTTTTTTTTGTGGCTTTTTTTTTTGTTATGCATCCTTTTATACCTGAGACTTTTTAATTGGATTAAGGTGTTGAAGAACATGAAGAATTTTCTTTTCTCTTCTTTAGTTTTTTATTTTTTATTTTTCTGCCTGTTCCAGGATTTAACAATTTTTTCTTTTTGTGTGTGTTTATGGTCTTTTCTTCCATTTTTGGGTTTTTATTGTTATCTAACCAATTGATTGGATTAAGGTATACAAGAACCTGAAGAATTTTTTTAAATTATTATTACTATTGTTATTATTTAGCTTCTTTTTTCCTCACCATTTTCACTTGGAATTACAATTGGTTATTTCACAAGTGGATTAAGGTCTAGAAGAACCTGAAGATTTTGAATTGTCTGAAATGAGTAGGAAACTAACAGCCTCTGGTTCCTCAACTTCTACTTCTTCCTCTTCACCATCTGGAGGACAATGGTCAATACAAACAATGTTACAGCAAGAAAAAGAACAGGAAAAAGTGACACTGCATATGATTATGCAAGGAATTGAAAATATACAAATAAGAACAGAGAATATTGAACAAAGAACAAGAAAAACTGATAAAAAGGTGGAGAACATCCAACAAATGATGATGAAGTATGATGACAGATTCCAAAAAATTGAAGAAGATAAACAAAGAAATAAGAAGATTGGAGATATTGATAGCATATTAACCATGGTTGAACAAGATAAAGTGGGATGCTGAGATGGGAGACGGACAGATCAGAATTTTATCTCAGATTCCAAAACATAGAGGAAGAAAAGGGACAAAACCTAGCTGAGATAATGATAGAAATTTTGGCTGAAGCTCTGGAAGTAACTAAAGAGAAGATGATGGATGGAATAGACGAGGTTTATCAAGTCTTCACAAGATATGCAATGAGAAATAGCTTACCAAGAGAAGTTCACATCAGATTTACAAAGAAAACCATTAAACCGCAAATATTGCAAGTGGCAAGAGAGAAAATATTGAAATATAAAGACAAGGAGGTTGTGGTCTTGAAACAAGTACCCAGAAGAGTGAGAGAGATGAGAAGAGAATACCAATTTCTAACTAAAATTCTACTTTAAAAAGAGGTGAATTATAGATGGCTGATTTCAGAACGTTTAATGTTCACATGGCAAGAACAGAGACATAGAATTGACTCAATTGAAAAAGCTGAATTATTTTATACAGAATATTTTGGAGGGAAAGAGGAAGAGGCAGAAAAAGAAATGTCACAAATTGAATTCCAAGAGGACTGCCAAATAGCAACTGAAAAGAAAGAAGGTGAAGTAGGCAGAAAGGTAGAAGTCAAAGAACAACGTCAACCAAGATCTACGAGAGCTGCTAAACCTAACTACAAAATATAACCATGGAAGAGAAAAAACTGATTACAATTAACATAGATGGACTTAACTCAGCTGTTAAAAGAATGAAAACGTTCCATAAATTAGAGAAATTAAAATTTGATAAAATCTGTAAAATAAAATTTTACACTTAGACAAGGAAAACTAAATGCATAGGTATAGAAGAGGTGACACCTGGCTCAATAGCGATACATGTGAGAGGGGATCTTGGAGTCCTAGTGGACAATTGCTTCAATATAAGCCAGCAGTGTGCTGTACTCACAAAAAAGACAATGCACTGCAGTCTTAGGCTGGGCTACATTAATAGAGAGCTAGAACCAAGATCATCTATTAATACTACTTTATAATGCCTTTGTTAAAACCATAGTTGAAATATTGCATATAGTTTGGTTCACCTTGATGCAAAAAAGTTAAGACTCTGAAAAGAATGTAGAGAAGAGCAACAAATATATTAGGGGCCTGGAGGCTAAAACATATGAAAAAAAGGTTGCAGGAATTGGTTTAACAAAGAGAAGGACTAAAGTAGAGAAGGACTAAAGTAGTATTCCATTATTTAAGGGGCTGCCACAAAGAAGAGGGGATCAGCCGATTCTTCAGAGCAACTGAACACAGGACAAGAAGTAACAGATGGAAATTTATCAACAGAGATACAATTTAGACATAAAGAGATATTTCCTGTACTCAAATCAATGCCAGTGAATGAAGCAGAGGATACTTAATAGAGTTACTTGAAAAAATTGCCTGAAATAATCCTGCAACTGTCAGCTTTCATTCTCTCAGAAGGGTTTCTGGACTGATCATTCTATTGACTTGAGATTCACTGTGTAGCAATTTGGTAACCAATGCAGCTTTTTCCAAGGAGAAATTGGTGCTTCTCATTATCGACATTGTAAGGAGCAGAGTTGTGTTAATCTGCACTGGTAAAACAAAAACCAGTCTGGTAGCACCTTTTCTGACTAGCAAATTAACTTTCAACCCACAATATCAATACAAAATGGTGTTAGAGTCAACGGTATCAAGCAGTATCTGATAGCTTACAGAAGTAATAGAAACAACAGATCATATTTGTCTTTCTCTTTGTAAATTAATCAAAAGGATGCTTATTCAGTCCCATAATCAAACACTTGAGGCTGTTTCAGTCTCATAACAAAACCTAAATTTAGTTTGGAAGAGATCCAGGAAAATCCATATCTTCCAAGAACAGTTAAGCTGAGACTCACCATCTTCTTGAGCACCTTTATTTTATTTATCTCTTTATTAAATTCAATGCCCCCATATGACTGATAAAGTGACTCTGAGCTTGCATGATCTTCCCTAGAGTCATAGAGTGAGATCCCAGCATTTCCCCTTCTCAAGAGAAACTTCCTGAGGAATTTGAAATGGCTTCTTTATCACTGCTGCCTTTTTTGTCCTGCAAGAGTCTCAAAAAGAAAGAGAGAGACATATCACAAGACAGAGCTAAAGGTACTCCTGTCTCAAAGTACCATTCAGAACCAGTTTCATGAGAAACAGTAGTCCATTCCCTTGCATTTTCTTTTAAGGCTAGGTGCCACTGGGCAAAGGATGCAAAACGTATGCATAAAGGACACAGCGGACGAGCAAAATTTCGGGGGTGGCTCCATCTGTTGTCATTCGCTCCAAAAAGTGGTGAAAATTTGCATAAACAGAACGGAAAAGAATGGAAAATAACGGATGTGGGTAGTACGTAGCGGGGATGTTTAGCGGATGTTCATAGGAAGCCTAGCGTATGACAACAGATGGAAGCGGATGACACCTCTGAAGGGGTTCCGGGGGAGAATTGCGAAGCGGACGCATAGCGGAAGGGGCGTATGTATAGTGGATGAAGCGGATGCATCACGGACGCCTATAGGAAGCAAAGCGGATGCCGCGCGGATGTATATCGGATGCAAAGCATTCACTGCGCATGCAGGGAGTATGAATTATGTCAGCTCCGCGGATATAAAAGGATGCAGCACGCATGCAGTCAGCATTCAGGGGAAAGACGTGCTGCCACATACATCTAGGAGGAACACCATAGTTCGTCAATCAGGGAAAAAGAGGAAGCCTGTGCCTACTCGTTCCAGCCCTGGCAAGAAGGACAGAACCAGCATCCCACCCACTGGCACTGACTCTGAAACTCCTGCTGTGGTGGACCAGCCCCAAGGCCCTCAAACCCTGCTGCTCCAGCCCCTGAAGGCCCTGCTGCTCCAGCCCCTGAAGGCCCTGCTGCTCAAGCCCCTGAAGGCCCTGCTGCTCAAGTTCCTGAAGGCCCTTCTGAAGCCCCTGCCAGAGGAAGAAAGAGGCAAGGGAAGGAGAAAAGGGAGAGAGGAAACAGTACACCGTTTCTGAGGAGGATGAGGTGCTGGAATGGCTGAGGGAGAACGAGTACCTCTAGAGAAAGGGCCACAGACTCTATCGCGACACCAAGAAGAAGCAGGCAGCTTGGAGAGACAAGGCAGAGAGACTGGGGTACACTGCAGATGTACTCCTGGGATAGTGGAAGCACATGCAAACCTGGTATGGCAAGCTACACCTCAAAAAATCCGGTGAGGCCGCTGTCAAGCTCACTGACCGGGAGATGTACGTCATGGCCAAGTGCAGTTTCCTGGAGGGTGAGATCCGCCACCAAGGAGCAGCCCCTCTGACACCCCTCTCCCTCAGACAGCCCACAGACAGCCAGTCCTCTTCCAGCCAGGAGCCAGCGAGCCTGTCCAGGCAGGTGTCCCACGGCAGAGACCCCCACGACAGCTGCACTCCCCATGCCGGTGGACTTGGAGGATCCCCTATCACAAATGGAGGAAGAAGCAGCAGCCATCAGAGGCCAACCCACCCCCACCCCCACCCCCAGCTCCACAGGATGCAGGCAGAGAGGCAGACTGGAGGGCCAGAACCACAGTGTCTTGTTGGAGATCAGGGACACAATGAAGACCAGCACAGAACTTCTCTCTCAGCTGGTCCACTTGGATAGAGGATCCTCGGGCCACAACACCTTCATCACCTACGTGAGCCACACCTTGAGGGATATGCACGAGGCCCAGTACCAGGTGATGAAGGAAAAGATCACAGCTCTTCTGCACAACCCTCAAGGCTCAGCTGAACCTGCTCTGACCCAGTCCAGGTCTGCTCCTCCACCCCAGGCGATGTCACAGCCCTTCCACGGCTTTCAACAGCCCATCACCTACCAAGGCTACGACTACCAGGACTTCCCACAGCAAAAACAGACCTTCCCAGTCTAGGCCCAGGTCTATCGCACGCCACATACTCCAGTCCTCACCCAGCTGCAGACCAGACAGCCCCATTACACTCCTCCTTCCTCCACTCCACAGCCAAGCCCCTTAACAGACAATCTGTCATCAGTCTTGTGCCTGATATCCCAGGTACTTGATGAAGGGCCTCTCAACCTCACGGGACTGAGTCAGCTCTCGGACAACTTCCTGAACACACCATCCCCTGTTGTACTCTCGGGGCCAAGCACCCCAATGGTGCCTCAGACCAGCACTCAAGCCACAGCCACCTCCACAGTCCCTGCCCGCTTAAAAGCTGAGACCATGGACATGACTCAGAGTGACTGAGAATAGTGTCAGAGACTGAGTTGTTTACTTGTTCACTTTATCTTTGCTTAAGACACTTTACTTGGTTCATTTTGCTTTTTTAATAAAGTCATAAAGTTTACCTAAGACAGTTAATAAAGGTTATCTTTGCTTAAGACACTTGGTTCATTTTTTTACCTTAGTAAAGTGTTGGTGAAAACTTTTAACAAATGGTTAAGCCTTTTCATGCTTGTGGGATAGATAAGGATAGTTGTGGGATAGATAAACCTCCAGTGCAACTATAGTGGGACTGTATGGTCCCCCATCCCAGCTGCCACACATATGGACCTTTATTATCAATAACAATTTATTCATTGATCAACACTTTTTAAAATACAAAGCTCTTTATTAATGCCCTATTCATTGTAGGACCACTCAACATACATGGCACAATCTCATCAGTGTTATGCAACAGCCTCAAGGAAGCATCCATTAATCATCTATCATCCTGCCTTGCCACTCCATTGCTCCAGCTGGGGAGTTGCACCAGTGTCTCAGAAGGTTGTGCTGCTTCTTCCCTTCACGTGAAGCTCTGTTGGGGCCTTGTACATCCACAGTGTCTATCAGGTTTTGTCCTTGCCTCCATTCACCAGGCTCCATGTCCCCATTCCCTTGTTGACGGTCGACAAGTCTGTTCTGCAACACCGAGTAGCGGGTGCGCATGAGATTGTGAAGAATGCAGCAAGCTTCCACGGTGCTCCTCACAGTCTCTGCATGATGCTGCATGGTGGTGAGAAGTACCTGGAACCTGTTGGCCAGGATGCCAAAGGCATTCTCCACCACCCGTCTTGCCCTGGACAGCCTGTAGTTGAAGATCCTCTCTTCACGGGTGTGGTATCTTGAACTGTACAGCTTCATGAGGTAGGGTCTGAGGGAGAAGGAGTCATCACCCACAATGAAGTAGGGCACATCTTGTGTGTCACTGGGTAGGGGGTCTGGATCTGGAAAACCCATGATGAGGTTGCATTCCAGCCCATCCTTGAGGTCACTGGCGTTGTATACCTAGGCATCTGAAGCTGACCCCTTGCCTGAAGCATCGATGTACATGAACGTGTAGTCAGCATCAACCATGGCAAAGAGGATGATACTGAAGAAGCCCTTGTAGTTGTGATAAGAGGACCCTGAGTTGGCTGGAGCTTTGCAGGCCATGTGCTTCCCATCTATGGCTCCCACGGTGTGGGGAAAGTTCCACCTCTGATACCACTCTTCTGCAAGTTTTCTCCAGCCTTGGTCAGTGAGCGGCCAATGGAGGAGCTCCTCCACGTATTCTTTGATGATGGCCTGCACCACTTCTCTGACCACTTTGCTGATGGTGTTGTGTGGCACCCTCCAGGCATACTTCATGTTTCTGTATGTGGTTCCAGAGGCCAGGTGGTGCAGAGTCAGTACCACCTTCAGTCCAGGGTGCAGGTTGGCACGGAGGTTGGTGCTAGGCTTGGTCAACCTGCGTCTCAGACGCTCTACAAGTTCGTCAAACATGGCTGGTGGCATCCTCATGAAGTGCTGGAATGCACAAGGGTCTTCATTCCTCAGCTCCACCATCAACTGATCATAGAGTCCAAACTCCATTCTTCTCATGATCCATCCTTGGACCCACACAGCTCTTAGATGTCTCCTTCTTCTCCTTCTGTTTTAAAGGTGAAATAGTCTGAACAGGTTTTGGTTCTGGTGATGAATGATCGCAGCTGCCATAGGGACTGTGTCATGATCCATGGTGGAAAACAATTGATGATGTGGAAGACCAAGACCAAGGGTGAAGAGGTCTGTACACCACAGCTGCTGGACTCATACTGAGATCCAGATGATTTTCTCCCCCTTTTTATAGGAAATATCGGTAGTCCGCTAGGTGTCCTTCTACATACTAAATATCTGAGATACATCCCAGATACAAACATTTTGTCCGTTTTAATCCTTTATGTATGAGATGCATACGCTTACATCCTTTCTATTTCCGTACTACTAACGCTGTGTAGACATTCTGTGCACCTTTCGTTTCCTCCCTCTTTCTGTTTTCAGCTGCAGCGTATGTGAGTTGAGGGGATGCCCAAAGGATGCAGAGAGGATACAGCGGATGTTTAATAGATGATAATGGACATAGAACGTTTGTTGCCCGTATATGTTGCGGATGTACATCGTACGCGGCGGAAAGTTCATCCGCTCACAAAGTGTTATGCAGCTCAAAACTTCCTGTGCGGATGAAATCTCAGTGGGCGGATGCTCAAGGGATAGAGCGTATGAAACATGTATGCAGTGAGTACACAACGGATGCATAACGTTTTCCAATGGATGGCAAGCTTTTTTTAGCTTTTTACATCCTCTTTGCATCCGTTGGTGCAGTGGGACGGGGGCTTTAATGACAAAGGAGACTTACTCTTGGGCTACGTGGCTGAACTGATAGGGCAGACATAGCTTGTATAACTAATTAAATTAGTTCCTTAATTTAGTTTAACTGGAATGTATTTAAGAGTAACATTTGTAGTGTCCATTGTTATTCAGTTTGCCAGCTATCTTTTTCTGGCTTTTCAAAACCTGTCTAGTCAAATTTGTCTAAAACACAGAATTAAAAACTGGATGATGTCCTCAGTGCAAGCTCTGAGGTTTCTTGTAAATATAGCATCCAAATTAGACCACCATTCAAAGCAGAAAAGGTCTGAGACTGTTAGAAGAACATGTGGATCAGCACCATGGTTTTCATGTTCTTTAACCTAAAGAGGGAAGAGAGTTAGTTTTGGAAAAGAAAAGGAAAGGCTTCTGCAAAAGCAGTTTAAGAAAGAGTGAGCATAACTGGGCTCTGAAGTCATAGAAAGTGGACACTAACAAATTGGACTTCTAGTAGACTATTATGATAAAATTGGCATTTTATCATCCATGCCATTTTGAAATGGGAAGAAACCATTGTAGGAGGATATGTGTCATCAGTATTACCTCACATTGAACTCAACTCTTGGATAAAACCTTCAGGGATCTTGACAAGTAACGGGTAAAGTCTCTTTTAGCTTGAGGTCAACTCCTGATGATTTTATGAATACCATGTAACTCCTTGACAGCAATAAGACATTATTGCTTTGCTACTGCCTTCCTCCAGCTTGATTTTTCAGCTTCTCAGTCTATCCTGTAGGCACAGCATTCCCTGCAGATCATTGGTCCAAGTTCCACTCAGTCCAAGGGAAGGTATTATCTGCCCCCAAAGTAGTGAGCAGACATTGTACTTTCCAGCATGGGAAATGACATTAAGTATTTTTTTTTATCCAAGAATTCCAGGTGCACCTTGTAGTCTTTTGGGGTATTTCATTTATTTCTGTGCATCTCAATTTGCAGCTCATTTTAAAATTTAACAATCTCAGGCATATCACAAATATGACACAGAATATTTTCTCTACCCACACCTTGCTTTGTTTAAGCCCATGTCCCACTGCACCAACAGATGCAAAGAGGATGTAAAATGGACAAAAAAGTTTGCCATTCATTGGAAAACGCGATGCATCTGTTGTGTATTCAATGCGTACATGTTTCATACGCTCTATCCGTCAAACATCCGTCTACTTCTATTTCATCCGCTCAAAAAGTTTTGAGCTGCACAAAACTTTTTGAGCGGATGAACTTTCTGCCATGTACGATGTACATCTGCGACACATATGGGCAACAAACGTTCTACATCCATTGTCATCCGTTACATGTCCGCTGTATCCTCTCGGCATCCTCTGGACATCCTCACAACTCACATCCACTCCAGCTGAAAACGGAAAGAGGGAGGAAGCGAAAGGTACATGGAACGTCCACACAGCGTTAATAGCATGGAAATAGAAAGGATGTAAGCGGATGCATCTCATATATAAAGCATTAAAACGGACAAAACGTTTGTATATGGGATGTATCTCGGATATTTAGGATGTCTGGAGTTTGCCTAGACTATGTGGAAGGACACTTAGCAGAAAACCGATATTTCCTATAAAAAGGGGGAGGAAATCACTTGGATCTCAGTATGAGTCCAGCAGCTGTGGTGTACAGACCTCTTCAGCCTTGCTCTTGCTCTTCCACATCATCCATTGATCTCCACCATGGATCATCACACACTCCTTATGGTAGCTGCGATCATTCAACACCAGAACCAAAACCTGTTCAGACTGTTTCACCTTTTCTACACAAGGAGAAGAAGGAGACGTCCAAGACCTGTGTGGGTCTGACGATGGATCAGAAAAGTGGAGTTTGTACTGTATGACAAGCTGATGGTGGAGCTGAGGAATGAAGACGCTCGTGCATTCCAGCACTTCATGAGGATGCCACCAGCCATGTTTGACGAACTTGTTGAGCGTCTGAGACCCAGGTTGACCAAGCTGAGCACCAACTTCCATCCCAGCCTGGACCCTGTACTAAAGGTGGCACTGACTCTGTGCCACCTGGCCTCTGGAACCACATATAGAAACATGCAGTATGCCTGGAGGGTGCCACACAACACCATCAGCAAAGTGGTCAGAGAAGCGGTGCAGGCCATCATCGAAGAATACATGGAGGAGCTCCTCCAGTGCCCCACCACTGAAGAAGGCTGGAGGAAAGTTGCAGAGCAGTGGTATCAGAGGTGGAACTTTCCCCACACCATTGGAGCCATAGATGGGAAGCACGTGGCCTGCAAAGCTCCAGCCAACTCAGGGTCCTCTTATCACAACTACAAGGGCTTCTTCAGTATCATCGTCTTTGCCATGGTTGATGCTGACTACATGTTCATGTACATCGATGCTTCAGGCAATGGGTCAGCTTCAGATGGCCAGGTATACAATGCTAGTGACCTCAAGGATGGGCTGGAATGCAACCTCATCATGGGTTTTTGCAGATCCAGACCCCCTACCCAATGACACACAAGATGTGCCCTGCTTCATTGTGGGTGATGACGCCTTCTCCCTCAGAACTTACCTCATGAAGCCCTACACTTCAAGATACCTCACCCGTGAAGAGAGGATCTTCAACTACAGGCTGTCCAGGGCAAGACGGGTGGTGGAGAACGCCTTTGGCATCCTGGTTAACAGGTTCCAGGTACTTCTCACCACCATGCAGCATCACCCAGGGACTGTGAGGAGCATCGTGAAAGCTTTCTGCATCCTGCACAATCTCTTGTGCACCTGCTACCCAGTGTTGCAGAACAGGCTTGTGGACCATCAACAAGGGAATGGGGACATGGAGCCTGGTGAATGGAGGCAAGGATGAAACCTGATAGACACTGTGGATGTACAAGGCCCCAAAAGAGCTTCACGTGAAGGGAAGAAGCAGCACAACCTCCTTAAACACTGGTGCAACTCCCCAGCAGGAGCAGTGGAGTGGCAAGACAGGATGGCAGATCGTTAATGGATGCTTCCTTGAGCCTGTTTCATAACACTGATGAGATTGTGCCATGTATGTTGAGTGGCCCTACATTGAATAGAGCTTTGTTTATTTTGAAATGTGTTGATCAATGAATAAATTATTATTCATACAAAAGGGCCATGTGTGTGGCAGCTGGGAGGGTGGGCCATGCAGTCCCACTATGCTTGCACTGGAGGTTTATCAATCCCACAACTATCCTTACCCATCCCACAATTATCCTTACCCATCCCACAACTATCCTTACCCTTCCCACAACCATACTTACCCATCCCACAAGCATGCAAAGGCTTAACCATTTTTTCAAAGTTTTCACCAACACTTTATTAAGTAAAAAAAATGAACCAAGTGTGTGAAGCAAAGATAACCTTTATTAATAACTGTCTTAAGTAAACTATATGACTTTATTAAAAAAGCAAAATGAACCAAGTAAAGTGTCTTAAGCAAAGATAAAGTGAACAGGTAACAACTCAGTCTCTGGCACTATTTTCAGTCAATCTGAGTCATGTCCATGGTCTCAGCTGTCGAGCGGCCAGGGACTGTGGAGGTGGCTGTGGCTGGAGTACTGGTCTGAGGCGCCATTGGGGTGCTTGGTCCTGAGAGTACAACAGGGGATGGTGTGTTCAGGAAGCTCTCAGAGAGCTGACTCAGTCCCGTGAAGTTGAGAGGCCCTTCCTCAAGGACCTGGGATGTCAGGCACAATACTGATGACAGATTTTCTGTTGAGGGGCTTGGCTGTGGGGTGGAGGAAGGAGGAGTGTAGTGGGGCTGTCTGGTCTGCAGCTGGGTGAGGTGAGGCATCTGTGGCATGCGATGTACCTGGCCCTGGACTGGGAAGGTCTGTTTTTGCTGTGGGAAGTCCTGGTAGTCGTAGCCTTGGTAGGTGATGGGCTGTTGAAAGCCGTGGAAGGACTGTGACATCGCCTGGGGTGGAGGAGCAGACCTGCAGTGGGTCGGAACAGATTCTGCTGGGCCTGGAGGGTGGTGCAGCAGTGATGTTATCTTCTCCTTCATCACCTGGTACTGGGCCTCGGGCAGGTCCATGAGGGTCTGGCTCACGTAGTTGATGAAGGGCTGGTGGTTCGATGATGGTATGTCACTGTGGACCAGCTGAGAGAGAAGATCTGTGATGATTTTGATTGTGTCCCTGATCTCCAAGAGGACAGTGTGGCTCTGGCCCTCCAGTCTGCCTCTCTGCCTGCTTTCTGTGGAGATGGAGATGGGTGTGGGTGTGGGTTGGTCTATGGCTGCTTCTTCTTCTTGCTCCATTTGAGATAGGGGATCCTTCATTTCCTGTGGCATGGGGAGTGCAGTTGTCGGGGGGGTCTCTGCTGTGGGGCCCTCCAAAGACACCTGCCTGGACACGGTAGCTGTCTCCTGGCTGGAAGAGGACTGGCTGTCTGTGGGCTGTCTGAGGGAGAGGGATGACAGAGGGGCTCCTCCTCGGTGGTGGACCTCACCCTCCAGGAAGCTGCACTTGGCCATGACATACATCTCCTGGTCAGTTAACTTGACAGCGGCCTGGCCAGATTTCTTCAGGTGCAGCTTGCCATACCAGGTTTGCATGTGCTTCCACCATCCCAGAAGTACATCTGCAGTGTAGCCCAGGCTCTCTGCCTTGTCTCTCCACGCTGCCTGCTTTTTCTTGGTGTCACGATAGAGCCTGTGGCCCTTTCTCCACAAGTACTCGTTCTCCCTCAGCCATTCCAGTACCTCCTCCTCATGGTCCTCGGAAATGGAGTACTGTTTCCTCTCTCCCTTCTCCTTCCCTTGCCTCTTCCTCCCTCTGGCAGGGGCTTCAGGGCCTTCAGCAGTGGGGCTTTGAGGGCCTTGGGGCTGGTCCACCACAGCAACAGCAGTAGCAGTAGCAGTAGCACCAGCACCAGCAGTAGCACCAGCAGCAGCAGGAGAAGCAGCAGCAGCAGTAGGAGAAGCACCAGCAGCACTAGCAGGAGAAGCAGCAGCAGCAGCAGCAGCACCAGCAGCAGGAGAAGTACCAGCAGCAGAAGCACCAGCAGCTTCAGGGTCAGCGTCAGGGGGTGGCATGGTGTTTCTGTCCTTCTTTCCAGGGCTGGAACGAGTAGGCACAGGCTTCCTCTTCTTCCCTGACTGACGAACCATGGTGTTCTTTCAAGATGTCTCTGGAAGCAGGTCTTTCCTCTGAATGGTGACTGCTTGCGAGCTGCATCCTTTTTTTCCATGAAGCTGATGCAATTCATCCTCCCCGCATGCGCAATGAACGCTTTGCATCCGCTTTGCATCCGCTATGCATCCGCTATGCATCCTATAGGCGTCCATGATGCATCCGTGTCATCCGCTACACATCCTCCCCTTCTGCTACGCGTCCACTTCGCAATTCTCCCCTGGAAGCCCTTTGGATGTGTCATCCGCTTCCATCCGCTAGGCTTCCTATGAACATCCGCTTACCATCCTCGCTACGTATTACCCCCGTCTGTTCCTTTCCATTCTTTTCTGTTCTGTTTATGCAAATTTGGGGCACTTTTGAGAGTGGATAACAACGGATGGAGCCATCCCCGAAATTTTGCTCGTCCGCTGTGTCCTTTTTGCATATGTTTTGCATCCGTCGGCCAGTGTGACCTAGCCTTTAAACTGTAGTTTAATGAAGAGGTACCAGCAGCTCAAAACAAGTTTCCAATTCCATGATGTTTCAGCAGGCACAAATGAAGGTATTACCGTACTGTGGCTTTGGGATACATATATCTATATTTTAGCACATCTAGCTGACAGCAATATTACATTCTGAACAAGCCCTAACATAAGACTTTCATTCTTATTCTTGAGCTGCTATGTTTATTTAACTGAATCAGTCTGCTGCTGCTGCTTAGAGTGATGGCACTCAACCTTTAGCAGTCCAAGAGCCACTTCATTGCTAAGCAGATGCAGAGAGGTATAGAGCAGTGTGCAAACTCCCCAAAGTATTCGGCTCGCTGAATGCCCAGGCCCACGGAACAACTTTACAGCATATTAATAATTCATGGCCTTGTCAACACATCTTAAGAAAGGGGCAATTGGAGAGGAAGTAGGTGGAGCTCGAAGAGGAAAAACACCAGAAAGAATCTTAATTGCTGGACAAAGAAGCTCTGGATTCAGATCCTATGCAATCTTGGGCATATATAACTTCATCTTGTGCCAAACACTTTCTTCTAGCCCAAGCTACAGTACCAATAAACCTTTGCTCTCTTGCCTTAAATAAGACGATGGTTTAAAAGAAGCGAAAGCATTATACCTAAGTGTTTGCTAAATGCTTGATTGCCCTAAAAATGGTAATGTTAGTGCCATAGTTCCTCAAGCGTAGAAATTGGAAATAGAATTTGGCACAAAACAAAAATATTTACTACATATTATTTACAGTGTTCTAAAAAATCTGCAGTGGGGCACATGCTGTTCAATATATTCAATTACATCTGAGAGAAAGCAATAAAAATAGCAATAGCACTTAGACTTATATACCACTTTACAGTGCTTTACAGCCCTCTCTAAGCGGTTTACAGAGTCAGCCTATTGGCCCCAACAATCTGGGTCCTCATTTTACCAACCTTGGAAGGATGGAAGGCTGAATCAACCCTGAGCCCGTGAGAACTGAACTGAAGTCAGCCGGCAGTCAGAAAAAATAGCCTGCAGTGCTGCATTCTAACTACTGCACCATCACAGCTCTGTAATGAGTGGGTTAAATCTGCTGGTGATATATAGTAATCCAATATAATATAATAGTGAAAAATGTAAAAAGCTACAAGTTAAATCTAAAACAGGGGAGCATGGGCAACAAAAAGGCCATTGAAAGGAATAGAAATTTGACATTGTACATAACACAGTGAACTCAGTTGTGTTTTTCCAAGCAGAAATAAGAATTTACTTTATGTATATAATGCACATAAGACATTATTCTATCTATCTATCTATCTATCTATCTATCTATCTATCTATCTATCT
>BLBF01000031.1:7235287-7268623 GCA_015471245.1 Laticauda colubrina
TCTATCTATCTATCTATCTATCTATCTATCTATCTATCTATCTATCTATCATCTTCACTGTAAGTGAAAGGAGGAACACCACCCTACAAAACCCAACACAAAATGGAAGCTGTTCTTCTCCAGCAATTCCTCACCTGCTTTCCCTTGTCGGTAAGGGGCTTGGTCCTTAATTCAACAATTTGAACTGATTGACTGGAAACTACATCTCACGGCTTCTCTGAGTGATCCTTTCTGGTGGTTGATGTGGGTTGGAGCTCCACTTCAGGTGCAAAGTGTCTGGTGAAATCTGTGTGTTGCAGACTCGCTACAATAACACAGACAGAATAAAAGATAGCAGGGCTGTTACTACTACTGATTCAGACCCTTTCTTAGTGTGATCTGTTATGTTATTTGTATTAACTGGAGCAATGCTCTTTTTCAGTGGTGTCAAACTCACGTTGTCATGGCAGCGTCACTTGACATAACAGGACCTTTCCCCCCCATTCGCTAAACCAGGCATAGGCATGGGCATGGCCAGCATGTGACACATTTGAGGCACGGCCCAGGAGTTTGACAACCCTGCTCTTTTTGGTCTTCTTCTCCACTCTTTTGAATGGCCACAGAATTTAAAACTTTAAGGGATTAGAAGAACATGGCATGCCTTTAATGCTATGAGAAGGCATTTTGTTTGTGTGTCAGAGGTGTTGAATCTGAGGAACTAACACCTTGTGAGTTCCAAAAATTTTGATTGTGGCTCTCAGATTTTCTCCAAAAACTGGAATGAATGATAACTTTTAGGTGACATAAGACAAATATTATTAAATACATGGCACTAAAGTTACATTAACAACATATAACATTAATGTGATTGAAACATAAATTAATCACATTTTTTCCTGATCTTCCCCCCTCTATTGGACAGGAGGTATTTTTCGTAACACTCCAAGCAAAGGCCAAATGCAGCAATTCTTAGCCCTGAAAATGTGCGCATCTCTTTTTGTTCCAGAAATGTGTAATGATGAAAGCATAAGAAGGGAGAATGCAAGCTCGAAAATGTCTATCAGCCGCTGACGAAGGTTATGTGGCCTTCTGTTTTCTGTGATGCAGAAGAACCTCCAGTTAAAATCTTCATTAGCTCCTTGTCTAGGTGGGCAAACTGTAGACATAGCAGTCTTCCAATATTTGACGGATAGGAGGGAAATCGACTTGTTCTCCAAAGCATCCAAGGGCAGGACAAGAATGGAAGTTTATCAAAGAGAGATCCAACCTAGAATTAAGGAGAAACTGTTTGATGGGAAGAACAATTAATCAATGGGATAGCTTGCCTCCTGGGGTTGTACTGTAGGTACTTCTTCACTGGAGTTATTTAAGAAGAGACTTGATAGCAATTTGTCTGGAATGTTACAGGATCTCCTGCTTGAGCAAGGGATTGGACTAGAAGATCTCTAGGGTCCTTTCCAACTCTGTTAATCTGTATTCTGTAGTCCTCTCTTGGGGAAGTAAGGAGATGTGGGATTAGAAACAGGCCTTCTTGGTCATAACTTTTCACTTTGGAGTAGTCTCTCCACTCCCAAAAATCCAGTGGACTTCCTCCTTACTGCAGTATCTGAAGCCTATTAAAACAGCAAACTCTCTCTCACACATGCACCCACAAGGCTTTGGTACCGCTTCTTTGGAAGCAATAACTGAACAAGACTTTAGTATTTATAGAAACTACAGATTGTCTTTCTAACAAAAACTGTTCCTACTGAAATATGTTGTTTTTTCAGCAAATAAATCCAAACTACATGTTATATTAAATGCAAATGTTTGTACTTTTTTTACTACCAATTCAACTGTTTCTATATCTTTGTGCTTGTGAAGAAAAAGGTGATGTTGGAGACAAGGTTGCTGGCCATTTGCCAAGATCCATGGAAGCAAAGTTCAGTCAAGGCTTCATTCTAGGTTCTGAGGAAGAAGTTGTAGGCGAGAGGAAGGGCAATTTAGCTCAGAGGTGAAGCACATAATCTGACTGAAGGGCAAGATTGTGCCTCCCTACATATTTAATGGGCCGGATGACGTCAGATGAGGGGTGTATGTCTTATGGCAAGGGAATCTTTTGCTCCACTAGAGCCCTCTTCTGGGATACCCCACTATCAGATCAACTTTTTTTCAATCTCTCCCCTCAGTTTCCTGTTTTGAAGGAAAACCATCCTCTTCTTGAAAGTCAGTATAGTCAGGTGTGGTCATGGCTTTTCCCAAGCAAGGAGACAGGGCCCTGAATCCATCAGCTTCTATAATACAGCTGAAATTTCAAAACAGAACATTTGAATATAAGAGTCAGTGAAAGATACTGGGTAGATCCATTGTGTAAACTGGAAAAATAGCTGTGCAGCTTGTGAAAAGTGACACCTGCTACATTTTTTCTTCTTCTGTACAATTCCATGGACAAGGTCCATGTTCTCCTTTCCAGGCAGGCATCTTATATTGACTGCTCAGTGAACAATGTGGTGTTGAAATGACTTATTTCCACATAGAAACAGTAACTTTATTTTGTTAAGGCCCCCCCCCCCTTTTTTTTTTTTTACTATAACCACTTTTGTATTAGTGATCATTTCATCCAACATTACCTTGCTAGGAATCTACATGTTATATTTTACAAAGAAAATAATGACAGAGTTGGCCTTATTGTGGAACTAGGACAATCTCTGGTGACACCTTGTGGCAGATGAAGAGAGTCTCAAGGTAAGATTATTTTTTATATTTAAAACTATTTTCTCATGAAGAAACCAAATTACTTTTACAGGTATTCCTGGATTCTTGCACTGTTTAGATGTGTTAATGCAGAAAAATAGATCAATACAACAATATTCCTCAGTGTAAGAAGGTAAAGAAAAACAGATCTGTGATTTAGGAAACAGAATATACAAATAGATCTCTTTCAATATCTACTTCAGTTCTGACAAATAGAATATAGAGGCAAATGACAAAGAAATGAACTGCATTTATCCAGGTTTAAACTTTCCTAATAGCCACAGATGAACAAAATTCCATAAAAGTGCTTTTGGTTTTAAAATATAAACCCTACAATGGAACACAATAATGCGCTTGTCTTAAACAGCAAATGTTACTGATACCATTATAAAGCAGATTTGAAACTTCTATTTATGTTGAAATATACTGTCATCACCAGAAACATAAGTATATATTTTTCTTTGCATTAATTGTGGACTAGGCCTACTGAGATACCTAGAGAAAATCAGGAGTGCATTTTTAAATTAGCTTTTAAGTCATAAAAGTAAATCAAGGAAGTTTTTAAAGCTTTGGTAGGTCAAAGAGTTTACCACCAGCCTAGCTAGCCTCTCAAAACATATCACTGTGGGGAAAAAAACAGGGCCTTTTCTACCATGGTGCCTTTCCTGGACAATTTCTTTCCCAAGAACTGTAAGAGATAACATAGCAATTTTATTTTGTATTCTAGCTGTTAGCTGTATTTTGAGTATGAGATTTATTTTATGCAATGTTGTCTACTCAGCTCTGTTATTACTTTTATGATAATGGCTTGGTTGTGCAAATTACCTGGAGGTCCCTGGTAAACTGAAAACCAGGCTACAGATATGAAAACAAACAAACACCGGATCCATGTCACCACTCTTTCTTAGCATGTGCTCTGGGGATTTCTTGCCAATGTGTGGGAGGTTAATTACTACAATTAATAATGAATACTGTAATTACAGTCATTTAAAAGCATGAGAGTTTGCTGTTGTTATTATCTTGTATGCAGTCATTACCAAACATGTGGGTGTCTTTTCATGAAAACAAATAAGACAACAATTAGGCACAAAGCAATCCAAATGCTAGCAGAAGAAGTATATAGACAATACTATTCCATGCAAATGAGGAGGAAGGTCTCAAGTTGTTCATATACTGATAATCATACAGAAATATGATATGAAATCTATTCACACAATGCCTACACATCACTGGAAGAATTGGTAGAGATATCCCAAAACTACTTAGGATTATGATATTGGATGTGAGCAGGCTCACTTTCACACATACATGATACACAAATAAATGCATAGGATCTTTTAGTTTTGCACAACAGAATAGAATATGTCTCAACAAAGTTTGGCATTTAGACTGCTGTCCTGCATTTATTTTATTCAGAGCAAGTCCCACTGAGTTGAATGACTATGCAAAGTTTCCTTTCAGCTAAATGTGTGTTCAGTATTTTGATATGTCTGGATGGTTTTCCTGGCAACAGTACGAAAGTAATTTGCTATTCCTTCTTCTAGAGTGTTTGTTTGTAAAACTTTTCAAAATCTTATTTTAGGTCAACAAATCTCCAGCAACTCCTGAAAAAAGAATCAGGAAAGGTGAGATGATTTTGGTAAGAAAGCAAGTGAAAGGGCTGAATGAATAAGGAAAAAAGAGAGTATAAAAGAATCAGTAAGAAAGTAGGATAGCATAACATATATGTAGAAAAAAATACCTGCAATTAATGTAGTCAAAGAGTTAAATTTAGTTAAAATTAAAGCAGGAAGAGAAAATTAACAGCAATTTTGATGGAAATAAAGTAGCTAAGAAAATATGGAGAAATGTGAAATACGGATGTGGTTTGCCTATGAACTGGCAGCGTGACTTGGCTCAGGTGTAGATAAAGACCACATCCATGTCTGATGATTGGAATGTTGGATGTTTTCTAGCAGTGACAACAAGCAACATTTGAAAAATGCAGCACAGCTTTGCCATGCAGATTTTTACTCTTTAGCAGGTCATTGGGAAATGTATGAATGTGAGAAATAACATGAATTGTATGTTTGCTGATTTGGAGAATGAGTATGACAAAGCTTGAATTATGAAAAGCACATGGATCTGAAAGTTAACATACTGAAGTTCAAACAAGTTGTATTTTGGCAGAGAAAACAAACAATTTCAGCGGTGAAAAATTAGTGAGATGATAAATTTTTGGACTTTGATTTATTATTTATTCGTTTTTATTAAAGATAGGAAATAGATGGAGAAATATTAAGGAACACAATTGTTGGTAGAAATGTAGTGAATAGCATTGGGCCTAGTATGATGAATGAATGTTTATTGAAAAGCAAAAAAGTGGCTGTGTCTAAGAGCATGCTTCTGCCTACTTGTAATATGAAAGTGAGAATTGGATATGTCAGAAGAAATGTAAAAGTTGAATGCATCGGGAATGATGTAGTTAAGAAATATGAGTGCTAAAACAAGAAGAAATAGTGTCAAGAATGAATGGCTGCTGAATGAATGTGGACTGAATACTAAAGTGAGTGATCAGTGCATTGGATAGTTCGATTGTAGAGAGAGAGAAAAAATGAGGATCAAACTGCAAAATAAATGTATGAGGAAAAGTATATGGATTGAGAGGAAATGAAAGACTGTGAAAGTTGTGGTTGAGTAGAGTTGATGAGATCATCAAAAATAAAGAGAGATGAGAAATTTAAAGATCAGAAGGCAATGCATAAAACAACTTATGGATGCGGTAGAAGCACTGATTATCTACAAGAATAGAAAAGTAACTATATAACAGAATAAAACAGTTGGAAGGGACCTTGCAGGTCTTCTAGTCCAACCCCCCCTACTCAAGCAAGAGATCCTATTCCATTCAAGAAAAATGGCTTTTCTTAAAAACTTCCAGTGATGGATCACCCACAATAAGGCAAGGTTTATTGTTCTCACTGTCAGGAATGGAGATAAAATTGTTCACACTGTTAGATATAGAGAAGTATAATGAATGGTATTGCTCCAAACTAGATTTATTTCCTTTTCTTATAACTAATTATTTTGGCTTCCTATTTCTTATTCCATTCTGTGCTTTTCATAAAGTTATTTATCCCCAAAGGAAAGGTATGAAGGGTATGTATGTATGCACGCATCAATTTTAATCCCAGTCCTTGTTTCCAAGATGCTTCTGAGCTTCACTAACATCTGGTGGTGCAGTGATTAGAGTGCTGTATTGTGGGCTAATTTCTGCTGCCTGCTGGCTGCCTGCAATTAGGCAAATCAAATCTCACCAGGCTCAAGGTTGATTTAGCCTTCCATCCTTCTAAGGTGGGTAAAAGAAGGACCCAAATTGTTGGGGGCAAGATGCTGACTCTGTAAACTGCTTAGAAAGGGCTGTAAAGCACTGTGAAGCAGTATATAAGTCTAAGTGCTCTTGTTTTTGCTATTAAGGGACTCTTAGAAAATAAAACATGACTGCAGCTCATACTTTCTTAGGTAATGGCAAGGTGGTTGAGAACAAGGTTTTGGGATGGGTGAGTATTGAGAAGCAACACCATAAGCTTTCTGCTAAATTGACACTTGCTCATTGGTCATATCCAACACGGCAGCTAATTATTGATACTGTCCAATGTGTGTCATTTTTAGTAAAAAAGCACTCCATGGCCCAAACATGGGGATTCTTGTATTCTCAATAAACAGTCCTGGCCTGTAGATGGAGATTATACATAACTGAACATTTTTGGTAAATAAGAATGGCTGGATATTTTGACTTCAGTTTATGCATAAAAGTTTTACTTGATGCTATAGTGATATTGGATGAGTGTACTATCCTGTTGATCTGATCCACATATTCATTGGTATGGATTTCCAGTTCACCAAATATAGGAGGAAACACAGTCATTCTCTCACCCATGGTGAGAGGTCCCCAGAAAGAATAGAATGAGCCTTGACATAGTGAGCTAATGACAAATACAAGTTAAGGATACAGGGATGAGAGTTATCTCTATCCAGTCTTTCATTGTACGAAAGAATCAATATGGGGTGAGATAAGTATCTACTGTACATCTGAATTTAGGTTTGATCTTTGTCAATGGCAGAATAAGAATAAATCTTGAAGTATAATTATTGTTATGATTTTAAGGCTATTTGGAGATATTTTGCTGCCTGAGGTGAAGGATAAGATAACTAGTCACACTCCACACGGGGTAGGTTGAGAATATGGCTCCTTTCTCAGAAGAGGAGAAAAATCACAGCTGCTGTGCAGTCCAGCATCTGGTACCCAGAGATGGTATTCAGCAGGTTCTGACCAGTTCTGGAGAACCAGTAGTGGAAATTTTGAGTAATTTGGAGAACCGGCAAATATCACCTCTGACTGGTCCCATCCCCATCTATTCTCTGCCTCCTGAGTCCCAGCTAATTGGCTGGGTCTTCTTCTTCTGCACAGGAGAACAGAGCTGGAAAGCAGGTTAGTGGGGTGGGAAGGGAATGGGATTTTGCAGTAACCTTCCTCCAGGAGTGGGGTGGAAATAGAGATTTTGCAGTATCCTTCCCCTGCCACGCTGATCCTTCCCCTGCAGTATCCTTCCCCTGCCCCTTCCCCTGACCAAGCCACACCCACAGAACCAGTAGTAAAAAATTTTGAATCCCACCACTGCTGGTACCCAAAGGGAAATTCTGTTCTTCCAATGCAAGTTCAAATTACTTCAAAGTATCAGGAAAGGCAGGAGTTTTCCCATGTTAAAATCTCTCTGCAAACAGAAAATTAACATGCTATGAACACAATGGCATTTTTTAAATAAATGTGCATTCATTAAATAATAACATCCTACTGTGTAATTTCAAGAGATTTAGTCTACTAGCATATCATGGTTCTGCCATCTGACTGTACTGTATGAAGAAAGCAAGGCAAATGTGCCTTACTGAAAAATTAATTTCTCCTTGCAGTTACTTATATTCAAGGAGATAATTATAAACACTAAAGGGTTCTTCAGTTGCACAAGTATTTGGTTTTGTGCCTTAAGATACTCTGGCACATTCAGCCTTTGTGATATGATAGTATTCTAAAGCAATTCCTTTGCAATCAGAAATTAAAGTTTATAGTGTATATTTTAAAACTATATAATCAAATGTATTACGGCTGGCATATCTGTTGATTTAAAATATATTTTTTAAACTTCACCTTGGCATGCCTTTTATCAGAAATCATTCGAAACTTTTTAATTTATGAGCTTTTATTGCAATCCTCAATTCATCCTGAGTAGTCTATTATTAAGTGTTCCACTGGGTTCTTATTGTTCTTTATCAAAGTATTGTATCTCCCTGCAATTCATCTGTAGTCATTCTTCACAGAGAAAATCTTTCATATTAGGTTCCTTTCATCATTCGATGACAACTCTTGAATGCATCATTATTCAGCAATGGGTTTAGAAATTATAATCATTAGACAATTTTTCATATAATCTGATTTTATAAACTGCTTCTTTTTATTATCTTTTGATGGAAAACAGTAAATGTATCTGTCTGTTTTGATCCATCATGATAACTGTAATAGAAAAACTAAGTAAGAACATCTTATTGAGGAAACAGCCACACTGAAATTCTTATATGCATGAACTGAAAGGTTATTTAATGTGAAGGAAGAAAATCCCTCTCTGACTTAATGAGGCATTCTTACAGCAAATATCTAAACCTGGTACTCTACTCCTGCAAGGCTGTCAAGGTTCAATTGACTTTGTACTCAAGAGAGGGTGGTGGGTTTTTTTTCAGTCACATAAAATGTACAATTAAAAACAAAACAAATATAGAGAATGGGAGCATGGGTACATACTGGTATTTAGGGCTCAGTTCTCAGTTACTTTATGAAACCATCAATAAGATGGATGGTTATATGCAATGACTGTTGTTGGCCTCAGCTGCCATTTTATGCATTTCATTCTTATTAATTCCATGTTAGCTGCCCAGAATCACTACTAGATGGATGACCACCTGCATTGATTGAAGCAAATAAACAGTCACACATTTTTAAGGTTTTCTATGGGAACTTTGAAGGAGAAAAACAATATTCTACAATGATTAGTTAATGAAACCCAGAACCAAATGTCCTGGCAGATACACTCACCAAGAAAGTATCTACATTACAAATCTATATGGCTTTTAGTGAATGTTTAGCATCTTCTGGCCACTTGACTCTGGTCCAGACATGGCCCAGTAAGAATCTTTGGTAGTAAGAATGCTCCAGGGCTCTGGAATAGTCTTCCAGGCTTTTTCAACTTTGGGCAATCTGCCTCTTTTACATCAGGCTCTTCCACTGTCTCTGCCACTATTTGACCTGGACCAGTCTGAACTATAGTGACAGTGATGGGACTCTAGGCTAAAGAAACAGAAAAAAGAGATGGCTCTCTCTGGTGTTGCTTCCTAGTTCTAGGCCATCAGCTGTTATTTGGGCTTTTTAAAATATGAGCATTCCAGTTGTTGTAGTTAGCTGATAGCAATGAGGAGGAGGTTCCTGAGGAGCTTGTACTAAGGTGCGAGTGAGTGCAGGATGATTCATAGAAGAGCAGCACAGGCGACTCGGGAGTAAGAATGCTAATTGCTGGCCCCTCCCTCCAGGGAATATAAGCCTGGTTTCAAACAGTTTTTGCCTTTGAAAAAGGCAAAAACGTTTGAAGGACTCAGCATTGTGATTAAAGACTCTGGTTTATTTGAAAACTTCTGCCAAGGTTTTTCTCATTGGACTAATTGGCTACAAGCCATTTGTTATCTACAAAGAGGTTTATTTATAGATTAAAGCCATGAAAGTTTAAGTTATTGAGTTCATCTGTGTTTGCTCTTTGGGAACCTGGCTGGGTTAGAACACCAATCTTCCAGAATGCTGATCCCAAAAGGGTTTGACCAGTAAGTAAGAGATGGGCCTTTTCTGAATACAGCTGCAGAAAATACTGTACAAAACCTAGTGAATTTTGACAGATATTTAATCACAAGACTCATTTACCATCACCAGAATCCTGCTTCATGTTTAAGCAGACTGGTTTGTTGATATTTTCCCCCTGGTTGGTGATGTTCAGAATAAGAAGGTTGGAAGGTCTTCTAGTTCCCCATCTCCAGCTCAAGCAGGAAACCTTATAGCATTTCAGACAAATGGCTGTCCAAACTCTTCTTAAAAACTTCCACTGTTGAAGCACCCACAACTTCTGGAGGTAAGTTGTTTCACTGATTAATGGTTCTAACTGCCAGGAAAATTCTCCTTAGTTCTAGGCTGGTTCCTTCCATCCATTTCCACCCATTGCTCCCTGTTCTGCCTTCTGGTGCTTTGGAAAATAAGTTGACCTCCTCTTCTTTGTGGCAGCTCCTCAAATATTGGAATACTGCTATCGTGTCACTCCTAGTCCTTCTTTTCATTGATTTAGGTATACCCAATTCCTGCTATCTTCTTTTAGCCTCCAGCCCCTTAATCATCTTTGTTGCACTTCTCTGCATTCTTTCTAGAGTCTCAAGATCTTTTTTATATTGTGGTGACCAAAACTGGATGCAGGTGGCCAAGTGTGGTCTTACCAAGGCCTTATACAGTGGTACTAACACTTCACATGATCTTGATTCTATCCCTCTGTTAATGAAGCCTAGGATTGCATTGACTTTTTTTGGCAAGAATAAGAGGGGAGGGAAATAATGCTGTTGGAATCCAATAATAGTAATAGCAATAGCACTTAGACTTATATACCATTTCATAGTGCTTTACAGCCCCCTTTAAGTGGTTTATAGAGTCGGCAATCACCCCCCAACAATCTGGATTCTCATTTTACTGACCTTGGCCTGCTGAGTCAACCTTGAGCCAGTGAGAATTGAACTGCCAAAATGCTAGCAGTCAGCAGTCAGCAGAATTAGTCTGTAATACTGCATTCTAATCATTGCACTACCACAGCTCTTTATCCAAAACATGCCCTGCATACTGTAGACAAGGATGGCACTCTCTTCCGGTTTCCTGCTTGTTGCAGGATAGAAATCTCCAGTTGGAACAGCATATTTTATATTGACACAGTTTTGTGGTAGTGCAAGCACTGATAGATTGTAACTCAGATATAAGAGTGAGCTGCAAGTAGAATACCTTTAGAGTAGCCAAAACCCAGTTTATTTGTCTTTGGAAACTGGGAAGCTTATGTGCAAAGGGGATTTTGTTTGACAGGAATAAATTGATTTTTCACAATATTTTTGGTAGCATCAAGAGCTACTCTTTTTCTATTTAAAGATCTTGTCTTTGCTGAAATATTTATATCACTCTATCTCTCAGTTACCTTTCCTGCATTAGCTTTCCATAATTGGGATGAACTGTGCACCTGGAGAATCAGTGGACAAAAGTTTGACAAGATTAATGTCAGGGCCAAGCCCAAAGAGGACACATCGAGATCCAATTAACTCCAATCCTTTATTTGCTTACATCTAATGGATGGAATCTTGCCAAATTAAGACTATAACCTTTTAACCTACCAGATATATGCTTAGAAAGTCTAGCAGGTAGTGACCCTGAACCTCTTCCCCCTTCCCCCTCCATCTGAGGACTATGCTGTCTCCTAATCTGAAAAAGCTCTGTGTTCTTATATAATGTCCAATGATTCTCCAGGTGCGCATTCCATTACATCAATCTCTTATATGACTGAACATGACCTTTGTTGCTGGGCTGCAACTTCCGCTTCTGTTCCAGTGTACCATCAACCCATCATTATCTCCAGCAGGGGACAAATCTATGAACCAGCAGCTGATGGACTTCAGGCTTTGGATTTGAGCCACAGGGACGTTATGGATTTATGTTTATTACTATCAGTGGCTCACTCAAGTGCTGTGACCTGTATATGTGTGGAATAAGGGCTGGCTGAAACTAACTGGATTGTAAGAACACATGTGATTTATGACTGGACAACCATATGTCTGAAATGATATAGGTCCTCCTGCTGAATGGACTAGAAGACTGCCAAATCTATAATTCTATGTTCTATATGTTGCCTATGACTCACAATATCTACTATGTAATTGCTGATTGAATGTCATTTATATAGATTTGCAGGGAAGGGAAAAAAATGCATAAGGGGGAGCAGAAACCTAGAGAAAGCAATGACCCTGAACAGGATCAAGTTACTATTTCTATCAAAAGTCACAAAATTTTGCACTTCTTGGTTAGATCACCACTGAATATAAACTGAATGCTCAGTTTGCAGAAGAGTGGACTTCCAATCTAGATCATTCATAAAGCTCTTGGCAACAAAGAAAGAAACAGGATCACAAAATGGAGTAGCAGTGGAAGCAAGCTAGACAACTGCACGGGGCACAACATTCATCCATTGTGTAGAAGATTTGGTAGAAATCTTTGTATTTACTTTTCCAGTATGTGCACACAGACAAAAAAAAAAATTAAGATAAATAGTTAATATGAACTTTTTAAATAGACAAGTGAACCCCAAGTCTGGGTGGATTAACTTAACAGTAGTTAAGTTAATCCACTATTGTGGACCACTTGAATTATTGATACTAAAAATAATTCAGAGAGAACATAGTTAATATAACCAAGATAAATTACACTCAAGTTAGTACACTCTTAATAATATAATGCAATGCATATATATGATAAGTTACAGAAGGAGCAATGCTAGTGAAAGTTTATTTGGGGGGGGGGGGGGGGGAAGAACCTAAAATAATTTTTGGTGAATTTGATTCTGCAAATTCCTCATTTGCCCATGCCAAATTATTAGCCTTTGTTTTAATACATAGGATAATAATAACAACAAAATGAATCTTTGGAATATAACAAGAGCTCAAAGATTTCATTTTTTGTTTAAATGGAAAATGTATGAGGTGGCAGGTGACAAAGATACTCAGCCAAACCTCCTTGCTGTTCAAACAGAGGAGGGGGGAGGAGAAAGCCAAACAATCCATTTTATCCCTTCCTTTGCTGAAGATCGTGAGTGACACTGCTTGGTATTCTCCGAATTTAGGAAATGGGCTTCTCCTCACTATGCAGAACTGCAGCTTTTCATTTTCTTTCTACATGATGGATCATTTCTATATCTTGGAGACAGATGAGAAAGAGTCTGAGTAAAAGTCTGGAAGGATCTCACAGATCTTGAAAAGCCATTAAATTCCTGGTCCTTCCTCATTCATGCACTGAAGAAGATCTAGGGCAGAGATTGTCTATGATACCACACTGATGGGTCCTGGCCTCAATGTTCGATGAGGCAGAATTTCTAAACAAATCATATTGTGCTAACCTCACCAACCAATTACCAATTGATTCACTTTTGACTGGCACCTACTTGTTTCAGTGTCAAAATGGAGATGAAATCTAGATAGTTTTCCAATTACCAATCTCATTAGATTAGAAATCCATACAACCATGAAATGGCAATAAAAAGATACAGATACTATTTCTCACCATAAATTTTATAACCTGGAGTTTTTCCGTTTACATGTAAAGCCCATGTCACACTGCACCAACGGATGCAGAGGATGTAAAACGGACAAAAAAGCTTGCCATCCGTTGGAAAATGCGCTGCATCTGTTGTGTACTCACTGCATACGTCTTCCATACGCTCTATCCGTCAAACATCCGTCTACTGCTATTTCATCTGCTCAAAAATTTTTGAGCTGCGCAAAACTTTTTGAGCGGATGAACTTTCCGCCACATACGATCTACATCCGTGACACATACGGGCAACAAACGTTCTCCGTCCGTTGTCATCCGTTACATGTCCGATGTATCCTCTCTGCATCCTCTGGGCATCCGCGCAACTCACATCCGCTGCAGCTGAAAGTGGAAAGAGGGAGGAAGCGAAAGGTACGCGGAACGTCCACATAGCGTTAGTAGCATGGACATAGAAAGGATGAAAGCGGATGCAGCTCAGATATAAAGCATTAAAACGGACAAAATGTTTGTATATGGATGTATCTCAGATATTTAGGATGTCTGGAGGATGCCCAGAGTATGTGGAAGGACACCAAGCAGAAAACCGACATTTCCTATAAAAAGGGGGAGGAAATCACCTGGATCTCACTATCAGTCCAGCAGCCCTGGTGGGCAGACCTCTTCAGCCTTGCTCTTGCTCTTCCACATCATCCACACTCCTTTTGGTAGCCGCCATCATTCAACACCAGAACCAAGCCCTCTTCAGACTGTTTCACCTTTTCTACGCAAAGAGAAGGAGACGTCCAAGAGCTGTCTGGGTCCGAAGATGGATCGGGAGAAGAGTGGAGTTTGGACTCTATGACAAGCTGATGGTGGAGCTGAGGAATGAAGACCCTCGTGCATTCCAGCACTTCATGAGGATGCCACCAGCCATGTTTGACGAAGTTGTGGAGCATCTGAGACCCAGGTTGACCAAGCCAAGCACCAACTTCCATCCCAGCCTGGACCTGGACTGAAGGTGGCACTGATTCTGCGCCACCTGGCCTCTGGGACCACATACAAAAACATGCAGTATGCCTGGAGGGTACCAAACAACACCATCAGCATTGTGGTCAAAGAAGTGGTGCAGGCTATCATCGAAGAATACGTGGAGGAGCTCCTCCAGTACCCCACCACTGAAGAAGGCTGGAAGAAAGTTGCAGAGCAGTGGTATCAGAGGTGGAACTTTCCCCACACCGTTGGAGCCATAGATGGAAAGCACGTGGCCTGCAAAGCTCCAGCCAACTCAGGGTCCTATTATTTCAACTACAAGGGCTTCTTCAGCATCATCCTCTTTGCCATGGTTGATGCTGACTACAAGCTCATGTACATCGATGCTTCAGGCAACGGGTCAGCTTCAGATGCCCAGATATACAATGCCAGTGACCTTAAGGATGGGCTGGAATGCAACCTCATCATGGGTTTCCCAGATCCAGACCCCCTACCTAATGACACACAAGATGTGCCCTACTTCATCGTGGGTGATGACGCCTTCTCCCTCAGAACCTACCTCATGAAGCCCTACACTTCAAGATACCTCACCCGTGAAGAGAGGATCTTCAACTACAGGCTGTCCAGGGCAAGACGGGTGGTGGAGAACGCCTTTGGCATCCTGGCCAACAGGTTCCAGGTACTTCTCACCACCATGCAGCATCGCCCACAAACCGTGAGGAACATCGTGGAAGCTTGCTGCATCCTGCACAATCTCATGCGCACCCGCTACCCAGTCTTGCAGAACAGGCTTGTGGACCGTCAACAAGGGAATGGGGACATGGAGCCTGGTGAATGGAGGCAAGGACAAAACCTGATAGACACTGTGGATGTGCAAGGCCCCAACAGAGCTTCACGTGAAGGGAAGAAGCAGCGCAACCTCCTGAAACACTGGTGCAACTCCCCAGCTGGAGCAGTGGAGTGGCAAGACAGGATGGTAGATGCTTAATGGATGCTTCCTTCAGCCTATCTCATCACACTGATGAGATTTTGCCATGTATGTTGAGTGGCCTTACAATGAATAGGGCATTAATAAAGAGTTTTGTTTATGTTGAAATGTGTTGATTAATGATTAAATTGTTATTGATAATAAAGGGCCATATGTGTGGCAGCTGGGAGGGTGGACCATACAGTCCCACTATGCTTGCACTGAAGGTTTATCTATCCTTACCCATCCCACAACTGTCCTTATCCCACAGCTATCCTTACCAACTCCACACTTATCATTACCCATCCCACAGCTATCCATCCCACAGCTATCCTTACCAATCCCATAGCTATCCATCCCATAGCTATCCTTACCAATCCCACAAGCATGCAAAGGCTTAACCCTTTTTTCAAAGTTCCCCCCCACACTTTATTAAGTAAAAAAAAATGAACCAAGTGTGTGAAGCAAAGATAACCTTTATTAATAACAAACTGTATGATTTTATTAAAAAGCAAAATGACCCAAGTAAAGTGTCTTAAGCAAAGATAAAGTGAACAGGTAACAACTCAGTCTCTGGCACTCTTCTCAGTCACTCTGAGGCATGCCCATGGTCTCAGATGTAAATGGGCCTGGGACTGTGGAGGTGGCTGTGGCTGGAGTGCTGGTCTGAGGTGCCATTGGGGTGCCTGGCCCCGAGAGTACAACAGGGGATGGTGTGTGCAGGAAGCTCTCAGAGAGCTGACTCAGTCCCGTGAGGTTGAGAGGCCATTCCTCAAGGACCTGGGATATGAGGCCCAAGACTGATGACAGATGTTCTGATGAAGGGCTTGGCTGTGGGGTGGAGGAAGGAGGAGTGTGGTGGGGCTGTCTGGTCTGCAGCTGGGTCAGGTGAGGCATCTGTGGCGTTTGTGGCATCCAAGGAACCTGGGTCTGGACTAGGAAGGGCTGCCTCTGCTGTGGGAAGTCCTGGTAGTGGTAGGCTTGGTAGGCGAGGGGCTGCTGAAATCTGTGGAAGGGCTGTGACATCGCCTGGGGTGGAGGAGCAGACCTGGAGTGGGTAGGAGCAGGTTCAGCTGGGCCTGGAGGGTGGTGGTACTGGGCCTCGGGCATGTCCATGAGGGTCTGGCTCACGTAGGTGATGAAGGGCTTGCGGTTAGAGGATGGTATGTCGAAGTGGACCAGCTGGGAGAGGAGATCTGTGCTGGCTTTTATTGTGTCCCTGATCTCCAAGAGAACAGTGTGGCTCTCTGTCCCTCCGGTCTTCCTCTCTGCCTGCTTTCTGTGGAGGTGGAGCTGGGTGTGGGTGTGGGTTGGTCTCTGGTGGCTGCTTCCTCTTGCTCCATCTGAGACAGGGGATCCTCCACATCCTCTGGCATGGGGAGTGCAACTGTTGGGGTGGTCTCTGTCATGGGGCCCTCCAAAGACACCTGCCTGGACACGGTAGCTGTCTCCTGGCTGGAGAGGAGTAGCTCTCTGTGGGCTGTCTGAGGGAGAGGGTTGACAGAGGGGCTGCTCCTCGGTGGTGGATCTCACCCTCCAGGAAGCTGCGCCTGGCCATGACATAGGTCTCCTGGTCAGTGAGCTTGACAGCGGCCTGCCCGGATTTCTTCAGGTGCAGCTTGCCATACCAGGTGTGCATGTGCTTCCACCACCCAAGGAGTACATCTGAAGTGTAGCCCAGGCTCTCCGCCTTCTCTCTCCACGCTGCTTGCTTCCTCTTGCTGTCGTGATAGAGCCTGTGGCCCTTCCTCCACAGGTACTTGTTCTCCCTCAGCCATTCCAGCACCTCCTCCTCATGGTCCTTGGAAATGAAGTACTGTTTCCTCTCCCCCTTCTCCTTGCCTTGCCTCTTCCTCCCTCTGGCAGGGGCTTCAGGGCCTTCAGCAGCAGGGCTTTGAAGGTCTTGGGGCTGGTCCACCACAGCAGCAGCAGCAGGAGAAGCACCAGCAGCAGCAGGAGAAGCACCAGCAGCACCAGCAGGAGAAGCACCAGCAGCACCAGCAGGAGAAGCACCAGCAACACCAGGAGCACCACCAGCAGCAGCACCAGCAGCTTCAGAGTCAGCGCCAGGGGGTAGGATGGTGGTTCTGTCCTTCTTGCCAGGGCTGGCAGGAGTAGGCACAGGCTTCCTCTTCTTCCCCATGGTGTTCTCTCAAGATGTCTCTGGCAGCAGGTCTTTCCTCTGAATGCTGACTGCTTGCGAGCTGCATCCTTTTATATCCGCGGAGCTTACGCAATTCATCCTCCCCGCATGCGCAGTGAACGCTTTGCATCCGCTACGCATCCGCTATGCATTCTATAGGCGTCCATGATGCATCCGCATCATCCACTACACATCCGCTCCTTCCGCTATGTGTCCGCTTTGCTGTTCTCACCCGGAAGCCCTGCGGATGTGTCATCCGCTTCAATCCGCTTCCATCCGCTAGGCTTCCTACGAACATCCGCTTTACATCCCCGTTACATCCTCCCCATGTCCATTCCTTTCCGTTGTTGTCCACTCTGTTTATGAAAATTTGGGGCACTTTTGAGAGCGGATAACAACGGATTGAAAATTTGCTCGTCCACTGTGTCCTTTTTGCATATTTTTTGCATCTGTCGGCCAGTGTGACCTAGCCTTTAATGGCCTTAATCTAGCATAGCAACCCATCTCTCTTTAACCAAAACAATATTCAGATGGGAAGCCCATAAATCCAATATGAACCAAGTAACATCTGCATTCTGGTTTGGTATGTTATGATACTAGATGCAACTTATTTTCATTATGACTTTTAACTTGTAGCTTAAGGAACACAATAGTGTTTTTAATGAAGAATTTAGATTCAGGGAGAAAAAAATCCACCTTTTTTTTGGAAAGTCTGTTTTGTCATATATAATTCCTTGGTTTAATTTGCACATTTGATTTATTATTATCAAAGTCTTGCTCACCTATGTATTTGAAAAAAGGGCATTCTTTGCAAAACTACTTTTTTTCTTTAAAAATAATCATGCTAACCATTAAGCATATATTTCCCAAAGAAGCAAAAGCTGAGTGTTCCCCATTTAAACTGTGCAACAGGGCAGTCTCTCAAAGATTTTAACCAAGCAGATGACTGGATGTCTTACTCAGCTCATTTATGCTCATTTGTGACATGAACCAATAAAACATTGTTTATTCAAAGCTCAGAGGGGCTCATGATGACTCTAATCCCTCTGTAGATAGCAAACAGATAGCACAGACAATCACATTTTCCTTACATGAAAGAATCAACTGCAGAATAGAATGAGCACACAGCAAGGGAAGCCAGTTACTGTGCTAATAGGGAAGGAGCCATTTTAAATGGGGAATTCAAGTTTTGAGTCATATACTGGATAAAAACTGTAAGACGATAAAAAGGACCATAAATACAATGCAATTGGGTTTTGAAAACTCATACGGACTGAGCAGAGGCGGTATTCAGCAGGTTCTGACCAGTTCTGGAGAACCAGTAGCGGAAATTTTGAGTAGTACAGAAAACCGGCAAATACCACCTCTGACTGGCCCTGCCCCCATCTATTCTCTGCCTCCCAAATCCCAGCTGATTGGTTGGGTCTTCTTTTGTTGCCCTGCACAGGAGAACGGAACTGGAAAGCAGGTTAGTGGGGTGGGGAGGGAATGGGGATTTTGCAGTATCCTTCCCCCGCCACATCCACCAAGCCACACCCACAGAACCAGTAGTAAAAAATTTTGAATCCCACCACTGGGACTAAGAAAAAGAAAAAATTAGTTGTATCAATGCATACCATTTGACTTATGAGCAACTCAGTTTGATGCAGCATAACTGGTGGATGAACAAACAATGCATTTACTGTTTTATAATTTATGAAGAGCATTTCACAGCATTTTTTTTAAATGTGAAAATAATCCATGCTTCCCAGTAAAAAAAATCCTCATGGTATGATATAATAGCATAATATTTGTATATTTGTTCTTCCGCTTGCCTTTTTTTTCTACTTGATTTTTTTTCCATTTTCACTTCTTTTTTTCAGTCTTTATTTCTTTTTCCTTATGTACTGGTATCCTCATTTAATGAGTACCTCCTTTACCAACTGTTACAGTTACAGTTACAGTTACAACCACAGTTACAGTAGTGATGAAAAACTATCAATTCTCATATTTATTACTTTTGCAGGTCCATAAAGTAAAGGAAGACTGAAACAAGATCATAAGCACAGTCATGGTTTTACTTGGTGACCGCCTCATTAATTGACTGTCCCAAATGTGGTTGTTAAATAAGGATTACCTGTAATGGAAAAAATTATATATTCTTAAAAAATGTCAAATGGATTTATGTTCTGATTGCCCCTCTATAAATTGAGACATTAGTTGTGAATATAGCCCCTGGCACCCCAATAGTCAGTTTTTATTAGACTGACCTTCAGTGAATTTTTCAGCTGGGTTTTTAGATGTTATTGAATTTATCTATGTTAGCTATTTTATCTGTTTTATCAGATGTTGCCCATGCCCTGGGGGCAATTATCAACCATTGGATACATAGCAACTTGCCTCAAATGTAGATCATTTATTCATCCATTCAACAACATGATTGCCCAGAAGCCTTTATTTCCTAAAATATTTCCAAATAGCAGCCTTTTGAAATGCAACTGCATATAAAAAATCAACACATCATCTCTAATTGAATTGAAGCTAATAGTCGTTATTTGGCTGAAATGTTGAAGTCAGAGGCTATTTTAACAAAAGACTAGAGTGCCATCTTCTGGCAGATTTCATCACTCTGTTCATCATGCAAAGATTTAGCATCTAATACTAGTTGGATTGCTATCTGTGGCTCTTTTCTGGGAATCCACATTTTCTATTGTTTGCTGAGTAGCTGCTTCAATAGAAGGATCCGCTGCCAAAGTGTGTTGTAACTTACAATTGCTCATATAATTAATTTAGTCTTCAATTATATTCTAGTTATCAATGAAATAATATCTTCTCCTGTATGAATTGGCACACTTCATCATAGTTATCGGCACGACATATTTTGTGCTAGGGCAAATAGCATTGCATTTCATAAATGAGAAAAAAGAGACGAAATACTCTGTCTTCTGATATTTTGGGACTACTTAGAAAAATATTGCATCATTGTTTGTTTTGCCCAAGGGTGTTGAGCTACTCTGCATGTCACTGGGCCCTCTTAATTATCTGCTTCTGCATAGCATCAGTTTTGTCATTTGTGTTAATGGTTGGAATTATGTACTTCAAAGGTACAGAATCCTAAAAACCTTTGTGCTTAGCCAATGGGTGCAAACTGATCCAGAACATCTCACAATCCTGGTACTCCCTCATTAGAAATTGTGATTGCCAGGTGACAGCTGCCTGTTAGCACCCTTGGAAATCAGTTATTATTCCTTACCTTGATTAGAATTTCATAATTCCTCATTATTCTCAGCCACCAGCATGTTTTAAAAGGAAAATACCTTCATTTACATTTCTGCTCTACATGAATCAATCCCATTACCACAAAACTACCATGAAAGAATAGATTTATTTTGGCTGTAATCCTGGAATGTTTTGAGTTCAGTTGCCTGTTAAATAAGATTCAAGGCATAGAGAATGTGAGAACAGTCAGTGTTTGTACCAGGATGCTGCATAAATCATCTTTGGAGAGAACTGATGCATTTTTACACAGAAACATTGAGAGTTTGTATCCTCAACTATGTTCAGTCGATTTCGTGCAAATAAACAAGTATGGTATGGAAAAGTAAACTCACTACCCAAAAGGAGAAATATTCTGGGATCCAGAGATCTGGTGCTGCCTGGGAAGGAGGGTGAAGGCAACCCTACCCTTGCCTTAGCTATAGAGTTTGTCCCATAGAATAGAACAAAAAGCAAGCTGTGGGGTGGGAATGGCAAGAAAAAGGGGTCAGGTTTGGGAGACAGCAGAGAAGTGGGAAAGAGAAACCCCAAGACAAGCACTTAATCTTCAATCTTTGAACAACAAAAGGAAACTGAGGTCTTGAAGCTGCAAAACCAGATTTGCTGAGAGTTGGAGGAGGAAGAGAGCCCAACAAGACCCTCCAATCTCAAAGTACGCTGAAAGCCAAACCAAGCCCACTCCATGCAGCATCCCAGCTGCACAGCTCGACAAGCCACCTCCAAGAACAGAGAACTAGGAGTGCTGGGAGTGGGGAGGAGGAGAAAAACCCACTAACAAGTATGTTGAGGGTCAAACAGGATTTCACTGCAAATGGACTGAGACTATCTTCAAAAGCTGAAGATGGGGATGTGGGATTGTGGGGAAGGGAAATGAAAAGATTTAAAGAGCTAAGAAATAGCTGGGGGGAGAAAAACATAGTGCTACAAATGTAGATATAAGAATACAGGCATAGAACATAGACATAGAAATCACTTTAAATAAAGTACCTTAAATAAGATACAAGCAGTTTATAAACTTATGACAATAGGAAATCAGTAAACTAAGATATGCAGGAAAATAGAAGCACCTAGAATTAGCATTATGATTAGAAGTAATGGAGTTCAGTTTTGTACATAAAAGCACTTTCTGTGCTTTTTTCTTTCTGCTTGTGAAAGAAAAAAGACAACCAGCCTATATGTCTGATCTGCAGCATATGAAGAAAAACTCTAACATATAGTATTGCAACATTGTCACCTCAAGAAATGATCCAGTGAATGTTTGTCCAGAAAACATCCCAAGAATGCAAGTAGAAACTTGGTCATCACTGTTGATTCCTTCCCCTAGTGGCTGAGTTGGATACTGGCTTGGATCCAGTGGCTTTTGTGGAATCTATCACTCTTTAGTTGTCACATTGGATCCCTGAACCTATGGATTTTCAGCTGTCTTTACTATCTCTAATAATGCCTTCTGTATTAATAACCTCCATGTTATGAGATGCACTTGGGTAGACAAGGACTAAATCTTATATTCAGTGATATTGAAGGAATAGCACGTTGACTTATATGCCACCTCATAGTGCTTTACAGCAGTTCATAATGTCCGCATATTTCCCCCAACAATCTGGGTTCTCATTTTACTGACTTTGGAAGGATGGAAGCCTGAATGAGTCTTGAACGGCTGTGAGGCTCAAATTCCAGGCTGTGGGCACAGTTTGCCTGCAATAATGCATTCTAACCACTGTGCCACCAGGATCATGAATGGGTTTCTCAGACTGGACATAACTTTGTTTTCCCTCTGGATATGAGATAATGGAGACAATGATATCCCTGTCAGGTCACTCCAGATTATTGTAACATTGGGAGCAGGCCATTTTTACCCCCTTGAATAGTACAGAGTGGATACAGAAAGTGGGTACAGAATCAGGGGGTGATGGGATATGTGGTCGAGGAGACAGTTAGTGTGGTTAGGCCTGAGGTGTATAGTACTGCATACCTAACAGAAGCAGACCAAGGCAGGAAGTCCAGACAGAAGTGACTAATGACACTTAGTTATTTCTTGAGATTGTTTGGGTATGAGGGAGAGGGAGCCATTTCATGACGGTTTCGTTAGAGAGAGAAAAGAAGGGGAGTCAGTAGTTGTGGTGAAGGGCAAAGGGAGATATGGTGAGAAACATGGCAACCTTCTCTTGGGGAAGGCATACTTAGTATCTTATATTGATTCTGTCTTCAATCTTCCTGAATAATTTTCCAGCATCTTTGGATCAGGCAGCTGCTGCTTAAAGCTGGGTCCGCCTTAATAAGGATTTTCTTATCCAGACTTTATCATGGATAACTGGACTGACTTGACATCCATTACCAAGAACTTCTTGGACTCAGAGGGGAATTTCCCTTTCAGAAATGCACACATTTGTGTTTTGAATGTGGCATTAGAGACAGTCCCAGGGCACATGTGGTCCTTCCAGAGTATTGTTATTAATGAGTCTTTTGTGGCTTCCAGAGGTATCTGCAAATAACTGGATGTGGGGTCCTGTTTGTGTAGCTGAGCTTTAGTGAACAGAATGGTTTAGTTTCTATCAACTATCCTCTGTGTTACACACTGACTTTTTTGCCTGAGCTGTTCAGTTAAATGGCTGGGCCTATGGTGAAGTTAACTTATACTGTATATGGAAACTTCAATTTGCTGTCCCTGTGTTTTTCCTCCTTCTTTCAGAGGTGATTGGTTCCATATTTTTTGATGGTATGTGGGGTGTGATGACCCGGAGTGTAACACAAATGTAACAAAATCCAAAACATAAATAAATGTCCTTTAATGCCTCCAACTTGGTCCCATTGTTCAATAATTCTCAGTTGGAGATAAAATGTACTCAAAAATAGTCTTCAAAAGAAAGCAATACAGTCTGAACTTAATGAGCAGATAGAGGTGAAATAAAAAACAAACAAACTACAATGACAAAATTTCCACAATGGACCAGGATAAATAATTACCAAATTCAAGGAGATAATGAGGCACTATTTGTTGGAAGGACACCAACCAAGATAACTTCAGTCCAAAATAACACATGCTTTGCTTCTGGCAATGCTGTGTTGTAATCGTCTCTCTTATATACTAGTCTCTCCAGCTGCAACCAATGAGGAGGATCATGGCTGCTTCCTCTCTTGTAAGCCAAGTTGTTGCCTTCTCCATTCCTCCCTGCATGTCCTAGGATGTAGAGGGGATGGGCTTGGTTCTTCCTCTGACTGTCCAGCTGGCCTTTGCTCTTCCCCAGCCTCCTCCACAACCTCCAGAGCCACACCTCCACTCCTTGTTGGCTGTTCCTCCTCTCCCTCAGAGTCCAACTCTACCAAGAGCATGACATGGGCAATCTTTGACCCTTGCTTTCCCTATTCCTGTTTAACATCTAAATAAATCCAACAGGTGAGATCATCTTTTGGCATGGGATGAGATATCTCAGGCTCATGCTCGATCTACCAAGACTAATTAGTTGTGGTGGATTTTGAAGTCTCTTGGATCTGGAGATTTTCACCTCTAGTTCTGAATAGAGCAGTAGTCTCTCATATAAACTCAATGCAAATCTGGAGTCCTTCCAGGTTCATGATTCTTGTGGCTCAGTGGGTCTTTACACAAATCCATTTTGTATACCAGCTGCACCTTTTTCTGAACCTGGAAAATCTACTCACAGTCATTCATGCCTTGGTATCTCTTCTTTGGATCACTGTCTCAGACACTATATTGGGCTATCCTTGAAGGCCAAGTGAAAGCTCCAGCTGACCCAGAATGCAGAAGTCAAGGTAGTTACAGGCACCTCTCACTTTGTCCATATAATATTATATCACAAGTTCCATGGTTTGCTATGGGCTTCTTATCATCTATAAAACTTTGTTAGGGCAGGGCCTAGTTACTTGCAAGATCACCTATCTCCAATCACTTCTGTCTGTCCAATTATATCTGATAGGGCTGGCATCCTTTCTCCTAAGAAATGTCATCTTATGGGATCCAGCAAATAAGTCTTCTCTATTTCTGAAATTGTATAGCATTATCTGGGATCTGGATAGTTCCAATCTGACTGCCTTCTGTAGGGCCTTGAAGTTCTGCTTTTCCCCCAGGCTTTGGGTCAGGAGCACAATTGTTGAATTGTCTTTAGTGAGGTTTGTTGTTTAAATTGTATTATTATTGTTTATTTTTAGGCTTCATTGTTTCAACTGTACACTGCCCTGATTAATTTTTGAGTATGTGGCAATATCAATGGATCAAATAAATAAGATTAACTTGCATTTAAAAATCTACCAGGTAGATGAGCACCAGTGAGTTAACTTACCGCTTCTGAATGCACCTCCATTGTTCAGATAAAATTGGCCACCTCCTTTTTTTTCTCTAAAGGATTCAGGCAAAGCCAAGATTAAATAAACAAACCTATTGCCATCACATCTGGATTTTCTGTCTATCATATTCTTGCTCTTATGGATTTGGTTTGATTCCAAATGAATACAATATAAGTATAATAAAGACAGAGCTTTCCCCATGCTTCCATTATACAAACTGACAGCTGCTATCATATTATAGTTACTAGGTCATGATCTCTGGTGTGCCAAACATCTTCTACCTTGATAAACATTCTTCAACATGCCTGTCACAGATATAAGGTTAAGCTTATACAACCTGTATAAGCTGTATATGTTATTTATGTGGCTTTCCCCTTTTTGCTGAAGCAACTATTACAGATTCTTTAAGTAAATAAATATCCTGATTTAGGAGATCCAAAAAATATGTAAGAATTCATAATAATTGATCTTATCATGATTCAGTGATATATCTATTGAATCTGAATTTATTTCTCTGGCACCTTGCTAAAATGTAGAGTGGTGTAGAACAACTTCACTGCCTCTATTTACTGTTCAGTAAACTTTAGGACAAATGCTTGAGAAATAAACAACCTGCCAATTATCAAGTGGAGGTAGGACTCTGATTGCAGCTTAAATCTGCTCTACATAGGAGTGGTAAATTACTTACGCTCTATTACAAACCCTACTGACACTTGGTCACTTTTCATATGGCAAAGTTGTCTGTCAGCTGAGCTCAGTTCCCGGTTCTTTCAGGATCATGGCCCTTAGTTTTCATGGCAAGTGCTGAAATGATGGGCCAAGGTAATTTTCAGCTTCCCAGTCTAGATGACTTTCCTAGACTTCCTGGATGTCCCATATTAAATACTTAGTTTTCTAGATTAAACAAGATTGATTGGGCACTACTGATGTATACCTTGTGTTTCAAGATACAAATGAACCTAAAGAAAAAGAAGAAAAATTCATCAGATAATTTCAACATTTGAAGGTGTCAGGACAGTCCTCTGGCCTGCTTTACCTTTCCAGTACAAAGCTCAGTGTTAACAGCAACTAGAAGAGCGCAAAAAAAAAAAAAAAAAGGCAACATTTCAGCTCAGGGAAATGCAGAATTGAAAACGAAATTATGAGCACGTCTTAGGTTTCTGTGGATATATAAGGAGGAAAGTAAAACTGACATCCATATTTCCTGCTATACTTTAGGCACCAATTGGAAATGAAAAAAAAATGAGAAAATGCAAAAGAGAAAGAAAATAAGACAACTTCCCAAGATTCTGTTATGACAGCAAATGTCAATTCTTTGCATTCAATGGGCTGAGTCATAGGCCTGTGTTCATTGTTTTATAATGACTATGTCACCCCCTTCTCTTTGTGAATGAATGAGCCACCATAAATAATACACCATGAACAACAATGCCAGATTGGTTCACATTGTCCCTGCGTGTACAAACTGGGTCATAATGTTTTTGTACGAACCGAAAATAGCAGTCTACCAGAAATGTAAGCTGTTTTTTCCTGAGTTTTCTCCACATGCAACAGCATTGTCACAAGAAACTGTTTATTTTGAGTTATACAAACTTTGCATATCCCTTCTTTCAATTGCACATGAACTCCCTGCCAGAGTCAGGTCTATAATTAGATCAGGGAGGTGCTAGGGGTAAAACAGGAAAGATCCCATTCATGAGGGGAACTTCCTATAAAAGATAGCTGGAAAAGCAAAGTCCAGATGAGCAAAAGAGAGTTGTTCTTCTGGAGAACCTCCCTTTGAAATAAAGAACATTTCCTGGACAGTCACCTCTCTTGCTACTTGTTCATTATTCGTTTGGATTCTCAAGGAATTAGCACTTTCTCCTCTATCCTCTCAGCTATGGAATGAATATAGTGAGTCCCTTCACAGAGTCATTGAAGAGGTTACTGAGTGGCACTTGCAGTCCTCTTAAGTTCTCTTAAGGATTGTAGTACACTTCTGAATCAGTACACGTTGATTGCTGGGTAGGCCATTTCATGTGCTATGAAACAAGCAAAGGTACTGGAAAACAGCCTTCCACCTTAAACACCTCCCCCTGCACCCTCCAAAAAGGAATAATATTACTGTGATGGAAGAAAGGAAAAGTAGGAAAACAGTTAAAATTTATTGAATTCGTTTCTATGTTTTTTTTAAATTCCATAAAGAGGCTGACATAGCATTACAATTGCAATCTGGTTTAAAAATATTTCATGTGATAAAATAAAATAATAAAGCTAGCCTAGCAATCATTATGAGTTAAAACTGGGTAAGCTGGTGATCAGACTCTCATGTTGAAATAGAGATATCAAAAAGGAGAAATATAGCCTCTGCTCTTATTCTGAATCTTGTGTTCTTTGTGGCACTTTCTGCTCATATGTTTTGCAACTTTAGGAATCTTGGACTTCAACCCCCAGAATTCCCAGCTAGCATGTGGAATTCTGGGAGTTGAAGTCTATGAATCTTTGTTAAGATTTGGAAAGGCTCATCTAGATAGTCAAACTGCTAATCAGATCAGTGGAATGGTATCACACCTCAACAGGGGTATGCTATCAAGAAGGTAACCCTTTTCCCAGTTTTTCAAACTTTGTTCCAGGAAACCTGATGGGGTGCTGTGCCCAATCAAGCACAGGGGAGGGGGAAATTCACTTGAACAAGTTAATTTTCGATCAGTAGAGATTTGCCTCTTGATCAAGAGTGCTGGGAATTATTATTTTTTTTTTTAAATTAAGATGTTCAATGGTCTGAAAAGTAACTCATGTGCTATTCCACTTGCTCGGCTGCTTCATGCTAAAAGGCAAGGATGGGGGGGGGGGAACCATGCAGCTCCTCTACAAACTGATATGCAACAAGGGTTGTGTTGTGCACATGAATATTTCAGGCTCCTACATTAGGCTTTGTTGAATGCCTGTTATAATGGAAAACACAACCTGGAATTCACATAATACATTATGATGATTTATTGCAGCCTTTCCCAATCTGGTGTCCTCCAAATGGATTGCAACTGAAAAATCCCAGAAGGTTCTGTGGGTCCTTGTGAACGTTAAGTTGAGTACTCATTTAATGAAGAGCAATAAAGGAGTCTCACTTTAAGCACATGTCACACTGAACCAACGGATGCAAAGAGGATGTAAAACGGACAAAAAACCTTGCCATCCGTTCGAAAACGCAATGTACTCACTGCCTCCGTTTGGCTTCCTCTATCTGTCCAGCGTCCGTTTATGGACGTTTCATCCGCTCCAAAAGTTTTGGGCTGCCCAAAACTTTTGCACGGAAAATGTATCCAGTTCGTCCGTTCTGCATCCGCTACGCATCCGTTACGCATCCGCTATATCCGCTAGGCATCCGCTGCGCATCCGCGCAACTCTCATCCGCCCGGACACAGGGAGGAAGCGGAACGGAAGCGGAACGGACGCGGAACAGATGCCTAGCGGATGCAGCATGGAAACAAAGCGTTTAAAATGGAAAAAACGTTCGCAGAGGGGACCTATCTCGGATATTAAGGATGTCTAGAGGATGCCTAGAGGATGCCTAGAGGATGCCTAGCGGAAAACCTATACTGCCTATAAAAAGGGGGAGCAACTCACCTGCATCTCACTTTCAGAACAGCAGCCCAGCGGTGCAGACCTCTGCAGCCTTCATCTGGCTCTTCCTCTTCCACAGCATCCAGTCATGTCCACCGTGGATTGTGACAAAGTCCTTTTGGCAGCCACCATCATTCTGCAACAGCGCGAAACCATCTACAGGCTCTGTGAACTCTACTACAGGAAGAAAAGGAGGCACCCAAAAAAAGTCGGGGTCCAAAGATGGTTCGCCAGAAGAGCAGAGGATGGACTGTACAACAAGCTGATGGTGGAGCTCAGGGGCGAAGACACTCGGGTGTTCCAGAACTTCATGAGGATGCCTCCAGCCATGTTTGACGAAGTTGTGCAGCGCCTGACACCCAGGTTGACCAAGACAAACACCAACTTCCCACCCAGCCTGGACCCTGGGCTCAAGGTGGCATTGACTCTGCGCCACCTGGCCTCAGGGACCACCTACAGGAGCATGCAGTACGGCTGGAGGGTGCCACCCAGCACCATCAGCTTTGTTGTCAGAGAAGTGGTGCAGGCCATCATCGAAGAATACAAGGAGGAGCTCCTCCAGTGCCCCTCCACTGAAGAAGGATGGAAGAAAGTTGCAGAGCAGTGGTATCAGAAGTGAAACTTCCCCCACACCGTTGGAGCCATCGATGGCAAGCACGTGGCCTGCAAAGCGCCAGCCAAGTCGGGGTCCACTTATCACAACTACAAGGGCTTCTTCAGCATCATCCTCTTTGCCATGGTCGATGCTGACTACAAGTTCATGTACATCGATGCTTCAGGCAACGGGTCATCTTCAGATGCCAAGGTATACAACGCCAGTCACCTCAAGGAGGGGCTGGAAAGCAACCTCATGGTGGGCTTCCCAGATCCAGACCCGCTGCCCAACGACACACAAGATGTGCCCTATTTCATCATGGGGGATGACGCCTTCTCCCTCACAACCTACCTCATGAAGCCCAACACCTCCAAATACCTCACCCGTGAAGAGAGGATCTTTGACTACAGGCTGTTCAGGGCAAGACGGGTGGTGGAGAACGCCTTTGGCATCCTGGCCAACAGGTTCCAGGTACTTCTCACCAACATGCAGCATAGCCCAGAGACCATGAGGAGGATCGTGGAAGCTTGCTGCATCCTGCACAATCTCATGCGCACCTGCTACCCAGTGTTGCAGAACAGGCTTGTGGACTGTGAACAAGGCAATGGGGACATGGAGGCTGGGGAATGGAGGCAAGGGCAAAACCTGATCGACACTGAGGATGTGCAAGGCCCCAACAGAGCTGCATGTGAGGCGAAGAAGCAGCGCAACCTCCTGAAACACTGGTGCAACTCCCCAGCTGGAGCAGTGGAGTGGCAAGACAGGATGGTAAATGCTTAATGGATGCTTCTTTCAGCCTGTCTCATCACACGGATGAGATTGGGCCATGTATGTTGGGTGGGCCTACAATGAACAGGGCGTTTAATAAAGAGTTGTGCTTGTGTTGACATGTGTGGATAATTATTACATTCTTATTGATAATAAAGGGCCATATGTGTGGCACCTGGGAGGGTGGACCATACAGTCCCACTATGCTTGCACTGGAGGTTTATCTATCCCACTGCTATCCTAACCCATCCCACAGCTATTACCCATCCCACAGATATCCTAACCCATCCAAAAACTATCCTTACCCATCCCACAAGCATGCAAAGGCTTAAACCATTTCTAAAAGTTTCCAGGAAGACTTTATTAAAAAAAGGAAATGAAGCAAGTGTGTGAATCATAAATAGACTTTATTAACAACAAGCTATAAGACAAAAATGAGCCTCTGGTACTCCTCTTGGTTGCTCAGTCCCAGGGGTGAAGGGTGCAGGTGCTGTGGAGGTGGCTGGTGCTGGAGTGCTTGTCATCAGCTCCTCCAGAAGCAGAAGCAGCAGAAGCACCAGCCCCAGAAGAGCGAGCCCATGCTGCAGAAGCCCCAGGAGAATCAGAATGAGGGCCAGGGGGCGGGATGGTAGCCCTGTCCCTCTTGCCAGGGCTGGCAGCAGATGGCTGAGGCTTGCTGTGCTTCCGCATGGTTGTGGGGTTGCTGTCTGGCAGGGAGGCTGGCAGGCACCAAGGCTGGCAGGAAGGCAGGCAGGCACCAAGGCTGGCACGAAGGCTGGCACCAAGGCAGGCACCAAGGCTGGCAGGAAGGCTGGCAGCAAGGCTTGCAGGCAGACATGAACCAAGGCTGGCAGGAAGGCAGGCAGCAAGGCTGGCAGGCAGACATGAACCAAGGCTGGCAGGAAGGCAGGCAGCAAGGCTGGCAGGCAGACTGGCTGGCAGCAAGGCTTGCAGGCAGACTGGCTGGCAGCAAGGCTTGCAGGCAGGCTGGCAGCAAGGCTGGAAGGGAGGCTGGCAGCAAGGCTGGTAGCAAGGCTGGCAGCAAGGCTGGCAGGCAGGGCAGGCAAGGCAGTCGATGTGTCTGGAAGCAGGTCTTTCCTCTGAATGGCTTCAGAGCTGCTTCCGTTATATCCGCGGGGCTGACGCAATGCATCCTCCCCGCATGTGCAATTAACGCCAGGCATCCATTAGGCTTCCGCTGTGCATCCGCTGTGCATCCGCTGTATCCGTTCCGTGTCTGCTTTGCTGCACCCCCCGGAAGCCTAGCGGATGTGCCATCCGCTCCCATCCGCTTCCATCCGCTGGGCTTCCGTTCCGCATCTGCTTTGCATCCGCCCTGCGTCCTCCCCGCGTCCGTGTTATCCGCTCCGGTTATGCAAATTTTTGCCCCTTTTGAGAGCGGATAACAACGGATGGAACATTTTGCTCATCCACTGTGTCCTTTTTGCATCCGTTGGCCAGTGTGACATGGGCTTTAGATCCAAAATCCCTTGCAGCACATTCTGCTATAACAGAGGCAAGCAAATAACTTTTGATTATATATACATTTCAATATATGTATTGATTATATTTAATCGTTAAATATACTTTACTTTGATCAGAAGTACTGTAAATCCCATAGGCTGATATATATATATATATCAGCATGCATATATATATATATATATATATATATATATATATATATATATATTTGTTTTTTTAAGCTTTCGCGGGTACTTACATGTGTGCTGTTTAGCTTCCTTCGGGTATTATCCCACGTCATTGTAGTTCTGTTAAAGTTGTAGCAACGTTTCAGCAGAATCTCATCTGCCATCATCAGACTTCTGTATGGATATGGGTCTTACAGCTCCTGGTTTTAAATTTGAGGCTGGTCCATTCTGATTGGTTGGGAGCCTGGAATCATGAATAGAAGAGATGATTCCACCAGACTGTCAATCATTTGGAAGCCTGCATTCTCAAATAGAAAGATCTCCATGCCACAAGCCAGGCAAACACCTGGGCAAAAACAGACTCCCTCTGATAGCTCCAACCCACACACACCCCCACCAGGCACCCAGGTGAAACCCAGCTTGCTAATGAATAGCAGCTTGCTAATGAAGAGTAGCCGTCCCTTCACACGGAGCCAAGCTGCACTAAAAGCCTCCAACACAAGAACAGAGTGTTGCCAGCCAATCAAAGCCACAAAACAGACAGAAGAAACCAGAAACACCAATCAATCAAACTCCAAGTCCAATGAATACAGATCCAGGCTCCCAACCAATCAGAATGGACCAGCCTCAAATTTAAAACCAGGAGCTGTAAGACCCATATCCATACAGAAGCCTGATGATGGCAGATGAGATTCTGCTGAAACGTTGCTACAACTTTAACAGAACTACAATGACGTGGGATAATACCCGAAGGAAGCTAAACAGCACACATGTAAGTACCCGCGAAAACCTAAGAAAACATTATATATATATATATATATATATATATATATATATATATATATATATATGGATCTTTGGTTATTCGGGTTTTCTCCCGCGTAGAATTGGAAGTATCTAGGCAACGTTTCGATGAAGTCTCATTCATCATCTTCAGGCTTGTTTCTTCAGCTCTGTGCTTCTCAGAGTAATGTGAGCTTGCAGCTGCTTCTTCCTTTTAACTGCTAGTGGGGGTGTGACTTGATTGGGTGGGGGTTTGGCTTTGTTCTGATTGGTAGGGGGGTTGGCTGTGTTCTGATTGGCTGGGGGTGTGTTCTGCTTAGGTGGGGGCTTGGTTGTGCTCAACCACTGCCTGTCCAATACATACTTCACCAACAATGGACAAAAATACAAACAAATAGAAGGAGCATCCATGGGATCACCCCTCTCACCTGTCATTGCAAACCTCTACATGGAACACTTTGAAACACAAGCTCTAGAAAAATATGATCACAAACCCAAACTCTGCCTCAGATACGTAGATGACACCTTCATAATCTGGCCACATGGGAAAGAAAAACTGAACAACTTCCTCACACACCTCCACAGCCTACATCCCAAAATACAATTCACCATGGAAACAGAAGCCAACAATCAACTTCCCTTCCTAGATGTCTTAGTATACAAAAAATCCAATGGCTCCCTAGGACACACCATCTACCAGAAGAAAACACATACAAACCGCTATCTACATGCACTCTCACACCACCACCCAGCACAGATCAATTCCGTAGCCAAGACACTCATCTCCAGAACAAAATGCTTAGCCGATGAACAACACTTAAAAACCGAACTACACACTCTCATTAATGTACTTACAGCCAATGGATTTCCAAAAAAGAAGATTACCCACCTAATTCAAGAAGAAACCCCAACCAAAAGCCAAGACAGAGAACAAGAGAATGGCAAAGCCCTCCTCCCATATATAAAAGGCACTACAGACAAAATCAGCAAGATCCTCCAAAAACACAACATTAAAACAGCATTCTGCACAAACAGAAAAATATCCACCATCCTAAGAAACCCTAAAGACAAAATCGAGTTAGAAAACCAAGGAGTATACGAAATCCCTTGCACTGCCTGCCCCACCACATACATAGGACAAACTAACAGAAGAATTAGTGCACGCATTGAAGAACACAA
>BLBF01000031.1:7278623-7315471 GCA_015471245.1 Laticauda colubrina
TATCTGCCTTGTAGTAAAAGATGGTTATCTCCTAACCCATCTCGTAGCAATAGAAAGCAGCTCCCATGAGTTCGGGAGTTCAGGCAAAAGTGAGGAAAAACTCCCCCAACCCATCAAGGGTCCAATTAGTGACCAATCAGGATTACAGATGTGGCCACATGACATGGACTACATTTCCCAGGATACCTTTAACTACATTTACCATGATGCCTTCCCATAAGGGGACAACTCATAATTCCTCAGTAACTATCCAGTTCCCATAGACTGGCTGGGACAGCACACTCCCCGCCTGGAATTGTAAATTCCACTATTAAGAGAAGAGAAAAAAAAATAACTATAAACTAAGATAATCAATAAACAGTAATACTATGAATAGCAGATAACTATATAACTCAGATAAACAGTTAGCGATATTAATAAGAAAAACAGTAAACATTAATAAAGCATTAAACAAAGCAAAGCATGCAAAGCTTGAGGTTCAATCTTCAAGTTCGGCCTCTTGGTGCAAGTCTGCTGGTCACCTCTGGCAGCCTTTTAGGGTGTGCAGGTACACTTGGAGGCAAATGTGAAAGTCTGGTGGGTGTTTTTGGTGGCCTTTTAGGTACTCTTGCTTCCACGGTGTCAAAGGGCATCGGGAAGCTGTCAGAAAGGGTGTTGTGGAGACATATGCCTGTGTAGAGCATCTTAGTGGACATCTGGTTGTTGTTGGCAGCCGTTTAGGGTATCCTAGCAAAAGTGTACTGATTGCCAATGGCCTTTTAGGCTGGAACATTATTCTTGTTTTCGATGGTGCTAAAGGGCGGTGGAAGGCAATTGGAATGGATGGTGCTAAGGCATTTGCCAGGGTTGGAGCCTGAATCCGATCATCACTGACAATTCCTATGATCCCCCATCCCAGTGGAGATTTGATGGCCACTGGGACGTCTAAAGGGCTGCCGACTGACTTAGAGAAGAGAAAGGCGCATGGGGCATTATTTCCCTGCAAGAGTAGGATATCACCCTCCAGATCTAGGGTGGGAAAGTAATGAGCCAGGTGCTGTAGGTGAGGAATGCTACTTATGACTTCAGGTGTTGTGATCTGACTACGGTTGTTTGGTATCCCATCACATTCAAATACGGGTGGTAGTGGGAACCAGGAACTTCCATCCAATGACTCTATGCAGAGTCCAGTAGCTTTCCTCCCCTCCATGCTTCTTGGTCCATGGCACGTTGATACAGTGAAGTGAAGTTCATTCTTTTGCACCTCAAAGAGGTCGAAAAATGCAGGTCCGGCCAGGGTGCGGGTGCTTTGAGTGTCTATCTGCATGTACATTTTCACAGCATCTTCAGGGCGTCCTTCAGGGTACACTTTGGCTAAACAGATGGAAAGACACGAACAAGGGCACGGTGAGTTGGTGTGCAGTGCTGTGCAGTTGACACTCATCCTTGGTTTTGGTTGTGGTTTGGCAGTCTGCTGAGGAGCCCTGTATGCTTCTGTTTTACATTGAGTGTCCTTGTCCGAAGGAGGGCTACAAGATATCTGCAGCTCGGAGTTTGGATGCAGCGCGGTCGGATGCTGGTCACTATTGCATAAGTCGCATTGCACCTTGGCTGTGCAGTACTTGGACGGGTGTTTGGATTCGCAACACTTGTAGCAGTATTGGTACTCCCTTAGCAACTCTTTTCATTGGGTCAGTGATTTCGCTGCAAACCCAGTGCAGCTATTCAGTGAGTGATGAGTGTTGTGCATAGGACAAAACTGTATTCTCCTTGTGTTCGGAAATCTAACTTGGGTTGTATCTGATAAATCCTCTCCCCAACTGTGTGTGGATGAGGAGTCAATCTTGGTTTTATGGACAACCATGAAGGGTCTTTCCATGGTAGTTTGCATAAGGCCTGAGGGTGATACATGGTTGTTGTTGTATTTTCTGTCATTAGGAGGATTAACAGCTCTGAGTTCACAGGCCCAGTGTGTGTTGCACACCATCGCCTGGTGGGACACGAATTCTTCAAGAAGTGTGAAGGGTATAAAGTGGTGGCGCCCCTTGGCCATGAAGGTGTCAGTCAACTGGAGCCACTTTTCAATTAGCACCTGCGAAAGTTTTCGAACAATTTTGTTTTGCATGTTGATGTTATCGAGACAGGCAAGTCCTGTTAAGTTGAGATCCTGTTGTGCCATTCTCATCTGGACAAGCATGTTAGCGAGGTCTATGATTTGGTGAGGCTTGTCAATAGGAATTTTAGGAAAACTGTTGAGGCTATCCAAGAGTGTTGCTTCTATGTCCTCAGAAGTGCCATACAGTTCATCAAGTCTTTTCCTTGATAACCTAGGGCAGCAGCTGGGTCATCTAAGTGAGATGCCAAAAGTGCCCTAGGTATGTCAGCAGACTGTGGCTCTAGCCATGCTATCAAGTGTCCAATTATTTCATCAGGGTTCAGGCGTGCCGCTTGAATGGGGTGCAGGAAGAGTTTCTTCCATACTAGATACTCACTGCCTGGCTTGTCAGAGAATCTGCAAACTCTGTTGGCATGCAGATTTAGCTTTCCACTCTATACAGCCAAGTTTCTCCAGTAATCTTCAGCATTTGCTGAATTGGGGGGAGGTATTGACATAGAGGGTTCTCCCCCTGGATTCTCGTAGGGTGGGTTTGGGGTGTAAGTCAATGATGGGTTGTAGTCTTCCTCCCAGTACTTATGGAGAATGTTGTTGTCCCATACTGGGGACGATGGTCTAGTGTCACGCTGCTGTGTAGGCTGGGTGCGGTTACCTTGTGGTGTCTGGGAACCAGATTGGTACTGAAGTTGTGGCAGGGATGCTGCTGCCTGTGGATTGAGTGTGGCAGTTGCCATTTATGGCATGTCGACTTGTCGAGAAGTTGTTGTGAGTACTGATGGATTAAGTTGCTTGGCCAGCAGGGCATGAGACATTGCTGTAGGGTTGCTGGTGTTCAGAAGAGAATCTCAGACTTTAGTACGTACAACATCAGTTGGGGAAGGTTTGCTGTTGGTCGGAAGTGAATCTCGTACATTAGGTCATACAATGTCAGATGCGTAACTGACATGTAAAGTCTGTGGTTGAGATTCATTCCAGTGCTTCCCTGGTTGTGGGAGACTGCTAGGCAACTGAGGCAGTTCCATCTGCTTGTTTAGAAGTGAGTGCTGCTCATCCATGTCAGCTTTGACCTATGTAGACTCCCAAGTCTTCAAGGTCGAAGTTGAGGGAAGCAACATTGGCCGCCTTCTGCCATGCTGCAGCCCATGCTGTTTTTTGCTGCCGTCTCTCATTGTCATATGAGTAACTTGATGTGGGCCTGAGCTTTGGCCATTTCTGCCTGTTGTTTGGCCATTTCTGTTTGTTGTTTGGCCATTTCTGCTTTCTACCTTATCACTTCTATCGTAATACGTAAATCTGCCTCTGCTGCTGCAGCTTCAACTTGGGCTTTTACAGCTCTTTCAGCATAACCTGCTGCTTTGGAGGCCTTCGATGCACCTCTGCGATGGGAGGATGCTCTGGAAAGCTGAGAGAACTGAGAGCTGGCAGCAGAGAATTGATGCAAGACACTAGAAGCTGCTTGCAATCTACTTGGTTTGGGATGAAGGGAGGAGGCTTTCTTTGAGTGGTGGGAAGAAGCTGCTTGCGATTGAAGATCTCTGTCGGATGTGGTCTTCTCCCTCGGTATTTGCTCCTTCTGTAGCACAACAAGGAGCACAGCTTGGAGGGAGTTTCTGCCTTCCTGAAAGCTGTCTTCATGTTCTTTATTCACCTCCTTGAAGCAATGAATGTGTTCTTGGAACTCTGGGTTTTCCAGGTTCGACAGTATGTATTTAAGCTTATTTTCATTGTCTCTCCATCATGCAATATGCTCCTCTAACTCCTTTGGCATCAGGAAGAGGCTCTTGAGGGGCAATTTGCTTTTGGGGGTGTCACAGATCTTGACCAGCTCTATCCATGCATCTGCATGATGAAGATACTTCCTTTCTCAATCCTCTTTGAAGCATGTCACCGCGGGTCAGCTTGGCTTCCTATGCTGCTGATGTCGTAGGCCTTCTGAGGTATTGCGGCTTCTCCAGAGGGTTGGACATTTAAAACTGGGTTTTGGGAATCAGGCTCCACATTTACAACAAGGGTGGGTGGAGGAATCTGGTCTTCTGGTACATCAGAGACATCTGTCATGGCTGAGGAAGTTGCCATGTTTCAAATTGGCAAAGGGAGAAATTTGGAAAATTTTAGTGGTTTTCCATGCAATTCCCTTTTTTTGTACTGGGGGTACTGCAAGCAGGTAGCAGAAAGTAAAATTACTGCTGGATTTAATACTTGAGCACATAGGTGGCACTGCAGAGTCTGGGCAATGCTGGCACAGCCCACAATATGGCTGCTTCTAGGGTGCGTTGTGAGCTTGCAACACAAGGGGGCACTAGAGGTTGCCTCGCAAAGTCTGAAGACTAGAGGGCTGAATGCAGAAATATGGGTAGCATAGTCTGAAGACTTGAGGGCGGAATGCAGAAATATGCCTATAATTGTTGCTTGCTTCACAAGGTGGCAGCAGAGGGTCAGGAAGATGCTGCTGCTACGCCCATGTTAGGTTGCAGTTACTCTTGGGACCTTTGAATTAAGTTGATTAAATGGTCCACAATAGTTGCAAAAAGGGCTTATCATTGGAGAAACACTCTGGTCAATATTTGAGAAACTGTAAAAAAAAATCAAACTCTTGGAAATTTCTCCTTGACCCCCAGATGTAGCTGTGGGCTGTATTGCTTAGGTCTCACTTCTTTCTTGAAGAAAAAAAGAGGGGGGAGAATTTCCTGCTTACTCTTGAAAAAAAAGGAAAAAATGGTAAGAATTCTTTGACTTCACTGTAAATTTTTTCTTGACCACCAAATGGGGCTGTAGGCTGCTTTACCAAGATGTGATGTTGCTTGTTAGTAGAGGGGTGGTTGGGTCCCAAAGGTATTTATTCCGTACTTGATGGAAGAGAAATTCATCAAACAAATAAAACAATTCAAAGGGTTATATGCAATGTGTCTTGTCATACTTAAATTTCTCTAGCATAGAAATAAGATGGCCAAACTCTATGCTTCATGAGGAAAAGGAAATTGTGTTTTGTTCACATAGCTTACTTGCTGTAGGTTTGATTTATAGCCCCAATAAAACCAGCCAGGAAAGGTTTTACAGCCTCAGTTATAAATGGCTGGAGTCCTCGTGGCAAATGCTGATGGAAGATAGAGAAAAACACATCCTTTGTCTTTACTCCAAGACACTAGCTAGTTTGATAAATTGGCTTTCTTTGAGTTAGTTCAGGGAGAGATGAAATAATGGAAGCTGCTTGTCTGTCCCTTGAAAGATGGGAAGTTTGCTTTTCCTCTTGTTATGTAAAATAAGTCTTTGAAATAGCAGGAAGACGAGTTGAGCAGAGAAGAGGGGGGTGGGTGGGTTAGAAAGTTCTCTTTGTAACATGTGGGGGAATTCCAAACCCTCCCACTATCCAACCAGCATGTAAAAAATTCCTATGCTCACACACAGAGAGAGAGACGATGATACATGCAGGTTTAGATTAACATTGCATATTCACTTCTGCCTTCAATATTACTTTGCTTTATCATAAATCCAAATTAACAATCTTTATATTGATGGGCCTCAGGAGATCATCTTTTACTTTTCTGTATCCTGCACAGAGGTGGATTTGTAAACTGTACAGATGCAGATAGATAACTCAACAAGATGTCCATAACAAAGTACATTTATTGGTTCAACAGGTATCCTCATAACTCACGTTTGTGAGGAAGTTCTTCTTTAATGACCAATCCTTTGTATATCTGCCTTGTAGTAAAAGATGGTTATCTCCTAACCCATCTCGTAGTGTTAGAAAGCAGCTCCCATGAGTTGGGGAGTTCAGGCAAAAGTGAGCAAAAACTCCCCCAACCCATCGAGGATTAAATTAGTGACCAATCAGGATTACAGATGTGGCCACATGACATGGACGTTTGTGAGGAAGTTCTTCTTTAATGACCAATCCTTTGTATATCTGCCTTGTCGTAAAAGATGGTTATCTCCTAACCCATCTCATAGTGTTAGAAAGCAGCTCCCATGAGTTGGGGAGTTCAGGCAAAAGTGAGCAAAAACTCCCCCAACCCATCGAGGATCAAATTAGTGACCAATCAGGATTACAGATGTGGCCACATGACAGGATACCTTTAACTACATTTACCATGATGCCTTCCCTTAAGGGGACAGCTCATAATTCCTAAGTAACTATCCAATTCCCATAGACTGGCTGGGACAGCACACAGCAGATTCAAATACCACAGCACACAACTGTACCCAGATAAATGTGCTGGAAAAAAATACCCTTCTATATCACAAGGACACTATCAATTGTCCTGCACAAACTCCCTTTAAATGAATAGGAAAGTCCTAAAATTAAAGCCTGAGACATATACTACACTATTACTACTGAGTTCTGGAAAAAAATGGATAATTTGCATTAGCAGTATTACAGGTAGCTGCATGAATTATGTTGATAGCGGCATAAGGGTAGAAATGAACAAGCTTAAACATAGGTCATTACAATCCCAGTTCAAACAAATAAAAAAAAATCTTTGCATTTCAGGCTGAGCAGGTTTCCTTACGCTGAAGTTGATATCATCAAGTTTCAAATGTATATACATCTATTGACAAAGATTTTCTAGACAAAAGGATGTTGAAAGATGACATATTTGTAGAAGAAGTCATCATAAGGTGAACAATATTAGGCTGAAACTGTTTTTCTATAGAATAAATACTCCCATCATTTTATGATTATTAAAAAAAACATTCACAGATGAAACCATGAGAATATTCCACAAAGACATTATACAAGCCTCGTTGAAATGAATGAAAAATGCTAAATCTATGCTACAGTTCTACAACATGAGTACCACCAAAATAGGGTGATTTGTATCATGTACCTGTATGTATTTCTTTAAACTCTGGACTATTTTAAGTTAAACTCTGGACTATTTTAAGTTAAACTCTGGACTACTTTAAGTTAAACTCTGGACTATTTTAATAAGGCAAACAATTACAACACAATCCTATACTCCTTTATTTTAAGTCCTATTAAGTTCAGGGAGATGATAATCTTATAGCCAACCCATCCCTGACTACTGAGATCCTATTGCATAAGCACTCACATGAAAGGTATAGAATTGTAGCCTTGATGCAGAATCTACTTAATATTATTTTGAATGCGCAGGGCTTATAGTGATGATCTTAGGATCATGGCTATAAGCCCTGCGCATTCAAAATAATGTACATGGATGGATGGTATGATGTTGTCAGGTACATTCCAGAGGTTTAGGGATGAAAGCTTTGAGAAGCTACAGAATGTACATAGTTGGTTAAGTAAAGAAACCTCTGTTTGACGAAGATTAGAACCACCCACAGTTGGGAAGCTGAAATAAAGAGAGGATAAGGGGTGGGGAGAAACTGAAAAAACGGCACAGAATTGGCAAAATAATAATAATAAAGAAATAGAAGAAAAGAATGGAAGGACAGTTGATATATTTTTTATCATCCATATTTCCTTCCAGGAAGGTTTATTAAGGAAGATTAGATTTTTCAGTAACTTTAAATGTAGCCAGAATTTAAACTAAAGTGCAATTAACAAGAAGAAGTGGGACTACATTCATGTCTACAAACAGAGATGGTATTCAGCAGGTTCTGACCAGTTCTGGAGAACCACTAGCAGAAATTTTGAGTTGTTCGGAGAACCGGCAAATACCACCTATGACTGGAGATTTTACAGTATCCTTCCCCTGCCACACTCACAAGCCACGGCCACAGAACTGGTAGTAAAAAAAAATTGAATCCCACCACTGCCTACAACATCTAGCTCATGAATCCCAGGTGGAAAAAAGTCAGTAAAAAAAATTGCATGTTTATTTTCAAACATTCTCCCCCACCCCCACAAAACCAGGTGAGATCTGCACCCATCCTTCTGACTTTCTGAAAGGTCTTGAAGACTTGACTCGGCCAGCTGGCCTGGAACCCCAGTAGGGGAATGACATCTTGGAAACAAAGTTAATGGTTTAGGTCAGGACCCTGCCTCCTCCCCATGCACGCTTTTCTCCCTTCCTTTCCATTGTGGTAAATCAAATTTTACTTGAATTTTGAACTGTATTGTTTTAATTTTGATTTGAATTTTGAGTTGAATTTTGAATTGTTCTTATTTATTGTTCTTATTATGTGTTAATTCTTTGAATGGTATTTCAATTGTACGACTGTAAGCTGCCTAGAGTTGCCTCAATGAGATGGGTGACATAGAAATCTGTAAAAAAATTTCTTAAAAATGGAAAGACTTGAAATGAATTCTCAAAAATTATAACGTTCAAAGAGTTTTTCATTACTTGCACAAAAAAAGCTGATGTTCATTTTTACTGGTTGATGGATTATGCTAACAACACTTGTTATATTTGATTACACAGAAATATGTGTTCCTTATAATCCTTAATCTTTGTCATGCTTCTTTTTAACCTAAGATTATCACCTTTTCTTGAACTTAACTTGGAAAAGTCAATTCACATTTAGTTACCAGATTTAGGACTTTCTGTCATCACATTAACCATCATGCAGCCATGTCCTGGCAGCATCATTTGTCTGTCACAGCTCTATGAAATTTCCTTCATCTTATCTGCAATTCATAAGTGAGACAAGTCTAAATTATCCTCAGCAGTGCTGATGTTAAAGTAATCTATTCTTACTTAAGCCACCAGCATTCAACAACAGTCACAAGATACGTAAAATATATTAGGCCTTGGAGAAATGGCAGGTGACTGCAAGCAATAGAAGCAGAAATTAGGACATGCGAAGTTCATGCTGGCTTATTCTGCTAATTCAAGGCTGAGTGGATAGCAATTCAAGTGCGTAGTACAGAAAACACTTTGGACATAAAGAGGGTTAAAACAGGGAGCGCATCTTTATTGTTAACTTGCAGAACACAGCTGCATTGGAAAATTGTAGATTGGCATTGTGAGGGGGCAAAGAAGGTTGAGAGGATAAAGACATGGAAACTGTAGTCCTTGAGAGAGTGGAGGAGAGGAGAGAGTGGATGCTTAAGTGAAGATTCTGCAGGAGAAATATTGCTATCAGCAGATGATCTCTGGGATGCTCTGGGATGGGGGTAGAGAGGATATAGGTATGGAATGTAAGGGTGGAGCATAAACAGAATGGGAGGATCACAGTATATTGGACCAAAATAGGTACAGTGGGAGACAGTAAGCAATATGTTTCAGGGAGATGGGGCAAGTGGAAATGGACAGTCTACCCACCTTTTTAACCCTTTGATATATATATATATATATATATATATATAAAAATTGGTTTTTAAAAACAAAGACAAACAAAACATAAAAACATCCAGCTTTCTTCCATAAGTGTGTCGGTTGGTTTACAATTTTTTTGTGCATCGATTTCATAGTCTCAATTACAGTTACATGATATGATAACTCATATTATCCATCAAAAATTGAATACTCTAGTATTATTATTTAGTCATTTGACTGTAATTTTGTTCATTCATACTTTGCAAGATAACTATACTTTACTTAGTTTATTTTATAACAATTCATTTAATCCTCCCAAATCTATCCTGAAAACATTTTATACATATAAGAAGAAGAAAAAGAAAATAAATATATCTTTATATATTCATTATTTTCTAAAATTCTATATATTCTATTATTGTATTTTGTTGTCTAACCATTGATAGAAAAGGTCCCAAATTTTGTAAAATTGTTTATCATCTTGTTCTCTAATTTCAAATGTCAATCTACTCATTTCAGCACATTCCAATATTTTCTTAATAATTTCCTCCTGCGATGATATTTTCTCATTTTTCCAATTTTTAGCAAATACAATCCTAGCCGCTGTTAATACATTTAAAATCAAATATTTTAAATCTTTGCTGTATGTATCCAGTAAAATTCCCAATAAAAATATCTCTGGTTTCAAGTCTATATGTTTTTTTGTCATTTTTTCCAACCAGGTGTGGATTTTAGTCCAGTATTTTTTAGCATTCGCACAAGTCCACCACATATGGTAATATGAGCCAGGTGTCTGATGACATTTCCAATATTTTTCAGATTTATTCTTGAACATTCTCACTATTCTTGTCAAGGGGAAATGCCACCTGTAAAACATCTTATACAAATTTTCTTTAAATGCTGTTGACATTGTCATTTTATAATTTTGAAGCCACAATTTTTGCCATTTCTCTAAATCAATCCCATATCCAAAATTCTTCCGCCACGCAATCATAGTTTCTTTAACTTGTTCTTCTTCTAATTTAATTTCTAGTAAATATCCATATAATCTTTTAATCACCTTTTCATCAGTACCTGTCAAAATCTTATCTAAATCAGTCAATTTATCATAAAAACCTTCTGTTTTAAAATCTTTATCATACCTTGAATGTATTTGCGCATATGAAAACCAATTCATCTTTATACCTTGTTCCTTAATTTTTGCATCGATTTAAGTTCACTCTTTTCATTCAAAATTTCCCCATATCTAACTGTTTATTCCTTCTTGTATGTTATAGGATAGGAAAATGCTTCAACAGTCGATAACCAGACTGGAATTTGCTCTTATCCTGAGATGTTCAGACATCTGAAGACCTTGGGCTCAGGCTGATTTTTTTGTGTGTGTGTGTGTGTGCATCTATTCTAGTTTCTTTGAATTGTTCTTAAAGTACGGCCTCAGATTTGGATATGGTACTTGAGGTGGGGTGTAATCAATATAGAATAGAATAGAATAGAATAGAATAGAATAGAATAGAATAGAATAGAATAGAATAGAATAGAATAGAATAGAATAGAATAAAGGGATTAGCTGATGTGACTTGGAAACCATCCTTTCCATGAATCAATCTAAAATGACGACTGATTTATTTAGAACAATGTCATTCTGTTGACTCATAGTCTTCCTGAGATCAGCTATATCCCTAGATGCTTTTCATATGTATTGTTTTAAGCAGGTGTTATATTACCCACCCAAGTCCCTGCTCATTTGATTTCCTTTTCCTAACTGAAGAACCTTACATCTGACTCTTTTAAAATGTATTATTTATAGTCCATTTTAATAACTGAAGTGTGGGCAGACTGCAAGCTCTGGTCCTCAAAGAGCCTCGTTCATTTGCACAACAAAAGCATAACCGAGCTCTTCCAAATGTGCTTGCAGAACTCTTAGCCAGGAAGGTCAAAGGAAGATAGTGGACTCAGCAAGCAGATCTGATGTCTCATACAAGACCTATTTGTCAGTAGCTGTTCCGTACGGAAAAACGCGAGGTAGACCAGGTTCCAACAACAAAGTCTTTATTATTTACAGCAGTTGACAAACGGAACATTGGCTCAAGCCGCGGCAGCCTTTCTATAGGGATTTGCCTGCCGGCTTGTAGCCAATGACAGGTATTTAGTTTTGCCGCCTTTTGAGCAGCTTCGTGGATTGGTTCCTATTGAACCAATCCCCATTTTGGTTTTTTAGCCAATGAGAATCCTGTATTAGGAGTCTACTATTCTATATACAGAACACCCCTCCCCTCTTGGTTTAGTCCTACGTGGTGATGTAGTCCCGCAGGTAGGTGGGGCTTCTTTTGACTCGACTGGACTTGCGCGGTTCATTTCTGCTGAAGACTTCGACCGGTTCGGATGGGGTTGCTGTATCTCCGGTCCTTCTCCATGGAACCGCCTGGAAGGGTGAGTCAGCCATTTTACTGCCACCTGAGTTTCTTAGGCCGGCGGTTTTGCCGCTCCCTCCTGTTTTCTCCGGGCAGGTCGAGCTGGCCTGGCTGGCCCCTTCGAGTGGACTCTTCTCGCAATTTTCTTCTAACTGTAAGTCTCTTTTTTGCTCTTTTTGTTTGTTATCATATTCTGTGTTTAATTTAAACGGTTCTTTATTATTTTCTCGTATTTCCCCCCCCTCTTTGGTTTGATTTTTGTCATTTTTTAATATTTGTGGTTGTGTGTTTGTACTTCTTTCTATGTTTCGGGACTGAAGCTGGTCTATGTGCCGCTTCCATTCCCTGCCGTCGTCTATGGTTAGTTGGTAGGACCGGGGGCCTGTAATTTGTGTTATTGTACCTGGAAGCCATAATGGTTCCCCGGTAAAATTTCTTGCATAGACTAGGTCACCTATTTCAAATGTCCTGAAATGGGTGGAGGAGTCGGGGGGGGGGTGTTTTCTGGCGTATAGTTTGGGTGCAATCTGTCTAATTGCGACCTCAGTTTTCTTCCCATTAGTAATTCCACTGGGCTTTTGTTTGTTATAGTACCCGATGTAATATGCTGGAGGGTGAGTAGGCAATTTATTTTATCTTGGACATCCCCAATGTCCATTTTTTCTAACCCTTCTTTGGTAAATCTGACCATTCTCTCTGCCCTACCGTTTGCAGCTGGGTGGGCCGGCGCGGTTAGGGTATGTCTAATACCTAGCGAGGCTAGGTATTGTTCAAATTGGATACTCGTTAATTGTGGCCCGTTGTCGGACACTAGGACGTCCGGCAGGCCATGGGTTGCGAAGAGTTTGTCAAGTTGTTTAATAATGGTTTCAGTTGTCGTAGATGGCATAAGTTTAACCTCCAGCCAATTTGAATATGCATCTACGACAATTAGGAAAATATGCCCCTTAGTAGGACCCGCAAAGTCAATGTGAATTCATGACCAGAGGCCTCATGGGGTTTCCCAGTCCCTAATGGGTGCTTTTGGTGGGGAAGGTCTGGTTCTTTGGCATTTGTTGCAAGAATTTACCCAGTATTCGATGTCCCTGTCTATACCCGGCCACCAGACATAGCTTCTAGCAAGGCTTTTCATTTTAACAATTCCAGGGTGGCCTTCATGAAGCATACCCAGTACCTTAGTTTGTAATTTGGAAGGGATAATTACCCGATCACCCCACAACAAACAACCCTTTTGAATCGAGAGTTCGGTTTGTCTGGTCCGGAAAGGTTTAAAGTTCTCAGTTTTTTGATTCTCCGGCCAGCCTTTACCCACCCAATTCAGTACACGGGCAGTCAATGGGTCTTTTGCGGTGGCTCTGGCGACATCATTTGCAGATATGGGTAGATCGGGGCATGTCTCTATCTGCAAGGTGGTCATTGTCGGTGCCGGGTCTTCCTCTATATTCGGTAATGGTGCTCTGCTCAACGCGTCTGCATGGGAAATTTGTTTCCCGGGGTGATGTGTCAGAGTATAAGAGTCGGCTGCTAGGAATTCTGACCATCTAGTCATTCGCGGTGACAAAATGTTCGGTGTCGGCTTGTTTCCCGCCAAAATTCCCAGTAGCGGTTTATGGTCCGTTACTATCAAAAATGTTCTTCCATATAGATATTCGTGGAAGCGTTTCACTCCGGCGACGATTGCCAGGGCTTCTCTGTCCAATTGACTATAATTACGCTCGGTTTTAGACAGAGTCTTTGAATAGTATGCGATGGGTGCCTCTCTCCCATCTGGCAATTGGTGGCTCAGGATGGCACCAACTCCAAACGGTGAGGCGTCGCAGGTCACCATCAATGGCAGTGTGTTACTAAACTGGATAAGAGCGGTGTTTGATGTTAATCACTTTTTTATTTTTTGGAAGGCTTTCTTTTCTCTACAACCCCAAGTCCAAATTGTTTTTTTATCCAGTAATCGGTGTAATGGTTCCGCTGTTGTTGCTTTGTGGGGTAGGAACACGTTATAAAAATTTATTAGTCCTAAAGATGCCTGCAGTTCAGTTTTGTTCCTTGGTTCTGGTGTGTCTTTAATAACTTTGACTTTTTTGTCAGTAGGGTGTATACCCTCTCCGTCTATTAAGTAGCCCAGGAATTCGATGCGATCAGTCATTAAACAGCATTTTTCTTTTTTTACTTTTAGACTAGATTCTCTGAATTTAGTTAGTACGTCTTTTAGTCTTTTTTTTAGTTGGGTTGCATCTTTGGCCGAAATTAGGACATTGTCGAAGTATGGTACGACCCCTTTTATACCATTCAATAGTCGTTCCATGAGGCTCTGGAAAACGCCTGGGGCTACACTCCAAATTGGAGTCTGTTGCATTTGAATGCCCCTTTGTGGGTCACTATAGTTTGTGCTTCAGCCGTTAATGGGTCTACTGGGAGCTGTTGGTAAGCTTGTGCTAGATCTAGTTTAGCGAAAACTTTTCCTCCCCCAAGAGAATGTAATAAGTGTTGTACGACTGGCACCGGGTATGCGCTTTGTTGCAGTGCGTGGTTCAGGGTAGCCTTGTAGTCACCACAAATTCGAACCAACCCCATCTGGTTTAATTGGTGTTACGATCGGTGTTTCCCACTTAGCATGGTCAACAGGTTCTAAAACCCCTTGGTTTATTAATTTATTTAGTTGTTCATCTATTTTTGCTTTCAGAGCAAAAGGAACTCGTCTGGCCTTTAGTCTTCTAGGGGCTACCTGGGGGTCTAGACTAAAGGAAATTGGGGTCCCCCGATACCTGCCTAGGGAGCCGTCGAAAATGTCCTGGAACTCTTGGATCAGGTTTTCTTCCCAGTTGGTTGCGGCCACCCGGTCTACTCCAGTCATCCTGATGCCCAATGGTGCGAACCATTCGATGCCCAGGAGGCTTGGTCGGTCTCGGTCGACTATTGTCAATGGTAGTACTTCGACATGTTGTTTGTAGGCGACTCGGAAATGTCCTAGGCCTACTACAGGAATTCGGTTTCCTTGGTAGTCTTTCAGGGTTAATTTTTATCTCTGGAGTTCTTTGAGTTTGATATCTGGGACCGGTTGTTTGATGGTGTCCCATGATACCATTGATAGGAAGGACCCAGAGTCTACCTCTATTTCGCAGGGGTTGCCTTCTATTTTTACAATTATTTTTACTTTCTTCCCACTTTCCGTCTGAGCGCTTCCGATAGTGAAAGTCTGATGTGTTTTCTCGTGGTTAGTGGCTCGCTTGTTCCGCTGCCACTTTCTCTCAGTTTGTTTTGGCTCAGCTTGTGCAAGGGAGTTGCTGCGTCTGTTTGGGCTGTAATTTTTTTTTATTCCTGCAGACTTTCTCGATATGCCCTCTTTTCTTGCAAGCTCTGCAAATGGCATCAAGGAATCTGCAATCGGCCCGAGGATGGTTTTCTCCGCAGCCAGCGCATTCCCGCCAATACCTTTTTTCGCGCCCTTTCTTGTTGGCGTATAGGCGGTGGACTTCATCGTCTTCCTCCCCGGATTCTGACGTCTCGTCAAAATCCTCGTGGTGAGTGGTGGTGGGAAATTGTTTCTTCCCTCTGGCCAGGCTCGTTTCGTCATTGTTCATGTTCATCTGTTTCATTTTGACCGCCAATTTTTTCGCGGCTTCAGCGGCTGTGGCTTCTGCGATGGGTTCGGCTATGGTTATATTGGGTTTATTTAGCAGCTTGCTCTGTAAATTAGAATCTTTTAAACCCAGTATTACTCGATCCTGCATCATTTCATCTAAATTTAGAAATTCGCATGCTCCCCCTATTTGTCAGAGGGCTGCCACAAAATCAGCGATGGTCTCGCCTTCTTTCTGGTCTCTTTGGTAAAATTCGTGCCGCTTGATAAGGTTTGACACCACCGGTGCGTAGTGAGCCTTTAGTATTCTTTGCAGCTCTGGCCAAGTCAATTGTTTCACATCTCGGGGCTTCGCCAAAGCCTTGGCCATTTTGAAGGTTGTGGGCCCGCAGTGTGTCAAGAAAACAGCTCTCTTACACTGGTCTGAGATCTCTTCCATCTCGTTACTTTCCAAATACATCTGGAAACGGTCTACGTAGGATTCCCAATCCTCTTCATTGGGAATGAAGGGTGCGGGCGGCGCGTTATTTCTAGCCATTGTTCTTCGTCTAGTTTTATTTGTCGCCGCGTGCTCAGTCTCGCGTTCAGGATGATCCCATCCTCGTCACCAGTGTTCCGTCCGGAAAAATGCGAGGTAGACCGGGTTCCAACAACAAAATCTTTATTATTTACAGTAGTTGACAAACAGAACCTTGGCTCAAGCCACGGCAGCCTTTTTATAGGGATTTGCCTGCCGGCTTGTAGCCAATGACAGGTATTTAGTTTTGCCGCCTTTTGAGCAGCTTCGTGGATTGGTTCCTATTGAACCAATCCCCATTTAGGTTTTTTAGCCAATCAGAATCCTGTATTAGGAGTCTACTATTCTATATACAGAACAGTAGCAATGATATTTATTAGGAAGATGTAGTTTTTGCTGTGGGTGAAAAATCCTTTGGTTGGCTTCGACTCTGCACCTTGATTAGGGTGTTGAGTAGAAGGGAGATGAGGCCTGTCTTAGGGTCATCTCTTGACAGAAGCTGTTCGTTCTAGTTTGTCAATATGGCTTCAACCTCCCATGAGAAAACAAGGAACAGGGAATGGAAATGTGCTTTAAATACAAGCTGGAATATGATATCCATGTAATTGCCTTTTTTTTAAAAAAAAAGAATAAGGTTTCATTCAGAGGTAATTCTGAATCTAACTGTACAGAAAGTTTGGTCAATTTTCTGTATGGAGAAAATATTTTACAGTACCTGAATATATTCTTCTCACCTGTTTTCAGTTTTACATAAACTAATCATTTTGTGGAGCAATTTGAAAAATTCCTTCTGACCAACAGTATAATTGTCATAGTGTCAACCAGATGAGTTCTTTTTTAAAAAAAAGAGACAGAAGTAATGTACAGATATTTAAAATAAAATAAATTACGAAGTGTAAATGAACAAATTAAAATATCATCATCAGCAACATTATCATGTCGTTACTGTATCTTTTCTGATTAATGCTGTCATCATCTGCAATTTGTTTTAATGCCATAAAGGTGCTGTGTTTTCTCAAATTGAGCTCCTGTGACACTGACTGAAGGCTTGTTACCAGAAATGGGGGAAAGTGAAAGGAGAAAGGGAAGTTATAAGAAGGAAATATATAAAGCAAGCTGCATCAACTGCTGCATCAGTTTGAAAAGCAGCAGGATGCAACACAAAAAAACCCCTCCCTCTAGTTGAGCTAAAAGTTTGCAACAGTGTGATTGTAGTTTATTATTGTTTTCTTCTAGGAAGTTGCAGCTATGCTGGCTGAAGAATTCTGGGAGTTGAAGTCCACAAATCTTAAAACTACCAAGTTTGGAGGCCTCTGTTCTAGGTTATCTCCCAATCAAGTACTAAAGCCCATGTCACACTGGCCAACGGATGCAAAAAGGACACAGCGGACGAGCAAAATGTTCCATCCGTTGTTATCCGCTCTTAAAAGGGTCAAAAATTTGCATAACCAGAGCGGATAACACGGACGTGGGGAGGACGCAGGGAGGATGCAAAGTGGATGCGGAACGGAAGCCCAACGGAAGGAAGTGGATGGGAGCGGATGGCGCAACCGCAGGGCTTCCGGGGGGCCTTAGAAAAGCGGACGCGGAACAGATACAGCGGATGCAGAACGGACGCCGAACGGATGAAGCGGATGCACAGCAGATGCACAGTGGATAAAGCGGATGCACAGCGGAAGCCTAGCGGATGCACAGCGGAAGCAGAACGGATGCTGAGCGTTAATTGCGCATGCGGGGGGGAAGCATTGCGTAAGCCCCCCGGATATAAAGGGAAGCAGCTCGCACGTGGCCAGCATTCCGAGGAAAGACCTGCTGCTGGACACTTCGAGTTCCTTGCCTGCCCTGCCTGCATGCCTGCCTGCCAGCCTTGCTGCCAGCCTGCCTGCCAGCCTACCTGCCAGGCTTACTGCCAGGCTTCCTGCCAGCCTGCCTTCCAGCTTGCCTGCCAGCCTACCTGCCAGGCTTCCTGCCAGCCTGCCTGCCAGCCTTCCTGCCAGCCTTGGTGCCTGCCAGCCTCCCTGCCAACCAGCAACCCCACAACCATGGGGAGGAAGCGAAAGCCTCAGCAGCCTGCCGCCATCCCTGGCAAGAGGGACAGGGCCAACCTCCCGCCCTCTGCCCCTGACTCTGCTTCTGCTGGGGCTTCTGCTGAAGCTGATCCTGGCGGTGGTGCTTCTGCTGGTGCTTACTCTGTTGAAGCTACTCCTGGTCCTGCTCGTCCTGCTTGTGCTCCTGGACTTGCTCATCCTGCTCGTGCTCCTGGTCTTGCTCGTCCTGCTCGTCCTGCTTGTGTTCCTGGTCCTGCTCGTGCTCCTGGACTTGCTGGCCCTGCTGGTGCTTACTCTACTGCTGCTGATCCTGGTCCTGCTGCCGCTGCTGCTGCTGCTGCTGCTGCTGCTGATAATCCTGCTGCTGCTGTTGCTGGTGAGGATGATGATGATGATGATGATGATGATGATGATGATGATGATTCTGCTGGTGCTGCTGCTGCTGCTGCTGCTGCTGCTGGTGTGGAGGAGCAGCCCCTACTACCTGGGAGCCCCTCTGATGAGGGCCCATCTGGTCCTGCCAAAGGGAGGAAGAGGCGTATGTGACAACGGGAGAGGAGGCAATACTATATTGAGGAGGCGCACGAGGATGGGGTGCTGGAGTGGCTATCTGTGGCGGAAGGGACACCGGCTGTATAGGGACGCCAAGCGGAAGCAGGCTGCTTGGAGAGAGAGGGCAGAGAGTATGGGTTACACTTCGGAGGTGCTCCTCGGCTGGTGGAAACATATGCACACCTGGTATGGGAAGCTGCACCTCAAGAAATCTGGCCAGGCCACTGTGAAGCTGACAGACAGAGAGACCTACGTCATGGCCAGGTGCAGCTTCCTGGAGGGTGAGGTCCGCCACCGAGGAGCACCAGCAGCCCCTCTCACTACCCTCTCTCTCCGGCAGCCTGCTGAGAGCCAGTCCTCTTCCGGCCGAGAGTCAGTCCCTGTCTCCAGGCAGGTTTCTGTGGAGCGTGCCACGGCGGAGAACCCACGGACAGGTGTGGTAAGCATGGTGGAGTGCGTAGAGGACTCCCTGGTGCGGTGGGAGAAAGGAGACATCGAGTCCAGCACAGTCCTAGCCGCATCCACCAACCCCAGCTCCGCCTCCGCAGAAAGGCAGAGAGCCGGACAGCAGGAGGGGCAGAGCCACACTGTCCTGCTGGAGATCAGGGACACCATCCGCATCAGCATAGATCTCCTCTCTTAGCTGGTCCACACCGACTCCTCCTCCTCCAACCGCAAGCCCTTTCTCACCTATGTCAACCAGACTCTCAAGGAAATGGCAGATCCACAGTACCAGCTGGTGAAGGACCAGATCACCGAGCTGCTTCACAACCCTCCAGACCCAGAGGAACCTGCTTCCACCCAGTCCAGGTCTTCTCCTCCACCCCAGGTGATGTCCCTCCCATTCCAAGGCTTCCCACAGGCCCTCACCTACCAGGGCTACGGCTACCAGGAGGTTCAGCAGCACAGGCAGCAGCCCTTCCCAGGCCAGGCACAGAGTCATCGGGCAACACCGTTGCCACCGGTTCCACTGATGCCACCGATGCCACCCACGACAATGATGCCACCGACGACAGCGATGCCACCCACGCCAATGATGCCACCCATGACAGTCCTCACCCAGCTGCAGAGCAGACAGTCCCACTACACTGCTCCTTCCTCCATCCCACAGCCAAGCCCGACCTCAGTACATCTGTCATCAGTACTGGGGCTGACACCCCATGGTATGGAGGAAGGACATCTCAGCATCACGGGGCTGAGCCAGCTGTCCGACACCTTCCTCAACACACCGTCCCCTGTTGTCCTCTCGGAGCCAGGCACTCCAGCACCACCCACCACCACAGCACCTGGACCCTTCACCCCTGAGACTGGGCACACCTCCGAGTGACCGAGAAGAGTGCCAGAGACTGGATAGCTGGCTACCTGTGGACTTTATTTGGACACTTGACTTGGGTCATTTTTTTTTTTACAGCTTGTTGTTCAATAAAGTTTATCTTTGATTCACACACTTGCTTCATTTTTTTTTTTTTTAATAAAGTCTTGGTGGAAACTTTTAGAATTGGCTTAAGCCTTTGCATGCTTGTGGGATGGGTTAAGATAGCTGTGGGATGGGAAGGGATACCTGTGGAATGAGCAGGGATACCTTTGGGATGGGTAATAGCTGTGGGATAGATAAACCTCCAGTGCAAGCATAGTGGGACTGTATGGTCTACCCTCCCAGGTGCCACACCTATGGCCCTTTATTTTCAATAATAATCTAATCATTCATCCACACATGTCAACACAAGCACAACTCTTTATTAAACGCCCTGTTCATAGTAGGCCCACCCAACATACATGGCCCAATCTCATCCGTGTGATGAGACAGGCTGAAGGAAGCATCCATTAAGCATCTACCATCCTGTCTTGCCACTCCACCACTCCAGCTGGGGAGTTGCACCAGTGTTTCAGGAGGTTGCGCTGCTTCTTCCCTTCCCATGAGGCTCTGTTGTGGCCTTGCACATCCACAGTGTCTATCAGGTTTTGTCCTTGCCTCCATTCACCAGGCTCCATGTCCCCATTGCCTTGTTGACGGTCCACGAGCCTGTTCTGCAAGACTGGGTAGTGGGTGCGCATGAGATTGTGCAGGATGCAGCAAGCTTCCACGATGTTCTTCACGGTCTCTGGGCGATGCTGCATGGTGGTGAGAAGTACCTGGAACCTGTTGGCCAGGATGCCAAAGGCGTTCTCCACCACCCGCCTTGCCCTGGACAGCCTGTAGTTGAAGATCCTCTCTTCATGGGTCAGGAGTCTGGAAGTGTATGGCTTCATGAGGTAGGTTCTTAGGGAGAAGGCGTCATCCCCCATCCCATGATGAAGTAGGGCACATTTTGCGTGTCGTTGGGCATGGGGTCTGGATCTGGGAAGCCCATGATGAGGTTGCGTTCCAGCCCCTCCTTGAGGTGACTGGCGTTGTATACCTGGGCATCTGAAGATGAGCCGTAGCCTGAAGCATCGATGTACATGGATTTGTAGTCAGCATCAACCACGGCGAAGAGGACGATGCTGAAGAAGCCCTTGTAGTTGAAATAAGTGGACCCCAACTTGGCTGGAGCTTTGCAGGCCACGTGCTGGCCATCGATGGCTCCAACGGTGTGTGGGAAGTTCCACCTCTGATACCACTGCTCTGCAACTTTCTTCCATCATTCTTCAGTGGAGGGGCACTGGAGGAGCTCCTCCTTGTATTCTTCGATGTTGGCCTGCACCACTTCTCTGACCACAATGCTGATGGTGTTGTGTGGCACCCTCCAGCCATACTGCATGCTTTTGTAGGTGGTCCCTCAGGCCAGGTGGCGCAGAGTGAGTGCCACCTTGAGCCTAGGTTCCAGGCTGGGTGGGAAGTTGGTGTTTGCCTTGGGTCAACCTGGGTGTCAGGCGCTGCACAACTTCGTCAAACATGGCTGGAGGCATCCTCATGAAGTTCTGGAATGCCCGAGTGTCTTCGTTCCTGAGCTCCACCATCAGCTTGTTGTACAGTCCGTACTCTGCTCTTCTCCCGATCCATTTTCGTACCCAGACGCTTCTTGGCCACCTCTTTTTCTTCCCGCAGTAGAGTTCACAGAGCCTGTAGATGGCTTCGTACTGTTGCAGAAGGATGGTGGCTGCCAAAAGGACTGTGTTACGATCCACGGTGGACATGACTGGATGCTGTGGAAGAGGAAGAGTCAGATGAAGGCTGCAGAGGTCTGCACAGCTGGGCTGCTGGGCTGAAAGTGAGATGCAGACGAGTTGCTCCCCCTTTTTATAGGCAGTATAGGTGTCCCTTTGCATCCTCTAGGCATCCTCTAGGCATCCTCTAGACATCCTTAATATTCGAGATAGGTCCCCTCTGCGAATGTTTTTTCCGTTTTAAATGCTTTGTTTCCATGCTGCATCCGTTCTGCATCTGTTCCACGTCCGTTCCGCTTCCTCCCTGCATCCGGGCGGATGTGTGTTGTGCGGATGCACAGCGGACGCCTAGCGGATATAGCGGATGTGTAACGGATGCGTAGTGGATCTGTAGCGGATGCAGAACGGACGAACTGGATACATTTTCTGCGCAAAAGTTTTGGGCAGCCTAAAACTTTTGGAGCGGATGAAACGTCAATAAACGGATGCTGGACGGATAGAGAGGAAGCAAAACGGAGGCAGTGAGTACATTGCATTTTCAAACGGATGGCAAGGTTTTTTGTCCGTTTTACATCCTCTTTGCATCCATTGGCTCAGTGTGACATGGGCTTAACCAAGTACTAACTTTTTTCAAATGGGCCAGAAGTAGTGTTGGTACTGCAGGACAGTAAAAACTACTGGACAGGTTCTGGCTCTGTATAGATATGGCCCCAGAGGAAATGCTAAAACTGGGAATTGTAGAAATAGGCACAGTGCTTAAAAACCGAGGCCAAAAAGGGTCATAAAATGAGGCAAAGTTCAACTTAACTGCCCCAGTGGCACAGTGGTCAGAGTGCAGTACTACACGCTACTTCTGCTGACTGCCGGCTGCCTGCAATTTGGCAGTTTGAATCCCATCAGTCTCAAGGTTGACTCAGCCTTTCATCCTTCCGAGGTGAGTAGAATGAGGACCCAGATTGTTGGGGGCAAGAGGCTGACTCTGTAAACCACTTAGAGAGGGCTGTAAACCATTGTGAAGCTGTATATAAGTTTGAGTATTATTGCTATAAACAACTGTCTTACTTGGTAACTGACATTTTGGACTTGATGTGAGTCTTATGCCAGTATAAATTATCAAGGTCCTGGATCACATGGGCATCTGTACTACCCATGAAAAGATTTTTTACTTTCATGGAAGCTGAAATTGGGAATTCCTGCAAAAAAGAGATGTTATTGATAGATCACAGCAAAAGTTACAATATGTTTATGTTCTGAACACTCCACATTTGTGGCTTGGGCACAGGGCTACTGTGAAACAGGAACCAATTCTATGCTGAAAAACAGCGCTGCTACTTTGCCTCTGCATTGGGAAGAAGATGATACTGACATGGCAGCATGGGCAGAGGCTCCATAGAAGAAAATGCCAAGATGTCTTCATGCTGCAATCAGGAAGATGTGAGGTTAGAGAAAGAAAAATTTGATTTATTTCTACCAGCATTAACCCAGAAACGAAGGGCAGAGATGTAGAGTCAAGCACAAATAGCTCTCTGGGGAATCTGCTGCTGATCTTGGAGAATCCCATTTGCGGTATACATTTATTCATTCTGCTTCTGAACAACCCCAATAAACTCAATTCCACATTCATTCCACTGTTAAAATAGAAACCATGCAGAAGGCATCCATTTAGAGCTACAGAAGGTGCAGCAAATGAAGCAAACATTGAGAAGTCTTTGTCCAGTTCCATTGCTGCTGTCTCATACAAAACAGTCCTTTGGCAGTCATACTGAGGAAGTAGGAAATGTGCCTTTCCTGCTAGTGCCTTGGGGTATTTTTTGAACCTAATCTCTCATGAGTCAGAGTAAGTATAAGTGCCATGCTAGAAAAGCACCCAGAGAATAGCTCCATGATCCTTCATGCTTATGACTGGGTGTGTTGCAATCTCCTATTTCCTCTTCTGCTCAATTTATTCTCCACACTGTTGCTTTAAGACAGAAACAGATCTCTATTTTTCCTAGAAAAGTTATACCTACCAAACAGAACGATCTTGTGGAATGGAGGGCAGGGAGTTGAGAAACTGATAACTAAATCATCTAATTAGATTTTATGACTTATCAGAACCCTTCAGAAACAATGTTTGAGAGATTGGTTGAAGCTTAGATAATTTGTTTTACTTTTTTTCTCTTTTTTGGCAAATGTGATGTAATGAAACAGGAATGTTTTCAAGAGCTTGGAGGAAGTAGACTTCTGTTTCTGTTTTCTTCTCTAATCCTTGCTTCTAAGTCTTATCTAAACCAATCCATACTGTAACCTGTAATCACATTTTTCCATGTCTTTTCCTAACCCTCCCTTTTCTACGCCAGTCAATTCACAAAGAGCCTTGGTTCTTCCTATCAAACTATGATCCTTAAGATGTTGCCCATTTTCATTTACCAGACCATGCACTACGGCCAACAGAATAGTTCCATATTTACGTTAATGGAAATGCCACTGTGATTTGACATAGTGAATTTGTATCAGGACTTTCTTTTCTTTTTATTACTGAAAATGTTCTAAATGGTCACATTGGATTGTTTAGCTCATTTCCCAAGGGCAGTAAGCAAGCCGTGTGGCAAGAATTAAAGATATGAAGTTGCTTTCAGTGCTGTTTGGAGCCCTGCCAGACCACAGTCAAGGAGAAGCTGGTAACTTGTTTCAATCTGTGGTGTTGAAGTGTTTCCTTGCAATTAAACAAGTGAAAATTAAATAGAAGCAGTCATTAGACTGGCTGATACAAATCCATTAGATTGTAGACAATAAATTATATCAAATGTCTAATGCTTTCATTATGTCTCAAACTGGAAAAAAAGTTATCATCAGCAATTTAAAATAATAAGATTTAATCCCATCAAACCCAATCATTTCAGACAAATATTCTCAAGGACAGGCCAATTGCTTGTAATTAAATACTATGAGATGATGCTGAACAGCACTCTGGTGGTAATAGGTAAACCTTTCTCTCAGCCTCAGTTGTGCATAGTTGTCAGCACTTACAAAGTACAAGGCTGCAACAAAATTTAAGAATGTGTCCCAACTTGCTTTTGGCCATGACAGAATCATTCCCTGAAGCATTTTTTTCCTTCGCACCCAGGTCTTTGTCTTATTTCCAGCCCTGTGTCCATGAATGAGGCATGTTTTGGAAATTGTTAACTGTACTAGAATCAAACCAGACTTTCCTTTTTAAGCCAGTCCAGTCCACCCAGCCCATAGCAATTTCATGGTAAGCTAAACCAGTACTTGGAAGTGAGCTGGAACAGAGGAAACGGTTGCAATGAAGGAACTTTGGTACACTCAACTTGATTGTTTTCTTGCAGAATTTCATTACCCAGTCTAGGTAACATTATGAGTGGGATTTACTGTCAACAGAGCTTGCCCTGTTAGTATTGGTGAGTGGTTTTAGTGGTTCTTTGGTTGGGCTGTTTACTGTTAGCTTGTTTGGCAGTTCCTTGATTGGGGTTATTGTTTACTTCTGGATTGTTGGCCAGAAGTTAATCTAAGCTCATCTGAGTGTTGATTGCTGGTGAGGAGGTAATTTGGGTTCTTTGTTCCCATGTTGATTTATGAATCATCTCTTTTGCACATGTTGTTGATGTTGTTTATTGTATGTAGATATTGTCTACTGATGGCCTATTTGTCAGAATGCACTGAGCTGCTCCTCAATATCCCAGGTCATGCTGTGTAGGGCAGAAGTTGTTTACTTGTTATTTCTCATTTATAGAGTCTGTGTGGAGCAAGTTCCAGGAAGTTCACTAGATTCAAGCATTAGCTGTAAACTTTAGATACATATTCTTGTGGCAGAACTATATTTAAAGAAAGGGAAAGAAGTGGGGGGCATATTCCCCCATAGAATGACAGAAGAAGGAAATGCACTGAACTGGAAAAAAAAATATGGATAGTTCTTGATTTACAATCACAGCTGAGCCCAAACTTTCTGTTGCTAAGCGAGACATTTGTTAAGCAAATTTTGCTCCAATTTACAACCTTCCTTGCCACAGTTGTGAAGTGAATCACTGCAGTTATTAAGTTAGTAACATGGTTGCAACTACTAACATGGCTGTTTGGCTTCCTCATTGGTGTTGGTTGTCAAAAGGCTAAAAAACATGGCCCTGGGACACTGCAACCATCATAAATATGAACCAGTTGCCAAGCATCCCAATTTTGATCAAGTGACCATGGGGGATGCTGCAATGGTTGTGTGAAAAAACAATCATAAATCATTTTTTCCAGTGCCATTGTAACTTGAAGGGTGACTAAATGAAGGGCCATAAGTCAAGGACTACCATAGGCATGTGGTGTTTATTCTTAGTTTTCAAACTTCCAATTTATGCTCATACAAGGATGTAGTGTTCCGCCTCCCCACCATCTGGAGGATAACGTTCAATTCAGACAATGTTAAAGCAAGATAAAGATCAAGAAAGAGTGACTCTACAGATGATTATGTAAGGAATCCAAGACCTTAAAATAAAATCAGATACCATTGAAAAGAGAATAGAAAACATTGAGCAAAGAACAGAGAAAACTGATGAAAAGATGGAGAATATTCAACAAATGATGGTGAAGTATGATGAGAGATTCCAAAGAATTGAAGAAGATAAACAAAGAGACAAGAAGATTGGAGATATCGATATCAGATTAACAGTGGTTGAACAAGATAAAAGTGGGATACTGAAATGGGAGATAGACAGATCAGAATTCTATCTCAGATTTCAAAACATAGAGGAAGAAAAAGGACAAAATCTAGCTGAGATAATGATAGAAATATTGGCTGAAGCTTTGGAAATAACAGAAGAGAAGATGATGGATGGGGTAGATGAGGTATACCGAGTTTTTACAAGATATGCGATGAGAAATAACCTACCAAGAGAAGTTCATATCAGATTTACAAAAAAAGCCATTAAAACACAAATATTACAAGTGGTAAGAGAGAAAACATTGAAATACAAAGGCAAGGAGATTGTGGTTTTAAAGCAAATACCCAGAAGAGTGAGAGAGATGAGAAGACAATATCGATTTTTGACTAAAATGCTATTGAAAAAAGAGGTGAATTATAGATGGCTAATCCCAGAAGGGTTAATGTTTACATGGCAAGAACAGAGATATAGAATTGACTCAATTGAGAAAGCAGAATTATTTTATGCAGAATTTTTTGGAAGGAGAGAGGAGGAGGCAGAAAAAGAGATTTCACTAATTGAATTTCAAGATGATCAAATGGAGACTGAAAAAGAAGAAGGCGCAGTAGGTGGATTGGTGCAGACTAAAGAACGTGAACCAAGATCTGCGAGAGCTGCCAAATCTAATTATAAAGCATAATTATGGAAGAGAAAAAACTGATTACAATGAATATAAATGGACTTAACTCAGCTGTTAAAAGAAGGAAAATTTTTCATAGATTAGAGAAACTAAAATTTGATATAATTTGTCTATAAGAAGTACATATTAAAAAACAATATGAACAATTGTTGATACAGCCAAAATTAGGGAAAATATTTACTTCTTTTACTCAATGTAAGAAAAGAGGAATGGTTTTATACATTAAAGAGACCATTTTAGCAAAATTGATTCATACTGATGAAGACGGAAGAGTATTAATGGTGGAAATAATGGACAATAATACAAAAACACTCTTGATTGCAATTTACGTTCCGAATGATAAACAACAAGAATTCTACAAAAAATTACACATGAAAATAATTGAACTGGACTATGTCAATATAGTTATGATGGGTGATTTCAATGGAATTGTAGACAATAAACTGGACTATATAACAACAACAACAACAAAGCAAAATAGGAAGACTCTCCCCAAATCCTTTTTTAAAATGATAGATGAAATAAATTTAAAAGATATATGGAGAGAAAGAAATGTTTAAACCAAACAATATACTTATAGACATTTAACATGGTCCAGAATAGATATGATTTGGACTTCAACAGAATTAATCAATATCTAATATTCAAGAAACAAATATCGAAACAAGTACTTGGGCAGACCACAGTCCAATGACAATTAAATGGAAAGGACAAAAAAGAAGATCAAGATGGATGATCTTCATCCATTATTCCTTTAGAATAATACTATTCTAAAGGAGAAGGATTTTATACAGCGGATGGAGAAAGAATTGGCTTTTTTCTTTAGAGAAAATAAAAAAGAAGATACTTCAATGCAGAACGTATGGGACACAATGAAGGCATATGCTAGAGGCTTGATAATAGACTACACAAGGAAAAGGCAAGCCACAGAAGCTTTAGAAGATAAGTATAAAAGACTCGAAAAAGCACTACAGAAAACGCCACAGAAAAAAGACATTAAGCTAAAACTGGATACAATTAAACATAAAATGAGTTTAATAGAGAAAGAAGAATTAGCACAGACAATTAGAAGTGCTAAACAGAATTATTTTGACGATGCAAACAAACCAGGTAGATGGTTAGCATACAAATTGAGAAAGGAAAAAGAATCAAGGAAAATACCTCGGTTAATAGATGATCAAGGTGAAGTTTGCCACGGCAATAAAGAGAAGAAGGAAATCATTTGAGACTTTTACAGGAAATTATATGAGCAAGAGAATATTGATGAAGAAAGAGTTAAACAGTATTTACAGAATGCTAATCTACCCAAGATAACTAAAGAGACTGAAAAAATGTTAGAAAGCAATATAACCATGATGGAGTTAACTGAAGCACTTAAGAAACAAAATAATGGAAAGGCACCAGGCCCAGATGGACTTCCGGCAGAATTCTATGAAACATTACAAGAATCGCTGAACCTCCCATTGCTAAAAGTCACGAATGAAGTTATGCTAAAGAAGATACCTAAAACATGGTTAGAAGCCTACATTACACTTATTCCAAAAGAAGAGACTGATCCATTACAAATTAAGAATTATAGACCCATTTCTTTATTAAATGCAGATTATAAAATCTTCGCTTCAATATTGGCAGAGAGACTCAAAAATATTTAAATAATTTTATTCATTCTGACCAAAATGGATTTCTGCCAAAGAGACAAATTGAAGATAATATGAGAGTAATATTGGACACTTTGGAATATTATGAGGCACACCCCGAAAAACAAATGGCTTTGATATTTTTAGATGCACAAAAGGCATTTGATAATGTGAACTGGAGATTCATGTTATTATTATTGGAACAGATGGGCTTTGCCAGAAAATTTATTCAAGCAATACAAGCCATATATTATAAGCAAACGGCAAAGTTATGAAAGAGGGAGAATTAACAGACTATCAATATAAGAAAAGGTGCACAAGACAAGGTTGCCCACTATCAACTTTGCTATTCATACTAACTCTGGAAGTGTTAAATAGAAACATTAGAGATGAAAAGAGTATAAAAGGAATGAAAATTAAAAAGGAAGAATTTAAATTGCAAGCTTTTGCGGATGACTTGGCCTTTATTTTAGAAGACCTTCTAGAAACAGCATCAAAACTATTGGAAAAGATAGAGGCATATGGCAAGGTGGCCGGCTTGAAAATAAACAAAGATAAGACAAAGATTTTGACAAAGAATATGTTACTAAGATAAAAAGAAGAATTGGCAGATTTATTGAAAATTCAAGTCACGAATAAGGTTAAGTACTTGGGGATACATTGACAGCAAGATGTAGTACATTAAAAGAGAACAATTACATTAAATTTAAACAACAGATAGCACTAGACTTGACAAAATGGGAAAACCTACAATTGTCACTAATAGGGAGAATTTCAACAGTCAAAATGAATCTTTTACCCAGAATTCTATATTTGTTTCAAACAATGCCAATTAGGCTTGGAAAGGACTACTTTGAAGATTTAAACAAAATTGTGTTGAAATATATATGGCAAGGTAAGAAAGAGAGAATAAATTTAAAACTCTTACAAGATGCTAGAATTAGAGGATGATTTGGTCTGCTTAATTGGGAGTTGTACTACCAAGCTACAAACTTGACATGGGTTAAGGAATGGATAACATTAAAAAATGCTAGATTGTTGACAATAGAAGGACATGATTTGTTGTTGGGGTGGCATGCCTTTTTATGGTATAAGGGAACCAAAATACAGGGTTATTTTAGAAGACATCATATACGGGAGTCTCTGTGGTTAAATTAGGAAAAGATTAAAAGACAATGTTATTTGAAAATTCCAATCTGGTTATCGACTATTGAAGCATTTTCTTATCCTATGACATAAGAAGGAACAAACAGTTAGATATGGGGAAATATTGAATGAAAAGGGTGAACTTAAATCTATGCAAAAACTAGAGGAACAAGGTATAAAGATGAATTGGTTTTCTTATGCGCAAATACATTCAAGGTATGAAAAAGACTTTAAAATAGAAGGTTTCCATAATAAATTGACTGATTTAGATAAGATTTTGGCAGGTACTGATGAAAAGGTGATTAAAAAACTGTATGGATGTCTATTAGAAATGAAACTAGAAGAAGAACAAGTTAAAGAAACTATGATTGCGTGTGGGAAGAATTTTGGATATGGGATTGATCTACAGAAATGGCAAAAATTGTGGCTTCAAAATTATAAAATGACAATGTCAACAGCATTTAAAGAAAATTTGTATAAGATGTTTTACAGGTGACATTTCCCCTTGACAAGAATAGCAAGAATGTTCAATAATAAATCCGAAAGATGTTGGAAATGTCATCAGATACCTGGCTCATATTACCATATGTGGTGGACTGTGTGGATGCAAAAAAATATTGGACTAAAATCCACACGTGGTTGGAAAAAATGACAAAAAAGCATATAGATTTAAAACCAGAGATATTTTTATTGGGAATTCTACCTGATACATATAGAAAAGATTTAAAATATTTGATTGTAAATGTATTAACAGCAGCTAGGATTGTATTTGCTAAAAATTGGAAAAATGAGAAAATACCATTGCAGGAGGAAACTATCAAGAAAATACTGGAATGTGCTGAAATGAGTTGATTGACATTTGAAATTAGAGAACAAGAGGATAAACAATTTTACAAAATTTGGGACCTTTTCTATCAATGGCTAGATAACAAAATATAATAATAGAATATGTAGAATTATAGAAAATAATGAATATATAAAGATGTATTTCTTTTTTTAATTATTATTATTACATATATAAAATGTTTTTAGGATAGATTTGGGAGGACTATATGAATTGTTATAAAATAAACTAAGTAAAGTATAGCTATCTCGCAAAGTATGAATGAACAAAATTACAGTCAAATGATTGATTAATAATAATACTCGGATGTTCAATTTCTGATAATATGAGTTATTATGTCATGTAACTGTAATTGAGAATATGAAATCGATGCACAAAAAAATTGTAAACCAACCGACACAGTTTGTACACTTATGGAAGAAAGTTGGATGTTTTCATGTTTTGTTTGTCTTTGTTTGTCCTTAAAAATCAATAAACTTAACCAAAAAAAAAAAAAATGTAGTCTCTCAAAATACAAGAAAAAAAAAGATAGAAAAAATGACTATCCTTGGCCAAAAATGGCAAAAGTAATTTTGGTTTTGTCAGCAGATCTGGGGAACCCAGAGTGGGATGGACCCCATCAAATGGCTAGTGTGATCTGCTGTCATGGGGACAGGGGTGGGGTGGGAATTGGGGTGTGTGATTTTTTTTCCAGATTTTGTTCTATTATACTTTATTAATTTATTTGATTCTTTTTGTTAGTTTTTATTTTTATTTTTATTTTTTGTTTTAAATATGGTTTTAAATTGTGCAAGCCACCTTAAGTTGCCATAAGCGAATAGGTGGCAATATAATTTTAATAATAAATAAAAAAATAAATTTGCTGAATTTATTTCAAAATTTTCAGTCACCACAAAGATAGAAAACTTAATGTTGTTATTTAATATGTCTAAAGCAGATGTGATATTTCCAAGGTTAATTGATTGGACTTTAATGAATATCTTGAATCAAAAATTAATAGTTTGCAGTTGAGACAATAATTTAGAATCACTTTCATTATGCATTTATATGCTATTTTGACCCCCAGGGTCAAATGTTTGACCTCAAGTTCAAATTACAATAAAATAGTACAAAACATATAAACGAATGGAATTCATGCAATTAAAATCAAAATCCAAAATCCACTCATTTAACTGGCGAACAATTGAAAGATTGGCAAAAAAAAGAAACATGCTTTTGCCACCTTCCTAAATACAGTACTGGGAAGGAAAGCCAAAAACATCTCCTTATGGAGCATATTCCATCCTTTGGGGCCACACAGGAGAAGATGCTTTCCACAGTCATCACCATCACTTTTCCTATACCATAAATAGATTTTTATGGTGCTTGGCACATGTCCCCCCCTTCCTCCTTTTTGAATCAGTTCGCCCCCCTCCAATCAGCCAATGGGGGAACACCAAAGGCATGTGGCTGCCTCATACCATTTCCTATTTTCCTTTACCACAGTTTCTTTCCATGGCAAGGGGTAGAGTTAAAAACTTTGTCCAGCCACAGGAGATGACAGAGTCACAACTTACCACTTAGAGTGTCACAACTTACCACTTAGGGTGACTATGGAGGGAGGGATGGGGAAAAATCAGATTGTCTGGGAAGCAGGATGAAGAAGGAATTCCTCCCAGGAGGAAACCATCTGTCTAATAGCTGAAGAAGAGATGCAGCAAATCTGCCTGTGGCTCATTTCTTCTGGTGCAGGAACTAAGATGGTGGTTTGCTGGCTCATCTCCCCAAACTCCTCACTGTTGTGGAGAAAAGAGGAGAGGGAGATGGCATGAACCTCAGCATGTTTATTTTTTTATTTATCTATTTATTTACAGACATTGGAGGGGGGGGATGCAATTGGGAATCACATTGTAGGCAGATGTTGGAAACACACCTAGGTTCAAAGAAGGCATGGAGTGGACTTTTCCTTTGGAGTCTTTCTACTTAGAATTCTCTAATTGTGACAGCATTTTGCTTGATAGATTGATTTACTGATAGTCCTTGACTTACCAGCCACCATTGAGCCCAAAATTTCTGTTGCTTAGCAAGACATTGAGATTCAGCCTAGAAATAAGGAGGAATTTTCTGAAAATGAGAACAAGCAACCAATGGAACAGCTTGCCTTCAGAAGTTGTGGGAGCTTCATCACTGGAGGCTTTCAAGAAGAGACTGGACAGCCACTTGTCAGAAATGGTGTAGGGTCTCCTACTTGGCCAGGGGGTAGTGGTGATAGGTCTAGATGACCTATAACATCCCATCCAACTCTGTTATTCTATTCTAAACATTTGCTAAGTGAGTTTTGCCCCATTTGATGACCCTTCTTGCCACAATTATTAAATAAATCATTGCAATTAAGTTAGCAACATGGTTGTTCAGTGAATCTGACTTTCCCGTGAATTTTGCTTGCCAGAAGCTCGCAAAGGGGATCACAAGACCCTGGGATACTGCAATTGTCATAAATCCACGCCATTTGAATTTTTATCACATGACCATGGAGATGCTGCAATGGTCGTAAGTGTGGAAAACGGTTATAGGTCACTTTTTCAGTGCCCTTGTAACTTCGAACGGTCACTAAACAAATGGTTGTAAATCAAAGACTATCTGTATTTTATTTGTACACAAAAATCCCCAATGAGACAGTAACTTTTCTTCTGGTCTGTATGGCTTGCACCCATTGGGCAGAAATTGCATCCCTGAAAAATTTGCCCTTCAAAGGACAAAAGAAGGAATGTGGCACACACAGACCTGAAAAAAAATCCTAGTTGTTTGCTGAGTGATGGGAAGTTTTAGAGGCACCTGCTTCTCCCCCCCCCCTCACCCAAGCCCTTTGTTAGTTGCCTACTCACACAAACTAAAACACAATTATTACACAGCAGGACAAGGATTGGCTGTGGGGAGCAGCAAACCTTATGCTGGCTAAAAGACTGCTAGATTAAACTTTAATGTGTTGTAGAGAAGAGTTCTTCACTCTCTTGTTTATTTGTTTGTTTGTTTGTTTTGATGGGAAGAAAAATAATAAGGTTTAGCTACCAGTGACTATCCCAGCAGTTATTACCTGCACATTTTTAGGGTGTCACTGGCCTTTCACCCTAATTCTGCAATCTGAATGTATTTCCACATCCATATTACTTACTACAGGTGGAAGTAAGTAAGAAGGGCCAGAAAAGCCTCCTTCAGTATAAAGTTTCCTTCAGGCTTTCAGATAGTCTGATGCATTTTGCCATGAGAACCAAATAGGCGCTTAGCATTGTTCCTCTGTCACATTTGCAGCAAATTAATTCCAGCAAGCATTGCTGAAGATCTCTGGTTCATCGTGCATCATTTTTTAAAAAATAAGCACAGACCATCTGCTAAGCTGGGACTGCAATGGGAATAGCAAGGAAGCAAAGTAGAGTCATGCCACATGCTGGACAGAGCTGGGGTTTTCTGGCCTTTCCCCCTAGGTTTTCAAGGAGGAGGATTTGGCAGGAAATAACTGTTCTAGGGTTTACATTTTGCATACAGTTTCCATTATTTCCATGTATTTCCTGTTTTATAATGATAGAACATTGGATCAGTCTATTTCAGCAACAATGGACAAAGGATCTCAGGGCACTGTAAGAAAAGAGGCATGCAGATTGCCTCTCCCTTGGATAGGTGACCATCATTCTCTCTCAGTTCATGCATTCTGTTTGGTGCATGCAAGCCATGCATAAAGCAAATATGCCCATAGTTACTGGGGATTGCTTAATCTCTCTTTTTTGCTCCCCTGCAAAACTTTCTGGGAAAGTTATAAAATGCCACATAATGGCCTGTAAAAACAAAGATTTTCTTTTAAACTATCCCCCTTTTCAAAATAATAAATAATAGAGGGAGGGAGGAGGGAGGGAGGGAGGAAGGAAGGAAATTGAAGTGACAGCCCTGTCCAGTTCTGAGGTGTCCTTTCTGCTCTCTGAGCTTGGTTGTTTTCTTGCAGAAGTTTCCTTACCAAACTATGATAATTCAGAGAGCATCAAGAACCTCACTATTCAACCCTGTACAACAGATATTCTCTTCTATTAGCCTTCCCAGTTCTTTGAAACAAGAGTAAATATAGCACAAATGAGTCCCCATCCAATTATCACATTCTCAATTCTCAGTCCCTTCAAAGATGTAGGAGAGGAATTGCTGGCATTCCTTTAAGCCAACACAAAGATAAATGGGCAGAGCACCTTGATGCTGTAGTGGGACAAATTCTCCTGTCAAGAATTTCATACCAGGCAGTAGTAGTCAAGTACAGAAGAACTCTGCTAAATCAGGTCAAGGCAATACTGTTGGTAACTTGACAAAAACAACCAGTCTCTACTTCTGCTGCAAGCTCCTAGCATTAGATCTGCAAAGAACATTAGGGGTACTGGCTTTTTATTCTCTTATCCCACTCCCATGGACCTTACTTGCCTCCTTTTAAGGTCATTGGAGCCTATGGCCAACATCACATTTTTCAGCTCCATGAAGTTTACCTTAATTGGCTGTTGTGTGGAAAAGTAGTCTCTGTCTCTGTCTCAGCTTTTCCCAATCCAATGTTTTCCAAATAAACTGGGGAGACTGATCTAAGAACTCTCAGAAATGCCCACTTGATTCACCCTTGCTCCCCATCTCTAGCAGTCTTAAGGAAAGACACACACATATACATACACTGACCAGCTGTAATTTGGGGGCAAGGAGTGTGAGCACTTGGGCTAATGTTTGTTCTGTACCTATTTTGTGCCTTTTGGGATGGCAAAATGTCCCAGCAGCAATTCATTAAATCCATGCACGAAAGTGGAGCACTAAAAACATGGATGAAAATTAGTTCTTTACAGCATATGAAATGAACATTTTTGCAAAATGTCTTTTTGTAGCAAGAAATATCACTCAGATCTGTTTAAACTGCTTTATTTGTGTCTTGTAAACTACCTTGAGAATTTCTAGAAAGACAATTGTTCCCAAGACTGGATGGAAAGCATTTATCTATGCAACTCCCAGGAATCCAGTCTGACTCCATAGCACTTAAAGAGTTATGGATTTAAATGAGAAACTTGATTTCTGATTTGGAGCAATTAGTCCTTGCAGGATCTTTCCCTCACAGATATCAATGTCTTTTTTTTTTTTTTTTTTTTTTTGAGAAGGGGACTTGCAATGAAAGGCTTTTGATTGCATTGAACAAAAATAAGCAAAAATATTCTTGAATCCTGATTGGTCCTCAGTGCAGAAAGATGAGCAGCAGTAAAATAGAAAAGCTTCAAAAGTGCAGCAGCACAACTTGTTATTCTGAGGATAATCTTGCACACCACGGATCTTAAAGTCTCTCTCTCTCTCTCTCTCTCTCTCTCTCTCTCATACACACACACACACATCCATCAGATTTATTTGTCATCCCTAGCTGGTTGCACTTTACAGTCTTACAATCCTGGAACAGAACAGATTCACCTAGTCCCATTTTAAACAAAATAGTCCTTATACTCGTTGTCTGCTTGGTGCTCACATCTTCCTTCTGCTAATAAAGAGGTTTTACTTTCCAGTAATCTTCAGCAAAATCGACAATTGAACATGTGTCCCCATAGACACAAACAGCTAGAAAATACAACCTTTTAAAGGTTGATGGCCATTAGCTATTGAACATTCATTTCGGGTAGCCAGCCTGAAAGAATGAGAGAAACATGAGAATAAGAGAAACTGGAACTTCCTAGAGCTGGAAACAGGTTGCCCACCCGCTGCAGGATTTTAAATTGTGTTGGAAGCACCAACAACACACCCTTCTCAAAAACTCTTTCATTGGGATTTGAAAGGACAGCGTTTTGGTTTTCCACGCTCTGGCAATAGGCAGAGAGGAGAATTCGGAGCGAATTCACCGTTTCCCGAACCTTCCTCACAGTTTCGCAAAGCACCTCCGAAACCCCGGACGGTTCCTGCGTTTGGCAACTCTGCCAGCGAATGGGGAAGTTTTCGAAATGAAGAGAGTCTTCGAGCAACGCCTGGAATCGCCTGTAGCGATCCAGAAGAGAGAGGAGAATCCCCCCCCCCTTCGTTGGGATTCTGGATTCTCATAAAGTAAGTTCTAGAAAGTCCCTTTTCAGCAGTATTTTCTAGGGAGTGAGCCAGATTTCCGACAGAGGGCGACAAAAAACTGCTCTTCTCTGCTCGAATCATTTGTAGCTTTGCCCTCTTTGGAAGAATTTTTAGTCGGGGAAACCACGCATTTTTCTTTCACATCTCTTTGCAATCTTTCTTTGCAACCTCCTTTACTTTTGCGAATATGAAGATTACATGAAGTGGACTTTCATGTTTGTTTGTTTTTTCATTCGTTCTTTACCCTCGCGGTCCATCCGAACCGATTGGATAGCCTGAAACGATGATTCATGCGGAAGGAAGGAAGGAAGGAAGGAAGGAAGGAAGGAAGGAAGGAAGGA
>BLBF01000031.1:7319633-7352117 GCA_015471245.1 Laticauda colubrina
TATATATATATATATATGTATGTATGTATGTATGTATGTATGTATGTGTATGTATGTATGTATGTATGTATGTATGTATGTATATGTATATATATATATATATGTATATGTATATGTATATGTATATGTATATGTATATGTATATGTATATGTATATGTATATGTATATGTATATATGTATATGTATATGTATATGTATATGTATATGTATATGTATATGTATATGTATATGTATATGTATATGTATATATATATATATTGGTGGATATATTACAAATAAAGCACCTTCGTATTCCACCCATTTCGTTCCTGTGTGCTTCTGCGTGGGACAGATTCCTGCACCTGTCCCGCAGGTGACAGCTAACAATCCCAACCACCTTGCAGGATGTCAGCATTGGGGGGGGGGTTGTCTCCCCAAGGAAAATGGCTTCTTCCCCAGGAGATGAGAGAAAATGACACCCGAGCCCTCCCCCCCGAAAAAGATGCGGCTGCTAGAGCGGAGGAGGAGTTAAAGTCCTCCTCCAGAGTCGCTCGGAGTCCCTCTTGGTGCCCGGGAGGTGGGGCGGGGGCGTCCGCTGCGGCGCCCAGGGTCTCTGGGACGGAATGAACTGGAGGGGGGCTGAATTCCGAGCTCCGCCGGGGCGGAACCCAGCCAAGCCCTGCCCCGCTGCGCCTCCCGGGACGTCCCGGACCAGGAACTGCCGGCAGGGGCCAATGAAGGGCCGGGGCCGCATCGACGGCACCTCCGACTTGGCTTGCGAGTTGCGTGAAGTCGAGCCGGGCTGAAAGGGAGGCCGCGGGGCCGCGACTCTGAACTGGCCCGGGGAGCTTGGCTCACTTCTCGCCGGCCATGGGTAAGGAGCAGGCGGTTGGGAGGCAGCGGGAAGGAAGGGGGAGCCCCGTGGCCTTCTCAGGCTTGCTGCCCGCTAGGCAAGCGGAGAGGCGGGAGGGAAGCAACCGCCTCGGGAAACTTCACCGGCCCAGCCCTTCCTCTCCGTTGTGGGGCTACTTCGCGAGACCGTGGGCGCTGACCGGGTCCCGATCGGCAAGAGGAGCTTTCTGCAGCGGGAGGAAGGCGGGGAGGAAGTGCCAACCACCCAGGGCGAGAGGGCCTGCTTTGCGCATCAGGGCCGCTGTTGTTCCCAGGGAAGCCTCCGGAGGACAGAAGCAAAGGCGGAGACGACGAGCCGCCCAGAGTTCCCACGCGTCCTGCCTGAGCTTCATTCATGCCAAAAGGGCTGGAGGGAAACTGGCCCCAGAAGACGTACCTTGTCGGAAAGACCTTCCGCCCAATGGCCGCAAGCCACAGCAGTCCAAAGGAAGCTCAACCCGGTGCTTGTTGAATCCGAAATCATCAAAGTCACGAACGGGTTCAAAGCAAGAAAGTGCAGATTTGACACGGCAGCCTCGGGTGACCAAACTCACCGTGGAATAAACCGAGAATGGAAGAGAGGGGGTGGGGAAAAACACCCTGCGAAATAAAAATGAACAGGGGAAGAAGAGGCTGTACTACACCGCGGAAAGAATCTAGGCCAAGGACTATTCTGAGCAAATCTTGTGCACATTTAACTCGAGAAAGGACTCGATTCCACTGAAGGCGCGGCCCTGAATTATCCTCCCTGGGAAGGAAAAGGAAACCTCGAAGGCTTGCAATGCTATGCATTGGAAAGCAACAGGAATAACTAACTGTTCAATGGAAAGCAATAGGAATAATTGTTAAGGGGGAAAAAACTGCCAAGAGTGCTGCTGGCGTAAAAAAAGTCACCTTGAAAGAAATTGGCTAAGGATGGATTTCGGGCCTGACTAATTTTATTTTGATGCATTGATTTGTGCTTTGCCATCCTCATTCTGACTCCTTTTAAAAAGAGCCCCTCTTTCTCTCTCTGTATACGTGTGTGCTTTGCAAAAATAAATAATTGATAACCTTGACTGGAACATTTTGCCACGTTCAGTCTGTCATAAGTTATGCACGTAAATAAAGTTTACACCAAAGAAGAAAGAGAAACCGCAGATCTCGGGACCGAATCAAGCCCCAAGACTTTTCTAGAGGCAGCCAGGTGACCAGACCAGTCCTCACGCGTCTTGTCAAATAAAGGTTTCGCGTGAAATCCGTGGCCCTAACCCTGATCCATTAGCCTTCCCAACAAGTTCACTGTTGCACAATTACTTAAGCGAGACTTTCTCCTTTTCTCTCTTACCTGTCTACCCGAACAGAACACTCCAGTCCGTTTCTGCCCCATCCCCTTGTCCCCATCCTGATTTCCAAATAACCCGCGCTAGTGTCCCAGGCAACGGTTTCGACGGCGACCCGCGGATGCCACAATTCATGGAGCGCCTTCCACCAGGTTTCCGTGCGTAGCCTTCGCTTCTGCCGAAGGCCACCAGAGTCTTACAAGGCTGTCTCTCCTGGCCAGCGGTCAATGAAGGACGAATCGGCGGTCCCGATCAAATCAAGCAATTGCACATGGGAAAGCGTGCCAATGAGGAGACTGCAGCAAGAAAACGCGGGAGATAAATTCACGCCGGAGTGCGAATCTGCAGGACTCCGTTCCATCCCGCTCCCACACCAGAGTAACGCGAATAAAGCAAACTTAATACTCGCAAGAGGCTCCAAAAACCTGCGTTTTATTATACCTAGATTCTTTAGAAAGAAAGGGGCGGTATAAGAGACAAGGTTTTTTTCAGTTAGTACCCTCATTATTTCCAGGGCAGTTTGCATTAATGGGATTTTGCTCGAAAGGATGTCTCATTAGTCCCAAATCCTTTATACACTTTTACGCACACGCATTTTTTGAGGTTTCAAATGTTGGTGGTAATCGTGGCGATTATAACTTTCCATCCACATTTCCTGAAGAGTTCGAAAGTTTAATTTCCCAGGAGAAAGGTGACTTTTAAATTGTGCTTCGGAGAATGCTCCTGATAAATGATTAAAACGGGCAAGAAGTTGGAGACCTATTAAAGCCGCCGTTATTCTGAGGAATTGAGCTGGGGTGCAGTTTTTAACTTGAGGCCTCGCAGTCCACTGCAAGGAGTGAGGCAGGGAAGAAAGAGCTGGTGATAATTATCTGGCAGGAAATCAGAACGGTTCTCATGGAGAGATAGTATCTTTTCCTGCTCTCCGTAGCTTTGCTGGACACTAATCTCTGCAGGGTGTGAGTGGATGTGCCTGAAGCGGAGCAGGGTGGTGGGATGGGGAGAATGAGAACCAGGCAAGGGGGCTCTTTGCTTTTTCCTCCATGGGTGGAGGCAGGAACTGATGCGAAGCGTCCTCCTTTCTTTTTTCAAGGCATCTTAAACTCGGGATCCCTAGAAACAAGTGAGGCGCCCTTGCAGGAAAGGCCGCTCTCCCTGATATTTCCAAGGGCCCTTTGAAATGAATAGGAAGGTGCACCCTAAAGGGCTCCACTCGGACCGCAAGCGACGGTTGCTGAGACGCAGCAACGGGTGCAAGGGAGCGCCGCAGGCTTTCGTCCTGCAGGTGGCTACTGCTCACCTTAGCCATTGCAAGGCTGTCAAAGACGGGGCTCCACCAAATAGAGGTTTGCTTCTCTCCCTGAAGAAAAGCGCAAGGGGCAATAGTTTGCTCAAGCCCTCCCCACCCCCGTTGAAAAAGCGTTAGGGGGAGCACTCCTCCCTTTCTTCCACGGAGGAGCCTCTGGGTGTTGGGAAGTTGGGGCGGGGGCGTCGGCTGCGGCGCCCGGGGTCTCTGAATTGGAGTCAGCTGGAGGGGGCTGAGCTCCGAGCCCCGCCGGGGCGGAACCCAGCCAAGCCCTGCCCCGCAGCACCTCCCGGGGCCTCCCTTGCAGGCCGGCTGGACCAGGAACTGCCGGCAGGAGCCAATGAAGGGCCGGGGCTGCATCGGCGGCACCTCCGGCTTGACGTGGGAGACGCGTCAAGTTGAGCCGAACTGAAACGGGCCGCGACGCTTCCCTCCCGGCAGCAGACGTGGAGCTCCACGCGCGGCTCGTCTAGTCCGGCCTCGACTCCCAACTGGCCCGGGAGCGCGGCTCACCTCTCTATGCGCCGGGCGGACGGACATCGGCGGGCGCCACTTCTCGCCGGCCATGGGTAAGGGCTGGCAGGCGCTCGGGCGGCGGGTTGGAAGGAGGAGGAGGAGGAGGAGGAGGAGGAGGAGGAGGAGGAGGAGGAGGAGGAGGAAGCGGTCCGGGCTCTCTTGCTGTTCTTGGCAGGGAGGCAGCTGCAAGCGGAGGGGGATCCTCGGCCTCCTCGGTTCTAGGGAGCCGCTGGAAAGGAACCCCGGCTGCTCCCGACTGGCAAAGACGCACTAGGAAGTGGGGAGGCGCTCCGGTCCCCAGAAGCTGAGGGGGGGGGCATGAGGGATAGAGTGCCCACGGGCGACATTAGCCTTGTGGCGGCTGAACAGAGGCGGTTTGGGATGGGGAAATCCCTTTCGTCCCGCCTTGCTTCTCTCCGGGATCAAGTAGAGAGCTGTCTCTGGAGAACTTCCGCTGCTTCTTCCAGGAATCCCCATTCCGTGGAAAACCTTCTGCGGGCCTCGAGATTTCAAATAGCCATTGTGGTTCCATTTGCTGTCCAAGCTTTACTCCTCTCATCTCAGTTGGGCCCTTTTCTTCACTTCGTAAAAATAATATAAATCTATAGATTGTACATAGCACTCGTACCATCATTATAATTATCATCAGATTACATAAGACATCGGAATTATGATATTTAGAATAATTCATAATAAGATATTATGAATTATGATATTCAGAATAATTCTGAAATAAGATATTCAGAATTATTTAAGATGTAGACATATTTCAAAATAAGAATATAATGTGCTTGCCATCTTACAGTATAAGACTATTAAATGTATTCTAAATATATTCAGTTCATATGCTGCTGGATATTGGAGGTAAATTGTTTTCCATAGTTTTTTTTAAATTTGGAGTCAAAAGCACCCTAAAAGTTCGCTCATTTATTTGGCTATTCAGATATTTCCTATTCTGTTGTCTCAAAGGAGATCTGCCCTTTTACTTCCACCTATTAAGGAACCGTATATATTCCCGGTTATCTTTCAATGATAGGTATTCGTTTCTATATTTCAGATGTAACCATTTTCCGTTGGTGACCATAGCTTAATATCAATGAACCCTAATCCTAACCCATGAAGATCATTGGCTTTGGTTAACATCACAGATTTGAAATTTCTTTAACTCATGAGGATTCATTGTTGACACCCGCTTAGTGAAAGCCCTCCGATGAATAGGCTAAAGTGCAGGAGAACTTGTAGGTTGTGAAGGCAGCAGATGCACCCGAATGGCAGGGGAATTATAGGGGGGGGGGGGGGAATGTCTAGGAAAGCCCAGGAATTGGCATTCCATGTAAAATGAACTTTGTTGGGAGGTTGCCAGAATTCAAGCCATAAGTTCAAATTAAAAAAAAAAAAAAAAGAAGAAGAAGTAATTATTTCAAAACTTTTGGCAAGACTTGTTTCGGACCTGATTCTATCTATCTAGCCCACTGTTAGATTGCCGTGCGCCGCCAGCCACCGGCGCCCTCCTCCCGATCTCTCTGGGCCCACCGTCCCCCTGCAGCGCTGCCTCCTTCCCTCGCCTGGGTGGCAAAAGCCCTCAGTCAGCTCTCGCTCCCCCTTCTCTTCCGGCTCTTTCCAGAGCAAACCTACGGCGAAGTGAACCAACTCGGCGGCGTCTTTGTCAACGGGAGGCCGCTGCCCAACGCCATCCGCCTGCGGATCGTGGAGCTGGCCCAGCTCGGCATCCGACCCTGCGACATCAGCCGGCAGCTGCGCGTGTCCCACGGCTGCGTGAGCAAGATTTTAGCCCGGTACAACGAGACCGGCTCCATCCTCCCCGGCGCCATCGGCGGGAGCAAACCCCGCGTCACCACCCCCAACGTGGTGAAGCACATCCGAGACTACAAGCAGGGCGACCCGGGGATCTTCGCCTGGGAGATTCGGGACCGCTTGCTGGCCGACGGCGTCTGCGACAAGTACAACGTGCCTTCGGTCAGCTCCATTAGCCGGATCCTGAGGAACAAGATCGGCAGCCTTTCGCAGCCCGGCGCGCCTTACGACGCCGGCGGCGGCGGCGGGGGCAGCAAGCAACCTGCCCCGCAGCCGGCCCTGCCCTACAACCACATCTACCAGTACCCTTACCCCAGCGCCGTCTCAGCCTCCGGCACGAAGATGGGCGGCCACGCCGGAGCAGCTCCCGTCTCCGCGGCCCACGTCAGCCTCCCCCGCTCTTGGCCTTCCGCGCACTCGGTCAGCAACATCCTCGGCATCCGCACCTTCATGGAGCAAAGCGGTGAGTGGATCCGAGCCGACCCTCCGGGGCCTCGGGAGGAAACGGGGCGCGTTCTGGGGCTCCAGGTCGAAGCGCCCCTTCCAGCAACCGAAAGGACAGAGTTGCTGGCTCGATCAGGCTCGTTAATCATAACCCGCGCGCAGTTTGCCTGGCGATTGATAGAATACAACAAGAAAAGCAGTCCCTGGTTTGCAGAAAGAGTTATGACCGACGGGGGTGGGGTGGGGTGGGGGGGTGTAAAACGACGACTTTCCACCGTAGATCTGGCTTGTGCCTTTCTTTTCAGTTGAGAAAGAGGGCAGATTGTGTAGAAATCGAGGATAACCTTGCTTACTGGGTTTTCTTGCTTCGATTTGATATTGAAATGCTGTGGCTCTGAAAATACCGTTTATTCCTACATACCATGTGTGTTTTTTATTTGTCTTATGCATGTGCGCCCATTCCCGACTATGAGTTTAGGCATGTGGTGGCTAATTATTTAATTTAACTCCTGGACATCCCATTAGGACTGAATATTTATCACTCATAGAAACTCAGTGTCACTTATAAGGCAAATGAAGTTGACTCAAGAAATTTGAGAAATATCTCTGGTTAATGGTTTTTTTTTTTTTTCTAGAGCATGTCTACAGGCCATGCATAATATGAAGCCTTTATTCTAAGGTCATAGGTTTTAATATAAGACATCAATCACCACCGAAGGCAGAAGAAAAGATCTGGTTTATAACTAGAGACACTTCAAGTGCATCTGACTTCACATGTCTTGGAATTCCCAGAAAGTCTTAACGAGAACCGCTTCTGAATATATTCATTCTAAAACAAGCCAGCTTTACTCACAATTATATTTTATACCTTTCTTAGTAGTTTTGTCGTTCATTTCTGCTTTAAACAAAATTATGAATGCCTTTGATATGCACATCAAGTTCAAGAACATATTTTACTTAGTTCGTTGATCTCCTGACAAGTAGGAATAATTGTGCAGCTTGCAATGACCTGCTTCTCCAGGCCGTTCTAAAAGGCAGCCCTTTATTTAGTATTTATTTGATTTGTCAATTGCTTACAAGATAAAGGGAAGAGGACATCATCCCTGGGCCGTGCAGGCCTGGTGTGGAAGATGACCTCTTCAAATTTTTGAACTCAGTCCTCCTCTATTTGAGCTTCAGAACCAAGTAGGGCTCCCTCACCCCATCTTCATAGTTGCTCATTGCTTAATGTCTCCTTGCTTCCTGGGAGCTTCTGCTGCTGCTATAACAACCTGGAAGGACAAAAATCAGCAGACAGAACTCTGTCTGCTGTTGCAAAAAAGGCCTGGACATCTTGAACTTCTTATGAAAAAATGTGGAAAATATTTTCGTAGCGATGAGAGATTGCCAACCACAAACTCTGAGCCCTTATACTCCTCTCTCCCTTTAGAAAAACAGAAGGAAAAGAAAAAGTGGTCTCAAGAAACAAATTCATATCACAATTATTTTCTGAAAGATCAAATATCTGGCAGAGCTTTTCCACTTCTTATATTATTTCTTGTCCTTCAGTTATTTTACATTCTATATTTCTGTCTTCTCGTGGATTCTACAATTGCTGAGATCCCAATTATCCACAAACTCTTTCTTAGAGGAGGCTGCCATGTTAGGGAGTCTTCTATTTTTAGACTGTAGTTATCTACATTGTTTTGTTACTAGGAAACCTTAAGTTGCCATTTAATTTAATTTAATTGTTCAGTTTGTGAACGAGAGAATGCTCCACTTTGCGGCTTCAAAATGAAACCAGTGAGAGACGCTTGAAAGTTCTTCTTTACAACTCTATAATAGATACCTTTCAACAGATAGCATGTAATGTTTTCAAAAGTGTTTTAGATTACATATTTTCAGGTATCCTTATTCATGACCATCAGCTCTTTGATTCTGATATTCCCAGTGGTATCTGGATGTGTTGCAATTAGTTCCATCACCTTCAACCAGAACAGTCAAAGAAAATCAATTTAATGGATCTATTTCAGACAGTAGCAACTTCTCCTGTAAATTAATTCTAACTATGCTGAAACTCTTTTAAAAAGATGCCAAACACAGGCTCCTTCCCATTTTCACTCCACAAGCAGTTGGACATTTCTGATCATTGCATTTAATTCACTGTAATCCTGTTTTCCATTTATAATAACACTCTCTTGAGAGTCTCCTAAATGATACGAGAGCCAAAAAACCTGGTTCATGTAATGAAACAGGCATGAAGGTGGATAAGTATGTTTTAAATAAAATGCCAGCCAAAGCTGCTTGCAGTTTTAACTATCTCCTCTCTCATTTCCAGACTTTAATTTTACCTGCTGTGCAGATCCAATTCAATATGTAGGTTGGTCATAAGACATTTGTGACCCCAAGTGTCTTCTGAAAGCTCAGCTTCCTTTCCATCCACTGACATGTTTTATTGAAACGCTTCCTACCCAAACAGAATCTGCAGTGATGTTGGAATTAGTCTTTCATAAATAAATCTGGATTGAATTTATTGCTAGATTTTTATACAAGGCTAGGGCATTGCACTGTGGGCAAAATAAAAATCCATCTTATACAAATCTTTTAGTCTTAGGGAACATTAAATCCTTTAGTCTCAGGGAAAATTGAGAAGAGAAGCAAACACTGGGGTGGGGTGGGGTGGAAGGAAGGAAGAGATCACCATTGAATCTCCTTCCAGTTCTCGAATAAAGCAAATGTTTGATATTATCTTTTCCTCTGCAATTTGGCATGAGGTTCCCCTTTGCTTGCATCCTTAAAAAGCCCCCATCACTCTGATTTGATGTGGGGCTCAGACAATGTCCCTGGAGCCTAATGGGTTATTTTTATTGACCTCTAGAGACTTCATAGAGCTTAACAGAGATCTCTGAAAAGGTGAGTTATCATCCAGGAAGTAGGTACATAAGGGACCCAGTGGGTCTTGGGACAGGCCACCACTTTTCTGGCTGTTAATATATTCCCCAATCTCTCCCATCCTAGGTGTTCTAGCTGGGACAGATGGTTCTGCCTATCCTCCCAAACTCGAAGACTGGCCAAGTGTGAATAGAACCACCTTCCCTGCTGCCGGGCACGGTGTCAATGCACTTGACAAATCAGCAGCAGAAGCAGACATTAAATACCCCCAGGTAACAGTCCAGCCCCTTGGGAATTCAATAGCAGGAAGGGCTGCACAGGGCTGTGTCTGTGACCAGGAAGTGGGGGGGGGGGGGGGGGGGCAGGGGGGGGGGGGGGGGGAGGAGCAGGGCAAGGGGGAAGGGAGAAGCAAAGCAGGGATTATCCTGTAAGATATGTATTGTAAAAGGAAAACCATGCTTCCAAAATAGCAGTAAACAGATATTAGGCCAAGATCCCTGAAAACAAAACAAATTGCAATAAAAAAATTCCCACATGATTATTCCAATCTACTTCTTTTTTTAAAGCAAACTCATATTAGGGACTGGCAGGCTGATGGCACCAGGTGCTGAAGTGGAGGGAATCGAACCCTGCTTGATTTCTGTCTTTACACCAAGAACACATACAGAGTTGTCCCTCAAAGGCTGCTGGCTGCTTTCAAAAAGCAATGGGTGGGGACCCAAACAAAGACTAATGTCACCGACTTTGAATTGGAATTATGCTGTACTTAATGTGGTTATAGCAATGATTACTCCAAATATCATATTTAAAATATTGTAAATTATAGTCTGGCAACCACTGAGGCCTCTGCTTTGTAAGCCAGAGGGGGAAATGACACATGCACACTCCTAGAGCAGCTTCTGATTATTGTTATTTATATATTCATCTTGGTAATTTTGTAAAACTTACCCCCTTTTTTGATAATCTATATATTTCCTTGAATCAGCTTCTGTGATTATTCAAACTGAGATCATGAACTATATGAACTGAGATCAAGAATTACTAGTGCAGGTTTTGCCGTGCAGGTTTTTTGCATTCCTCTTCAATTTAATTTCATTCTCTAGATCCTTATTTGGAAGTGAAGTGAACTTGAAAAGATAATTTAATTTATTTCCCCTTTCGTGTAATTAGAATCAGAGCAGGAATGGCAAATCCATGCTGGAATATGACTTCTCTTCCTGAAGCTCCCCATTTTTCCACGTGCATTTTTTTTTCTTTTTGCAGGCCCCTCCTGGGCTCTCAGCTGTGAGTCCTTTCCTGTCCCCTTGTGCATACCCATCATCAAACCAACCTGGTGTTTATGGAGGGCCAGGAGGAAGCTACCTAAGTCCATCTCATCACCACTGGCAGACCCAAGGTAACCCCTTGGCTCATCACCACGGGCCTGGAGTAGCTGTTCATGGTACAGAACTGGCTTCCACTGTGGCTTTCAAACATCTCTCCAGAGAAGGTAAGCACAGATGAAAGGGAGGCACAGCTTTCTTGGGCAGTGACAAAAAAGAGAGGCTTCTACTTTACATTCATGTTCCCTGTATTTCTTATCATTCTTATCATTCATTTTAGTAGTTCTGATTTTTTAGTTGAGCTATTCCTTTCTCAGAAAGTGCATTGGTCAGTCTTTGTCAACTACCTCCAAGGTGTGGCTTTTATATATGCATAAAGCATTGTTGAGCAACATTCTAAAAGAGACACTGCATTGGTCTACACAAAGTATTATTCATTGGAGGCCAATCAGATAATCAGTTAGCAAGCACTGAGTAAAGGATGGCAGGTGAGGGTGCCTGTCTTCTTTTAAAAAAATTAAAATTAGTGTGTTTTGAAAATGTTCCATACTTTTAACTTCATTGAAACTTGGTCTGCTTTCAACAAACAAACCAGCCACTGTGATTTCTTGTTAATTATTGTTATCCTCACCAGAAAGAACTTATTTTTGTTGAAAGTGCTGTTGCTATTCAGTTATCAGAAGTTAAACAATTGGAGGTGCTTTCTGGCTGGGAAAAGAAAACCCATCCGACCTGAATATTTTCTTATCCCTTGCACAAAGCTACTTCTCTTTTTTTTCTTTTTCTAAAAAAAACAGCTACACCTTTTATTTTCCTTACAATTATTATGCAATAGTCACTAGCTGCGTGTGGTCCCTTTTAGGGTATTAGATTGAAGTGTCATTTAGGCTGCAAGATAATTGACAATGATGGATGACACTGAAATGAGGTGTCCTGCACATGTGAAAGTAGTCTCTAAGACGTTGGAAACAGGAACATAAAAAAGAAGGTGCCGATATAAAAAACATTGTTGTCTGAGCAAAGATTAGGTTGTTTTCTATGGCTCTTGCCTTTGAGATAGTACATAAAGCATTTATAAGTGGAGGCTTTTTCCAATCAAATGCAGCAGGTCGATTCTCATACATCCCATCTCTTAATGTTTCTATGACAGTAATTTGGACTGGATGGTGCAAATCTAAGCATGTTTCTACAGAACAAAGTCTGTATATTATTTCTTACATTTTCTATGGCTAATACTCTTGATCTAAAGAATAAGGCAACTGTATTCTGACACATTAATACAGTATGAGCATATTTGGAAACAAAATACAATAAAATCCTTTATTTTGGACTTTTTAAAAGATATTTTACAAAGAAAGGCAGTCAAATAGAAAGACCTTTTAACTCAAAAGATTATATAACAGACTATAATTGTCGTTTGCTTATACAAAAGAAAAACAGTCCAGCAAAAACTTCAGTCTTCTAGTCATTCCTAAATGTCCCTTAAAATGTATTGAGCGAAGTAGCATTGGAACATTTATTTCATGTTTATTTATGCAGATCATGAAAAAAAATAGCTGCAGAATACACCACATCTCTTCATAAATACAACAATTAAGTTATTTAAATAATAATAATTTCAATATGCAGAGGTTTATTGTTTTCATGGAAGAAATCCACCATTAATCTAAACAAAAGAGAAAGACATTTTCTAAAGCAATAAAAATATCAAGATTTTAGTCAGTCCTATTAAAGTCTCCATTGCCAATAAACTAAGAGAAGTGCTACCTTTTTAAAATACTTGAATTAAAATAAACAATACATTTATTTTTAAAATCTTAACATGTTAGATATTATGTTGTTTTATGCATCTTTCCTTCCTGTACGTATCTTTTCCTTCTTTTCCATGTTCATAGGTTCAGATGAGCTTTTTCTGCATACTTATGAGGAACTAAATCTCACTGAAGGGTGTATTTTCAAATAGTTCTGCTTTGAATTCTATGTTAGCTTTTCCTGACTAGCATTTCTACCTCCCTGACCCAGTTTGAGCATTCACTGAATTATAAAAGTGCTTTTGATTTGAGTGGAGGTTTCACCCTATTCACAGGGAGAGAATCTTCATTTGGAAGGAAAGGTATTTCGCATATTTGTGAATTTTCAGTTTCTCTATTTGTTTAGTTTGGAGGAGGTAAAGGCATAATTTATTAAAACCAACAATTTTACCTAAAATGTTAATATTGAAATGTTAGTTTCTTTGAAATGAACATATTAAATTGAGTCTCCCCCCCCCCCCCAACAGTATGGTCCATGTGATTATGGAAATTAATAGAGACTATTTTAAAGAAAATGTGGTCCATTTTCCCTTTCTGCAATATAATTTTTTTTTAAAAATCAGCCTTATCAGTCCATGGTAACTTGGTGGATAGCTTTTGTGCATTTTTCCTGCTATAAAGATATCTTTTACATTTTAAAATGTCCCTCACCTGCAGAAATCTAGTAGGTACCACAAACAGTTTGCTATTTCCAGTAAGCCTTGCTTATTTACTGCTGGTAAATGTTGAAGCAGGGTAGGCTTAGGAGTGGAACATTGAATTGAAGGAAGTGTCAAGTTAAATGAGATTGCTCTATGTTGACTTGAGTTTACTTATGCACACTGACTTCAGTAAGCAAAGGTTTTCACAAGCAGTGAAGGCTCTTTGATTTTCTCTAAACGTCTCCTAGATGTTTGGGGATTAGATAGGAAGATGAACTTCCATAAATTCAAAGTATGTTTCTTTTTAAGCTTCCAATTGGTATCATCTGTTCTAGATAAAACTCAGTGAAAAACATATTTATTTTGCTGGGCTTTGCAATTTGCACAATCCACAAAACTTGGCAAGAGGACAAAACTGCTTTGGGGGAAGCTCTGATGCCAGGCTTGGAGGATACTGCTATGCCAGGCTGCTGTTTTATTTGAAAGCCTTCCACGACTCAGGCAATGTGTACAAAATTAATGAAGTGCCATTTGTTTGTAAATGGAGCCAGCAGAAACAATTTAATAACTCAGGCCTAATATCAATCATGCCCTCACGCATGAGGAAAACAGCAAAAATCTGACAAAAGGGACTGCCACTTATTACCTCACTTCAGTCATGAGTTTTGGGGATAAATTTTTCTTAGCCTTACCCATCTACCACTTTCTGAATAGTAACTCTAGGAACTTACCCTATAGGTCCTGGAAATTCTAAAACAATATAGACATTGTGAAATCTATACATATAACACGAAAGATTCTGATGCAATTTTTTTGTGCTTCATTATAATTTTCCAGATTACCTCTATTGGAATATACCTTTCAAGTACAGGTAGTCCTCAGTTTACAACAGTTCATTTAGTGACCGTTTGAAGTTACAATAGTACCAAAAAAGTGACTTATGACTATTTTTCATGCTTACGGCAGCATCCCCATGGTCTTATGATCAAAATTCACACTCTTGGCAACTGACTCATATTTATGACGATTGCAGTGTCCTGGGGTCATGTGATCACCATTTGTGACATTCTAGCAAGCAAAATCAATGGGAAAACTAGATTTATGTAACAGCAGTGTTTTATTAACTCAACAACTGCAGTGGGTTTACTTAACAACTGTGGCAAGAAAGGTCACAAAATGGGACAAAATTCACTTTAAAAATGTCTTGCATAACAACAGGAATTTTGGGCTCAGTTGTGGTCATAAGTTAAGGACTACCTGTACTGACCAACTGTAAAGCTAACAATACATTTACATCAAAATCACCCACTCCTCTCTTTGTCCTATAAAACTTAAAATGAAAGTAAATTCCAACTATTACAGGAACTGCACTTACTTCCATTAATGCCGAGAAGAGCTGCTACTGAAATCTGTGCTGGTGTGAATACAGAATAACAGAGTTGGAAGTCTTCCAGTCCTACCCCTTGCCCAATTTCTGTCCCACAATTAGCCTAAGGGTGAATCAAGACAGAATTAAATCTGTTCCTACACTTTGGCCATCCCTTCTTGATTTGAAGAGCGCTCTCCTATACTGCTACCTGTTAAGTTGCCTAATTTAAATAGATTAGACATTCAAGACCAAAGGGCTTCTCTCTGCCCTGTTATCTATAACAGAGGTTTCCAAACTTGGCAATTTTAAGACTTGTGTACTTCAACTCCCAGAATTCCTCAGCCAGCTCTGCTTTCTGGGAGTTGAAGTTCACAAGTCTTAAAGTTGCCAAGTTTGGGGACCACTGACCTATAATCTTAGATTACAGATCCAAAGAACCCTCATACACCATAAAAGAGCATTTAGTGCTAACTAATTTAGCTTACCCAAGGCTTGCAGAATGGCAAATGTCTAGATGTATGCAGCTCTCCTTCATTCAACAAATTAATTTCATGCTTCTCATAAAAGTCTTTTGCAACTCTTGGAAGTTGCAAAACATGCCCAATCCTTTAAACATTCTAAACATTTCTAAAAAACCTTTTTACATACGTTGAGATCTGTTTAAACAATTGGGATATCCACCCCACCCCCTACTTTTCATCTTATTCTGGGTGGCATATCCTACTAAACTATATCAAAATAAATGTGATATATAAACTCTGAAGGCAATCGAAACTCAGTTACTGATCAAAAGTGATGTTTGATCACAGAGGGTTCATTCATATACAATAAATAATACAGAAAGGAGACACCCAATTCTAGAAAAGCTTAGAAAGCTTTTGCATGGCAAAAATCTGTATCCTCAGTTGTCAATAGTAATAGCAGAAGTCATTTTGCTTTTCTGGTGGGTTTTCTTAGGAAGTAAGCTGCTTCCTAAAGCTTTGCTAAGATTTGACCATTTCAGATTGGGTTGATAACTCCCAAGTTAGAAATGCACCATCCCAAAGCACAATACCTGCTATCAAAGTAACGTAATTAATTTATGGAGGAAAGCTTCAACCACTGTGTAGATAAAAATTTCTTTATATTCGGGGAAACTGGGAGTTTACAATCTGACTTTATGATTCATTCACAGAACCATCCTTCTAGTGTCTTTTGAAACCTAATATGCTTGGTGTTGCCTATCCATTCCTGGATTTTTGTCAGAAAAACCAAGGCTATCCACCCCATACTGACTGTATAAATGGTGACCCTTTTACAATTTAATGATACATATTGCCATCTGCAAAAACTTGAAGCTTCTTCCTCTATTTTCATCCCTTGCATTTCTGTTATACTTGGTGACATCTCCTTCTAATGATGGGGGCAAAGAACAGCTCTTTCAGTCTCAGTCTTTCAAATTCCCATAGTGCTACCAGAACTTACTTTGGCTTATCTAATCTCCTTACATGTCCTGTCTGCTTACAATGTCCTATCCAGACATGTTCCAACTACAGTTATAATCTGAAGTATCATCCGGTTATCACATCAGTTTGATATATTGGTAGGCACATCAGTCCACTGTCACTATCAAAACTGGAAACTATTTAAGGAAAGTGTAAACCAAACCTCTCCATTGTCCATTTGGTAGCATCAAAGTAAGACCCAACTCTTGTGTTTCAGGAACTAACAAACTGCCTCAAAGTGTGTCTATAAATCGATTACAGGCTCTTTATCCTTTCTAATTAAAAGTCAAATTCAGCCACCAACCAACTGAATGCAGCAAACAATTGAAAGCACCGTGCAATTGGCTTTCATAAGAGGAAAATATCCAAATAATATTTGGCATTGGGACTTAGTGTCTTGCAAATGAAGTATTCCAGCATTTGCCTGATGCACCTAAAACTGTAGGCTTATAAAACTGTAGCTTAAAATGATAAATAAAACAATAATTATCCAAGAACGCTGCTTTCTCCTAATAAAACTCTAGCCCCATTAATGTATACAATTAAACAAATTAATCTAAACTTCTTGTCCCCAATGCAGCAGAGACCTTTGTACAGTTTTCCGACCAATGAAGGTATATCCCAGTGTAAATGCCACTGTCAGTAAACAATTCTTAGCTTATAGGAGTATCTGTCCACTTTTATCTTCCCAGATATTTGCACTCATTCATAGCTATATGTGGGTCCAACATGATTAGGGCATTGAAGCTTAAACAAGCGATTGAGGGAAGTAGGTATGGTTAGTCTAATGAAGAGGCAGAGTAGGGTGATATGATAGCAGTGCTTTAGTACTTGGGGGGAGGGCTCTGACAGAGAACAGGGGATTGACCTATTTTCCAAAGTACCTGAGGGCAGGACTAGAAGTAACAGATGGAAGATTATCAAAGGGTGATTCAACCTAGAACTAAGGAGAAATTTCCTGATAGTGAGAACAGTTGATCAGTGGAATAGCTTATATCCAGAAGTTGTGGAGGTTTTTGTGGAGGTTTTACTGCCTGGACTAGTATAGTATAGGGTTTCCTGCTTGAACAGGTGGTTGGATTAGAAGACCAGGTCCCATTATAGGTCTATTACTTTATATTCTATGTCCTGCTTTAAATATCCCTCATGGTGACATTCCCCTTTTACCCTGGTAGAACAAAATGCTTAGGAGGAACTGTCCCCTGACTGTACATCCCTGTGCACTGCTGCCACTCAAACCAAGTCATTTCTTCCTTGGAAGATTAGAGTTGGGATTCTAAATCAATTCAAAAGTAGAGTTGGTCTGACTTTTTTTGTGTTGACAACTCTTGCCTTGTTTTGTTTTTCTTCCTTTCTATTTACATTGTATTTACATTGGCTCTAATCCATATACAAGTAGCTTTTAAAGGTGTGACTTAGCTGAGAATTAAATATCCAGTTCATTCATGAAGTCTTAAATATGCAAATGACATAGGTAAAACTGCTTCTTTAGATATTATTCAGTCAGAGATAAGAATGAGTATTCAGGGGTCTGAGCAAAAAGGACACTTTTTATTCAGGCTTAATTCTGTACAGTTTTTCTTTTTCCAGCTCATCTTCTTCCCTTTTGTCTTGTCTGCCATATAAGAAAAAAAAATATCTTGAAAGACCAAGCAGGAAAATGTGATTTCTAACAAGCCCTTTAATTATTTAATAGAGTAATGAGAATATGTCAGCTTTAAATCAGCTGATAATTGTATGTCATTATAGCATTTGAGAAGATAATAAAGCCATACTGACAAATGTATATGATCTCATTTAATGCATTTGGATGAAAGTAAAACTCATTATTTGAAGCATTTTTCCTTGCTTTTCATGTGTCTTCTAGCAAAGAATCAATGACAAAACTTTATAATCTAAAGTAAAAAGTCATTGGACTCATAGCCTAACTGTAGTTTTCATAGCTTTTTATGATAACAGTTCAGATCCGGTTTTTAAAAAAATAACTTTTAAAAAAAGCCACTCCCAGCCTATTCTGTAGCCATGATATTTCTTGGTAGTTTCCTGTCCAAATATTAACCAAATCCCACCCAGAGTAGTAGTTGTTTGAGATCAGCAAAGTTTGATATAGATGCTGCCATCTAGCTAGGAAAAAATAATTTTACAAGGATATGAAAAAAAAAATCAGTTAATTTCTTAATTGCAAAGTTCTGTCAGAAAAGTGGGATGTAAGCTTGAATGCATGGGGCAGGGTTGTCTTTCCATAATGGAGAGCCCCCCGCCCTCAATCTTCCAATAGATGAAGTCAGTATAAGCCAAGCCATGCTTCATTTCTAAAGTCTTATGACAATATGAAATGAGAAGCAGAATACTCATTCTGGGAGAGAATTGTGAAACAAGTTCCCTGACCTTGGTCTTTTCTGACAGATATATGGGGCCAGGCTGAAACTTTAGTGAGCTATTGGAAAAAACAGTATTTGAACACTAAGTATGCCCTCATTACATGCCTGCTTTTAATGTAGGAAATGAGTAAAAGAAGTTATAGTAATGACTCACTTGAAACAAGTTCACAGAATTAGCAGATCTCATTTCAAAGTAAATAATGTTAGGATGAATGCTGGAGGATTTAAAAATCAAACACAGAAGTATAATGCATCTTTAGTGCTTCTCAGTTTTACAAATATCTAGGAGGGAGAAATATTCCTCTGATAATAGATATTAAAGCCATGTGAGGAACAGCTAGAGGGTACCTCAAAGAGGTTTTTTTGTTCTTCACAAGTCTTGTCTTCCTCCATCTGCCTTTTTCTGATATTATTATTTCTAACCTATAAGGCATAATCTGCATAATTTAATAAATATATATTAATAAAAAATTACAACATCATAAAAGCTTCAGTGGTTGATGCCAGGGGTAATAATATCTTAATAAACCCACTTTAGTTTGGATAAGAATAAATTCAGACCAAGGACTCATTGCAGGTAAATGGAACTAGAATTATTTCAGGTGAGTTAGGAAAGTAAAAACACAAAGATATAAAATTGGAGGAATATTTTGATGGAACAGCTCTGAAAGTGAAGTTAATATGTATTCTAAAATACTCTGTGGGACACAAAGGACAAAGATTAGTTTTTTTTCCAAACGAGGGAAGAGCCTTCTTCCATGGGAATTTGAATCCCAGCCCCAAATTTCCTTAATTCCTTATTTTCTTATTTTAAAATCCTTATTTTCTTTGAACATGCATGCTCAGTCTTGGTCAACTGCTTCCAAGCAGTGGATTGCATGTGTGAATAAACTATCTGAGCAAATAACTCTAAAACAGATACTGTATCAGTTTACACAAAGGATTACTCCTTCCAGGCCCATCAATTATCAAGGGCTGAGTAAAGTATGGCAGGTGAAGCACAGCTTTTAAAATTGTGCTTGTGTCCCTTGAACTGCCAGAGAGTTTTATTTCCCTGAGACTTTCAAAAGACAGACTGGTCAGACATAATGAAGAATAGTATGTTTTTAGCACAGAGATTTCTTTGATTATTTTTTTACTGTAAATGCTGCTTTACGTAAAGGTGGGAGTAGAAATAAAGTTCAATATTATTTCCTCAGTGGACCACTGTATGTATATAATGGTTTCAAGTACAGACATTCTAACTTGTAATGTATTTAATTAAAAATATATTTTGTTAAATCCCACTGAAACCAACGGAATAACTTTTTTGTTGTTGTTGTTGAAAGCGGGCATATCTTCTCACTGACTTGATAAGCCTGAAGCCTTAAGCCTGCTTTGCCATTTCAGGCTAGCTAGCACTTTTCCAAGGAAAGCGTTTTTCACAAAAAAGAAAAACAAGAGCAACAAAGTAAAACAACCGGCGTCGAAAAAACCGGCATAGAAAAACTAGCACTGCAGGGGAAAAGCTAAGAGGGGAGCTTTCGTTTCCACGTGCAGGGACTTGTCTCGTATGAAAGGGAGCAATCTGCAGCGTGAGATGGCACAGGCACCGCTTCTTCCCCTCCGTGAGAACTAGACTTATGCCACGAGTAACCCCAACAAGCTTTGGGACCTTGATTTTTTTTTTTCCCCATGAGAAACCCCGGCGAGTGTCCGGGTGCCGCGATAGAGCAGAGGTCTCCAAACTTGGCTACTTTAAGACTTGTGGACTTCAATTCCCAGAATTCTCCAGCCAGCTATGCTGGCTGGAGAATTCTGGGAGTTGAAGTCCACAAGTCTTAAAGTGGCCAAGTTTGGGCACCCCTGGTTGGCAGGGCGTGCCTTCATTTCTTTCTTTGCTCCTTCTTGCAGCTGGAGACAGAAAACAGGCCAACGTTTCTGGGAGCAAAGGTCCAACAGACGTCCTCTCCAGCATCCACGGACTCTCTGTTCCTGCCTCCTCGTCCTAGGAAGAGAAAGGCGGGAAACAGCGTCGGAGGAGATTCTCCTTTCTCCCAGAGGCCTGGGAAAGGAGGATCTGCAGCCTAACCAGAGGCGCGCCGATAGGGCGGGCTTCCATTGCCTGCCCGCGTTTTCTCACGGAGCCTTCTCGCCCAAACAAACGCGGAGGAATGGGCCCTGCCAGTTGTCCTCTCTGCGGAGGCGGGGGAAGGGCAAAAACCTACGCGTCGGTTTTCCTCTTGCTGACGAGAAATTGAGGAAAGACCCTTTAAAAAAAAAAAAAAAAACCAAAACGCAGCCGAGAGCGACCCAGGGAAACCACGCGCGGTTCAAGATGGTGGAGTGTGAGGGACGAACTCCTTTAGATGGCGGACGGTATTTTTGTCCAAGCAAAAGCTAGAGCAAGACAAAAAGCAGCTTTTTAAAACCACAGCTTTCCCATTGAGCGGTTCTTTGGGCCTGTAATGTACTTTGGGTCTAGAAAGGGGGGGGGGTTTGGATGTATAAGTATTGCTGCGTTTTTGACTTCACTGACAGCAAAGTGCATTTTACGTTTCAAGGACACATTACCACTGAAACACTTCCTTGTCTTAGCTACAAAAAAATAAACATTTTTTTTTTTAAAAAAAGAGCCAACTAGATATTTTCATTCTAGGAGTCTTTCTCTTAAATGAAAAGAGCTACTATCCCATCTCATTGCACTCTTCATCTTTTAAAAAAGGCCTTCCAAGGTTAAATTCTACAAAACTGAATGAAGGTTTGACAGCTGGTCAATATAGTTTTTGAACAATTATTCAAATGTCTTCTGATTTAATTGTGAAGAGTTTTAGAACCGACATATGAAAAGTTTCAGTAATTGGCTGTATATCATGTTAAACAAACAAATTAACCTGAGCTGGCAAATGAAAAGGACATTGCTCAAACTATTAGCATAGCCTTTCCCTTCCCTTCATATTTCCAAAATGTTTTCCTTGAACAGGTTTCACAAGTCTTTTGCCCGAATCTGCTAAAGTCCTGTTTGGCTGGCATAGACATGCTGCTAACTCCCAATGCAAAATGGCAACTCGATAACAGTCTTTCCTGATTTTATACTGTATTTTTGTAACAAACCGATAAAATATGAATAACAATCTTCCTTGTGTTGTGTGTGTGTGTTGGGGGGGGGGGGAATGATGTCTCCTTGAATGTTGTCACTAAATGTCTTTCTACAGCCAAATCTTAACCATGTTTACTCAGCACCACAGTAAACTCGGGTGACATCAGGAGAATTTTCAAATAGCTGGAACATAATCAAATATTTTAAATCTGCCAGAACTTCAAATTTTATGACTCAGAATTTGAAGCACAGCATTTGAATATGAAATGTACAGTTTTATTTCAAAAACAGCTTGTTGACAAACTTGATTTACATGGATAGCCATCAATTGTAACATTCCATAACTTGTTTTACGGTACCAAAAACAACTGTGTTAATTAACTAATACTTAGATGTTAAATATGGGTATATAATTAAATATATATTCAAATGAAATTTCACCATTTTTAAAATCTGCTTAAAAATCAGATGTTAAGCATATGCTAAGAAATGGTCTTCACAGATAAAACTGTAAAGTCAAACTTATTTTTTCCCTATTTTATACTGATATGATAGAAGAGCCAGACACCTTGGTTTCAGTTTTTTACATATTCCTGAATTTCACTGAATCAGAGTTAGTCACTTGTCATCTTTTCACTAAACTTATTTTAGAAGGAAGTTGTAAATTTGAATCAGGCCTCTGTAAATAAGAAAATGTGTGTAATCTAAAATTCCTCAGGGGAGCAATGGAATAACCCTGCAATAAATTGAGATTTTATTTATTGAGTAAGAAAATGAATATCACCAAGTGAGTGAGCCCATAGAAATTCTGAAAGAATAACAACCTAATAACATAATAACTTCAAAATTTGCAGAGCATGATGCTTTGGTTCAGTAAATATTCTGACAATTCTTGGTGGCTCGATGATTTGATATGTTTGGAGATATTTTTCAAATTCAGGACCAGTAAATGTTTTGTGACATATTTTTTTATGACTACATCTGGATTTGCAACCAAGGAATCAGTCTGTTCATTAAAACTAACTTCCATGTAATGGTTTCATGAAGATGCAATTTGAGACCTGTAGAAACAATTGTATGTATGCATGCATGCATTCTAACTACTTTTCTTAGCTACTATTATGCATTTAATTACTGAATTTTAGAGAAAAAGACTTGAGATTTTCAATCAAACATTGAAAGGCAGAATATTCCTGCTGAGTGCTGAATGCACCATGCCTTCTTTTAAGTCATTCTGTTCCCTTCATCCCTGTAACCAGTAAGCCAAAACCTAGAATGATGTGAACACCTCCACCCAATTCTTTCAGTGAGAGATATTTCTGGCACATGGGGACAGTTTTGATTTAGAATTTGTTTTTCTATTTTTAAACTTTTTCAGATTTTAGAGTTTTCCTGAACATGCTGACAGCTCGCCTGGCTACTCAGTTGTTCTGTGTACACTGTCTTCATAACCCAGTTCCTAAGTTTAGTATCTGAATGTATGTAGTAGACCAATTTATTAGTAGATACTGAATTTATTTTTAAAATTATGAGAATTTCTTTTAGTGTTGTAATGTTACTATAGCTTTTCATACAAACTCTAGATAATTTTATTAATTCTGGGTCCCTGAAGGAAAAGGAAAAGGAGTGGAAATACATGGGGTTCAAAGCTTTGATTCATTTTTATGTATTTATGATAGACTACAGTGTATTAACTAAAATTATTTTATTCCATTTTATCAATTCATTGGTCATGACAAGATAGTTCAGACACAAAAACAACTGAATATTTAAAGTATTAGTGAAGAGAAACATGCTATTTTTTCCATTCCCAATAGTGTTGTGAAATTCTTTCATCAGTGTGAAATTTTATCAGTTAAATTGGCTACCTTTCCATAGATTGCCAAGCTTACATGAAACTTTCTTGTTCCCTTGTGGCTAGAAGGTCCATGGGGATTCCAGATTAATCCATATAAATGATATAAACAAATGTTTTTAATATTTTAATATTTTTAACAGTAAATGTATGCAAGGAGTAACAGCAACACAATACAAATAATAAATGTAGAGAAAAAACACTGGCACATTTTCCAGTATCTGACTTGTTCATTGAATTACCCTCATTCTGTGTTTGTTTAGGGTGTATGTAGCATCTTGTTTGGCTATTGATTATGGTGGATGTTGTGTGATTTCCTGCTAGTGACACCATCTTCTACCTAAAGTCAATTGGGCTGAGAAAATGAACACACAAAATATATGCGTAATGGATACAAGACAGGAAAGAAATGCAATGTTTAAAATATGAGGTAAAATATCTTACTTGAGCTAGATTTTTCCAGTAGTCAAGTGCAATGCTAATGGATACCATATGAATTTGGAGAAAATTTTACTAGATAAGTGCTCTATGTGTGAGCCAACCTAGAGGCAATATAATTTCCACAGTCATATTAATTTCATAATATTGGATATATTTCTCTACCTTTTTGAAAGCCAGCTGATTTCCCTAACTTAGCAGTTTCTAGGTGTGTTTGATTTTTATCTCCATATAATTCTCAACTAACATTCCTTTGAAATGGAAGTTTCAAGGCACTGGAAGGCACCAGCTTGAGGCAGAATAAGTCTTACATGAAGGTAAGAGTGTTTGTTCTATTTAACTGGACCAAAAGAGCAGAAGCATGGTGAAGTAGCAGCAAGTCTGCATATCTTCTTTGCAAGTTCAGCTGAAATTCCTGGAAGTTATTACAAGTTAATAAAGGCTGAACTTTTTTCTATTCCATAATGTCTCCTACAACATTTGGATTTTGTCAACAACAACTTATCAGAGGACTCAGGCAATCTTGGTGTGTCTAAAATATATACTGCATTTATGTTTCTTGTAAAAGATCATAAAGTGTAACTAGTAAGCACTACATAAGATGGTAGTTTAAAAGACTGCAGGAGTAACACACTACATTATGTCTCCTTAGAAAGCAATAGTAGTACAGAGCGTTAAAACAAGATCAAATGCAGGAAAATATTGTAAGAAAAGAAGATAATTCTAACGGGGGAAAACTCTTTAAAAACAGTAATTGGGGCAGAAGAATTTAAAGGCAGCTTGAACCACAAGCTTTTTAATTTTTTTTTAAAATGCCTATGGTGAGTTTCTCTGGATATCTGGACAGAACAGAGAACTTTTCTAGATCTAAAGGAAAATTCTCAAAACTCAAAAAATGTAATTTGACTACATGCACAGGATGTGGATGGAACACAGACACTAAGAGTGATGTGTGTTGTCACAGCTTGATAACACATGAGCTATTCATACACAACTTTCTGGACTGTGTTTGATTTGAATGCTGATGTGCCATCAAGCCAGTGATCATATAGCTACAACTTCTTCAGGATAATCTGTTCCTATCCTGCTCCTTTAGGTCTTCCAATGATGTACTCATCATGGCTGGAATTGAGACCATCCATGTTGCCGCTGGGTATGTTCTTCTCTTTCCTTCTACCTTCCAAGCATTACAGATTTCTCAAGAGCTAGATTTTTGCAAAATGTGCCTAAAATAAGATAATATGAGTTGAGTCATTTAGGTTTTGAATGACAATTCTGAATTCATTTTTTTTCTATGACTTCAGAATGATTCCTGATTTTGTCTTTGAAAATGGTGAGTATATGCTGACGATCCTACTATGGAAACTAGCTGCCTCTTCTGCTGATGCTTGACATGGAACGTGCATGTGAGCAGTTTGTGATGTGTCCCTTGTGATCAGCCCTTGGCCATATCTTTGCTCAGTTAACTGAACTCTCCACCTCCTTGTATCAATAATATAGTCAGTTTGATTTTGGTGTGCTCCATCTGTGAATGTCCATATGCATAGGCGTCATTTTGTTTGAGGAATGTGTTAGCAATAAAGATATCATTGGATCGGCAGAAACTGGTAAGTCATCCTACTTTATTTTTGTACCTTCCCAAATGGGAATTGAACTCACATGCCTCATTTTTGAAAGTTATGTTAGTGCAGATCCACATTTAAACAACCTTAACTTAAAATGCTAACATTAAGATTGACTATGCTTTGTATAAATGTTAGCGGTTAGATACATAAATAATGACTTACAGGTCTAACCTAGATGTCGCAGAGCTTCCAATTATACATGTCTCTGATCCGTTTCTCTCCTTATAAATCATCTTCTGGCTAATAGGCAGGATTCTACATACCTTGGAGAAAATCCATCAGTTATTGACAGTTTATCTGAAGTAAAGTAAAGACATCCTCAAGTTGAGCTTGACTTCTGGTGGCTGTAGCAATATAGTTTTCTTGATAGGATTACTGCAGTGGTTTGCAGTGCCTTTTTCTGGGATAATTCTTTAATTTTCTACTTCAGTTAATATCCCTGGGATTCCCAGACTGTGTCTCCTCTAAATACTAATCAGGGCAATCCTGTTTAGCTTTCAAGAGGTGCCAAGAACTGCTTGCCTCTGCCACTTGCTAGGTGAATATGAGGGGGGGGGGGGGAGAGCAAAATCTCCCATCTGAAAGCCTGGTATATATGCAAAGTGATACTTGCTGGGACATAATTAAAGAAGCTAGGCAATAGAAGAGCTACCAGACCAAAAAAACAAAAAACTGACAGTAAATAGACCAATCAAGGAACCACCAAGATCACACCCACCAACACTGACAAGTTTATAAATTGTGAACGAACTCCACCTCCCTATTGGCGCTGATGAAGTTGCCCAGTTTGGTAAAGAAACATTTGCAAGAAAACAACCAAGTTTAGAGAGCATCAAGGACCCCACAAGAAATATAATTCAAAAACATATTCTTAAAGAAAAATACTGTAAATAATAACATACCTACCATATTAGTCATAATCCATCTTTGCTATCCATGGGAAAAATGCAGTTGTATTATTACATGGCCTGTAGACAACACATTATTGCCACTTGAAGAATTTAAGAGCCCTGGTGGCACAATGGTTAGAGCACAGTATTGCAGGCAAACTCTGCCCATACTCTGGAGTTCAATCCTCATCAGCTCAAGGTTGACTCAGCCTTACATCCTTCTGAGGTTGGTAAAATGAGGACTCAGATTGTTGGGGGCAATATTCTGACTCTGTAAACTTTATATTTTATTAATTACAAACACTTGTAGACGTTGTGAAAGAGAGTGATGGAAAGCCCTATGGAGTGGTATAGAAGTCTAAATGGTGGTGTTAGTGCTATCCCCTTTTTAAGCTAAGATACACCATAAAACACTTTTTGTAAAACGATGACACACACACACACACATTCATATATATGGACTCTCTGTGTGTGCGTGTGTGTATCTTGTAGCTGTCATTGCATTTTATCATTGGGCTGTTATAATGACAAGTATCTAAATATGAGTTATGATTATTGGAAGCTGACAATCACTGTAGCAATGGATACAGAGTTATTTAAAGGAACTGTGAGTACTGCAGTTTTGTATCTTCAAAACGAACATGCATCTTTTATTTTTTGTAATATCAGCCAGTCTGGAATAGGTGCCTTGCAGCGTCTCAACAGAAGCTGAGAGAGGACCTGGGAGGCAGAAAGGATTGAGAACACATGTCCAGCTGCATGAAATCCTGAATTTTCCTGCTACAGCGTGCTTAACAATTCAAGTATGGGTCAAGTGACGGCTCTGAAGTTCATTATTGCAATATAACTGTAGAAAGCAAAGAAGATGACCTTGCTATCAAAGCAAAAGGAAGTAGAAGTATTTTTTAAGACAGAAAAACTCGATAACATTCAGAGGCAGCTAAGAAGCAGAAGGAAGTACAGCAGAATTACACAAATTTCTGTTATTTTAGCCTATCTTAATGAGCATAGTTTTAACCTTCATGGCTTCTGGTAAGGATTCTACCAGACATCCCTGAATGAGTGAGGATGGCATTGCAGCAGAGATTGGCATTCAGACAGTGAATTCAAGCTGGTATAGTTTCCCTGAAAAAAGGAGAAATTGTGAGGTTGGCAATTTGCAGGACAGCTGCTCTTCATGAGTAGACTGCAGGAGCCGAGGGTTTTGTGATTGGCTTATGCATTGAGCTGCCAGGAATTGAGGGATTTCAGTGAAGCTCATAGCCATAATGCAGCCTATATGGACATAATATTCTCACAAGTCTCATTTCTTAAACACTTTCAGATGTAACTGATTTACAGCTAAAAAGAGATTATCTGAGTGGCAGGATAAGAAAATTGCCTATTTGGGTTGCTGTATTCTTGGCCTCCCTCTGGTGATTTCTAGTAATGCTTCTCAGTTAGATATGTTCAGCAGCAAGCAACTGATGTATTTGGGTTCACTGGTATATTTCTTTTTCTGCAGTGTACACATTTCTCACAATTTTCTTTCAGAGATGGGTTACCAGAATGATTTTTTACACACACACACACCAAAAGAGAGGTGATAATTTATTGAGAAAACCATTATTATCCCTATCTGGAATAGTGCATACTGTTAAGTGAAAGCACAATAGAAGATTGCTCAAAATACAAGTGCTTTGAGCAATCTTATTATTTACCATGATAATGAAAATCCATGAAGTAAGAAGGTTTGAATGTTGGAGAAAAGTAAAACAAATACAACAGGTAAGGCAGAAAATAAAATATAGGAATGCCTAGCATCCTGAAAAAGTACGATCTTTTCATGGATTTTTAAATTTTGACTGAGTATCTAACAGCTCCACTTAAAAAAAAAAAAAGACTTGTTTCAGAGTGTTCTCATGTATGTCACAAGTTTTGTTTCCTGGGAAGCCTTATTAAAATGTTTCATTTACAAGAGAATGCCATGTTTCAGGTTTCTCACATTGATATTTAAAGGTTTAGTTTGAAATGGTGCTGGTAGGTGAAGAAGAATACAGCTTGTCTTTGGAGATCTTATCTGTAAAAAGAGGCTGAAAAGATTATCACTTGATCCAGATGGATGGCAAGAGAGAAGAGAAGGAAAATGCATTATACCATCTGATTACCTGCCTATCCTCTGACTAACCTTGTTATTTGTGGAGAATAGCTTTCATTTGGAATGGGAGAAACTATTTGGCCAAGATTATTAATTAATTTGTCACTTCAATTGTGAAGCCTTCCTGGATTAGATTAATTTACTGGGCCTAAAAAGAATTGCTCCTCTGATCCAATAAGATCAGTGTCTGCAAAGTTGGTACCACCCAAAGAGCAATCATTTCTGGAGTTCTGAAATCCTCCCACTTTTATTTTTTGTCTGTAGAGGTGCCTGTTGGAGACCACAGAGGTAAGAAAAATCTGAACAATTGCTTTGTTAAGCGATATTTCAAGAAATGGGGCGTAGATAATGGTCTGGGAGTGAACACTGAAGAAACCACTGGGAATAGGAGATATGGTAAAAGAATGGAATTTGAAGGAATTCAAAGGAATTCGATTCAGTGGTTGGCCTCACTCTTTTTTAGATAGCAGAACTAACTAAGAAAGCCAAGGCGACTGAGATAGTGGACTACATCCTGAAAATCCTGGTTGTTGTTGTTTTAATGCCATATTCATTGTGGGCAAAACATTGTCTTATTCAGGAATAAACCTGAATGAAAGTGCAACAGAGATCTGGCTGGCAGAAGAGGGAGGAAATTCATCCTTAGCTCACATGGTTATTCTGTGACAGATGGACTGAAGGATGAGGAGGTGATAGCTGGGGTCTCTTAGAAGTTCTCTTGTTTCATTGATTAGATGCCCAATGTTACACTTTAGATGTCATGCATGTACTTATGCATCCTTACTTATTGACTACAACAGGGACCGGCAGCCCCATCACTGAATGGTGCAGCTGTTAAGTTGTTACATGTTTCTCTATCTGGAAATTGCTGTGGGTATAACTAAGCTGTCAACCAGCACAAGGCATGGGAACTTACGATGCCATGACTGAAAGACTCCACTTGTTGCCAATTCCAAAGACAAAGTTTAATGGATCAGTATTGACCTGTAAATCCCCTTAACGGCTTAGGGCTTGACTGTTTAAGGAAGTTAAGGGACTTCCTCTCCCATTACAAAACAGTCTGGTACTTAAGGCTGGCAGGAGACACCCTCACCCAGATGCCCCCACTGTCAGGGGTTCATCTTTCTGGCATGTAGGGGGAGGCCTTTCTCCTTCATTGTTTCCAGGCTTTGGAACACCCTCCCTTGGGAGTTCCCTCGGAGCCTATAGGAACCTTGTAAAGACACAGCTCCTTTGCCAGGGTCTTAATTGTTACAGGATGGTAGCCTTTATTTTATAGCTAATTTTAATTTGTAGTTTTGATGTTTTTGCTTTTAAATTTTGTTAGTTACTTTAAGTGCTTGCCAGAGCAAAAAGTTGGGATGTAAATAAAACTAATAAATAAATGATGTATATGTGTGTGTGTGTAGATGATGGCAGCAGGCAGAGCACAGCTCATCAATTGCTCTGCAATGAAGATCATTTTGATCATGGAATCTTTTTTTTTTAATAAGCATATGTTATATTTAACCAGATATCAACAATTTCTAAATGATAAAGTATTGCCAAATAAATTAAGCGTAGTAAAAACCACTGCAATAAAAACAGTCAAAATAATTAGGTATGATAGAAAGAAAATCCTAAACAAGATTATAATAAACTGAAAAAGCAGTGATGGAGAGCAGGAATGTAATTGGGGAGGAAGCACTTCAAACACTTTCCCATTTCCCACATCTTAAATTGGTTTATTAAACTTTGTAACTTTAAGGTGTATAGACTTCAATTCCTAGAATTCTGAATATTTTAAAATATGTTTTAAATGCATGTTTCACTTCCTAAGGGAGGTGAGGAAGAGCATGACAGAGGATTGGGAAAGCAATGGGGAAAAAAAAGGTGAAGCAACTTTCCTGCTTCTCTGCTTGACTCCTCTGGAAGATTCATCACATACATATTTGCTGTTTCCATGTGTTAGAATGAACTGCCTTCGAAATAATTTTATTAAAAATATTAACTGTATCTTTGTTAAGTCCTAATATTTACAAAAGCACCTTTTCTTTTCTGCAACAATAATTATATCATAGGTTTTCACAAATTCTTAAAATGCCATCAGTTTTGTCATATATGTTTTTCTTTTGTTTCCTAGAAAAACTACCCCTATAGAGGAGGCTAATCTAAGAAAATGAAAGGAAACCAATGGCTATCTTTGGCTTCATTTTATATAAGGAGTGCACTCAAATGAAATAGTTCCCATATGAAATATACTATATTTTCCTTCCTTTAACAGAAAGGGGGACTTAAGGAAAAGCCTACTGCATCTGTATGACTATAGTATAGATTCTCAATCTGGAAATAAAGTAAATAAAGTTTACCTGGTCCTACACCCCCCTCCTCCCTCATTTTTTAGGATGACTGTTTCTGGGATTTTTTTTTCTTAGTGCCAAATATTCAGAGATATTTCCCACAGAAATTCATATAATTTACCTGGCTAATTTTGTAAAATTAAATACTTATAAAACACACATAGATATAAGAAATAAATATTGATAAGCCACTTAAATGGTTATGTCGACATGCATGATTTACGCACTTGTTTCCCTTAACCTAGCCATCTTATAGTTGTATATGTGTGTGTCAGTGGTGGGATTCAGTTTTTTTTACTACCGGTTCTGTGGGTGTGGCTTGATGGGCATGGCAGGGGAAGGATACTGTAAAATCTCCAGTCATAGGCGGTATTTGCTGGTTGTCCGAACTACTCAAAATTTCTGCTACCAGAACCTCCTGAATACCACCTCTAGTTATAGTATGATTTATCCTGAATATGTTAACTATGGGAAGGGGAAAGGAACTCTAGAGGGCACTGAATCCCCATGTGCTAATTATTTAAAATCTCATTTTAAAAAGCCTTTGCTTCTGATATATCAAACATTTATTCAGCATCATAGAGGTAGGGAGGTTTAGAAGGAAGGGAAAGCAGATGACACAGAAACAGTGCAATTATTTTTTAAAGAACTGAACTGCATTTGAAATTAAACTGTTTTGCTCAAACTAGATTTTATAGTATACTTTTCTGGCATAATTCATAGATTTACAAGTAACCAATCATGCTTCTGAATGTGATAAATGAATCCTAATGTGAAATTATTTTTAATAACTTGATTATACAATTGTTACATTTCTGTTAGAAAAATATGTAGATTTGTATTAATTTATTCTCAATTTTTTAATAACATACACTTCAGAAAATGTTTTGGGACATCATTGAGTGTTAAAATAATCAAATGTGGCACTTTCATTTTGAATAGCAGTTAAGCTGTTGTATTTCTTTTGAAAAAAAATTGAGACCAGCCATATTACTAGATATGGAAAGCTGAGAAAAAAGTCTTGGCTCAGGTCCTCTATTAATGTAAAACGTCTCTCCAAGAAAACATTTTATCCTTATTAATGTGACACTTAAAATATACATTGCTCTTTGTAGAATGTGTATGATTCGCAGATGTTAACTCAGCATTTGCACATGCAGAACACACACACACACACACACACACACACACAATCTTTCTTCTATAGCTTATTATAATCTGGACCCACTTTAGCTTTGCAAACTGATTCTCAACACTAATTATCTAGAAGCACTGTTTCTGATATGTAACTACAATACTTCAGGCCTAAAAATTTAAGCTACATTCCAAGTAATGATGAAGCCTTTCCATCTTCTATTTCTCGTGCTAAAAATGCAGAGAAGTTCTCATATTATTAAAAGAAATTTTCTGACAGTACTATTAAAACTAAACAAATCTCCATTTGCATGGATAGAATCTCACAATGTTTTTTTCAAGTCAGTTCCTGTTCTACCTTCAAATGACAGGGATTGCCCCATAATTTTCCATAATGTATAGTTTAGTGCAATAGGGATGAAGTATGGAACATGTTTGCTCGGGATTCCACGGCAGCTCTTGCTACTGTTTCCCTATTGTTTTCTCTCTCGTGGTCTAAAAGCCATGCCCACTGATGTTCATTCCTGCTTGGGCTGGGTTTTTGCTCCTTCAGTTTGGATCAGAAAGGATCAATTTGCATTCAGTTACAGCACTAAAATATTTTATCTCCCTTGATCCTTATGGGCAATTTTCATCTAAATGGCCCCAAAGACATTTAAAAATAGTTCTTAGGGAATGATGTATTGAGAAAAAAAAGTTTTATCTTTGTACCTCTATCTTAATAGTTTTTTCCTTTGTTAATTCATTTTTCCCATTGTGTTATTAAAGTTTTTTCTCCTCAAATAGCTTCTTTCTTTCTTTCTTTCTTTCTTTCTTTCTTTCTTTCTTTCTTTC
>BLBF01000031.1:7352127-7371689 GCA_015471245.1 Laticauda colubrina
TCTTTCTTTCTTTCTTTCTTTCTTTCTTTCTTTCTTTCTTTCTTTCTCTATCTGTGTGTCTAAATATCCAAAGTGACTGTGGGCAGCTTACAATGGCCTAAAAGGATAGAAAAGCATTAAAAGTATTAAAAGCATTACAATTAGCAACAGTTAAATAAATGTTTACAAAATGAACCTTAAGAGGATTACTATTTTGGAGTTTCTTTTTGACAACCCCTCCCCCCCCTTAAAATGTGCACTACTATTACTGTTAATCTTCTCACCACTCCTTATCACCCATCCCTTCCCACTTGTGATTGTAGGACTGTAACTTTGTCGCTTGTATCCTTACAATTTATATTGACTATTTCCTAGTATGATTTGATTGTTGATTGTACCCTATGACTATCATTAAGTGTTGTACGTTATGATTCTTGATTCTTAACGAATGTATCTTTTCTTTATGTATACTGAGTGTATTTACACCAAGACAGATTCCTTGTGTTGTCCAATCACACTTTACCAATAAAAGTATTCTATTCTATTCTAAACGGAAGAAATATTTACTATGCTGGTAAACAGTTGCATTGAACATTAATAGACAATTATTTATGTAAGCAAAATATTCTGTTTCTAAGCAACCAAAACTCTGTGGCCAAACAGTTACTTCTTCAAAGTATATTAAAGCCAAGATGTTGCTAAGTAGTTAAAAATTTTGAGTCATGGTCATATGTTCCATGATTGTATAGCATCTATAGAAGATATATATAGATAGATTGTGCCTTCGAGTCATTGTTTACTCTTGGCAACTGCCTGGATGAGTTCCTACTTGGCAAGATTTTTGAAAGTAGGTTGCCCTAGCCTTCTTCCTAAGGCTGAGGGAAAATGACTAGGCCAACGTAACCCAGCTGGCTTCATGCCTAAAATGGGACTAAAACCAGGAGGTTTTCCAGCCTAGAGCTTAACAACCACTCCAAACCAGCTCTCAACTGTGTAGCATCTGCACTTGTCATATTATAGTTAAACAAAATTATTAGACATTACTTATATTTCTCAAATGTAAACATACTGAATATAGAACATTTACTTTTCCTTTACTATTGAGCAATTATAGACTTTAGGTTCTCTTCATATTTTTAGATTGCTAAGGTACATGTCCAATAAACTAGCTAATATTCTGAGCCCCGCCTCCACCATGGTAATGTGTCATACTTCATTTATTTTAAACTATAATGAACACAATCCCTTACAGGGCAAAATGTGGAAAAATATGTATTCCTTTCCCCTCTCCAATACATCCTATTAGTTCAGTGGAATTTATTCAGTATGAATATTTGTAAAAATTAAGCAGTCAAGAAGTCTAACCTTGATAAAAAAAAAACTGAAGAAATGTGAGAATCATGATAATGCAAACTCTTATTCAATATGTTTTCTAAGTCTGCAGAGTCAGTGCAAAAAACAGACGTATGGCAACTTCGATAAAGAAAGAAGAGGTTTTATAGAGATAAACCATATGTACATGCCATTCAAAAGACAATAAAAAAACGAAGAAGGAAACAAAAAGACTAGAATACATCCTCTCCAACAGTCAAACCCAGATAAGCAGGACTTAAATCCAGACAAACAATCATGCAGAAAACAATACCCTACTCAAAGAACTACTGAGGACAAAAACCACATCCCAACCAAAACTGTAATGAAATGTCTGCAAGCAAACAATCAGACAGAAGATTCTGACAATATGGAATGTCACATTTCAGTTGTTCAAAATCAGTCCTCCAAGAATATGATTAAAGTGACATTTGCTGCTGCTTCTGCCTGAGGAGAATACTGTACACACATACACATACCTGCAGCAAGAACATTGCACTCTCCTAAAATTGGGGATTTGAACATTTTTTCCATGAAGTTAGTGGAGTAAATAAATTATGAAAGGGGGAAAAGGAGGTAGTTATAATTATTCTGGTTTATTTTTAATTGCAGCAATTAACGGGTAACCAAATCTGAGTTGCCCACCACTAACTGGCACTAATCTTTGCTAGTATCTGGCAATTATCTTTTTTGTACTTTTGTCCAGAAATAACCTGCATGGAGTCACTGAGAATGAGTTGGGCAGCCATATACATTCTATTAAGAAATGTATTTGTTTTTTTTCACTTTGACACTCCATTGCTGCAGCAGACCAATGGGATTTCTTCTACAATGTATGAGACTAGTTTTTGCAAAGTTTTAGAGGAGTAAAAAAAAAAAATCCTTTTGTCTGTTTGCATAAGCTCAGGTATAGTTTCCAAAAATTACCTGGCTCTTTTCACTATACATAGAAGAAATTAAAAAGAAAGCTCAATTACCATGTTGATTCGAAAAGGGAAAGGGAGAAAAGAGTGTTCACTTTCAGATAACAGATAACAGATAATCAGAGTTGGAAGGGACCTTGTAGTTATCTAGTCCAACCCCCCCCCCCCAAAGCGGGAGACCCTACACCATTTCTGACAGATGGCAGTCCAATCTCTTCTTGAAAGTCTCAAGTGATGGCGCTCCCACAACTTCTGAGGGCAAGCTGTTCCATTGGTTGATTTGTTCTCACTGTCAGAAAGTTTCTTCTTATTTCCAGGTTAAATCTCTCTTTGTTCAGTTTCCATCCGTTATTCCTTGTCTGGCCTGCAGGCGCTTTAGAAAATAGCTTGACCCCTTCCTCTCTGTGGTAGCTCCTCAAATATTGGAAGATCTCTATCATGTCTCCCCTGGTCCTTCTCTTTACTCGACTAGCCAAGCCCAGTTCCTGCAACCGTTCTTCGTATGTTTTAGTCTCCAGTCCCCTCATCATCCTGGTTGCTCTTCCCTGTACTTTTTCTAGAGTCTCAACATCTTTTTTGTAATGTGGTGAACAAAACTGGATGCAATATTCTAGGTATGGTCTTACTAAGGCTTTATAGTGTGGTATTAGTACCTCTCTTGATCTTGATTGTATCCCCCTGTTAATACAATTTAGGATTGCATTAGCTTTTTTGGCTGCTGCTGCACACTGCTGGCTCATATTTAGCTGGTTGTCCACTAAGACTCCAAGATCCCTCTCACAGTTACTGCTATCAGGGAATAACTTCAAGAAATACATTTTGTGTCTCCTGCCCTAAGCAAAAGACTGTTATTGAACAGAGGGGACTGCCTCTCCCCGACTGTGTCTGCCCATTCCATCAGATCATACGTGCAGGTCCCGTCTATCAAAGAGTCCATCTGGCAGTAAGAGAGCAATTTCAGTCATGCTAGCTGCTTGCTTGGAACCTCATCACACTGGATGATCTGATTAGCCTCAAACTTGCTGGCCATTCCTAACGCATAAACAGCTTGGTTGTAGCATCAGGCGTGGATGCTGGGACTCATGGCAAAGCCTGGCAGATGGTGGTGCTGATGATTGTGGTGGTTTTTTGGCTGCTACTTAGTATTTATTCTGTGTTTTTAACTGTTGGTACCACTCAGAGTCATGATGCTTAGATGGAAAGCCAAATCAATTGAAATATATGCATATGTTATGTCGAATGTCCAAATGATAAAGGTAAAGAAACAGGGAAAGTTTGTAGAGGAGCTCACTGAAATTTTTTCGGTACTGAAATCAGGATTAAAAGTTGCAATTGGGGCTTGTATAACATGAAATATCAATATTCTACTCCTTTTTTGTTTCTTTTTCAAACTTCCATTGCAAATCAACTCCCAGAGATGGTTATGTAAAAAGCAGAGCAGTGGTATAAACCAAAGGGCTGGTTTAAACACTTTAGTAGGTGAATATATTTGGGTGGTAATCCTGTACATATCAGCTTGGTTGTGTCTTGATAAAGTGCTTTATGCTACACAAGACATATGATCCTAAGTATTCTTTAGCTGGGACACTGCTCTATTCTTTAGCTGGGACACCTTTACATCTCTCTGGTTTTATTGCATTCATGTGCTTTGACTGCCAAGAATTTACATGATCATACCTGATAGTCACCTATTATTCATGTTAAGTAGTTATTTGCAATATTGTCGCTACATGCTGACAGCAAGCTCATGCCACAGCTTATGAGATATCAGTGCACTAGGCCCCTGAAACCTATCCAAAGTCTTCATGGGAAATGCTGCTAACAAATGTTGGTGAACACATTGCATTCCGTTATCTCCTTGGGAGTTAAATTACACCACTCACTCAATCCCTTTTGCTTGTTCAGACAATGAGGGTAGGTCATGAGCAGGTAAATAATCTCTTTAGCCTGCCTTCTCTGAAGTGACACTGGAATGAAGGAGAACATTTTAGAGAGATATCAGTTTCCAAAGTAGGAATCTACAAACAGGCACACACATTTGCAGCTTAGTAATTTTACCTTTTTCTCCTTTTGGGGAACAAAGCAAAGCAGGCCTGCTTGTCATGTTGTAAAGAGATGAAACAACTACTGTGCAGGTAAGCAAATTTTTTGACAGTGAGTTTGTTTGTTCACCAGTATCACAGTCTCCTTCAGATGAAGAGGGGAGCAAAAAGGATATCTAATTGAAAGAATGTTGTGTTATGATGTAGTATATTAGAATAAAATAATAATTTAGTAATGTTTCAATTTTCTATCTGCTTTTCTATCCTTAAAGAATTGTTGGTCCTGACCCACATATTCTTGTTTGAAGAAAGAGGCTGGACACCTAGTAGTATATGTAAAACTTTCTTGCCAAACTAGGCAATGGATCTCTCAGTTTATATGGTACTAATTATTTTTAAAGGAAGGATTGAGATTATTAAATAGTCCAAGCTGATAGTTGTGCATATTTATTTGATGCTCATATGATGATCCTGGTTTACAAAGCCTCCACATGATGTATAGTCCTTTTCTTTTAAATCTATACTCATTTTTTCACAGACAGCCAATCTTTAAAGAATTCTTTGCTTTGGATCTTCCAATGTTAATATTCTGATCCATAAAGTCAAGCTTGACTGTTTTCCTAAATAAAGGCTTCTTTGTCTTGTTTTCTTACATCAAGGTTTTTTATCTTGCTAGACAAACATCAGAGACAACTTTTGACTACTTTATGTAAGTTGTATGGCAAAGCACAACAGCAGGAAAAGCACACTCTTTCTGATAAAATAGTGAAACACTTATTTCTAGAGGGCCAGAAGCTTCAACTAATAGCATCTCTAACTTCCCTGGTTCTGCAGCTATTGTTTGATTTAACATATCATGTGTCATTATGAACAGGAGAGAGAGAGGAGGGGAGAGGGAGGAAGGTAGGGAGGAGAGAGAGAGAAAGAGAAGGAGGGAGGGAGGTGTGATTGTGTTTACTGTTCATATCCTTTGTTCAATCATTTTAAGGTAAGTATGAAAAAGGTGGTAAGTTTAATTACCGAGATGAGAATTTGGTTTATGCTTTTCCTGAAGATGTTCACAAAAGGGCAAGTTGTAAAGTTACCAGACCTGGGCTGCAAAGAGATGGAGAAAATTCTGTCATGTTGCTGCCATTTAGAACTCATCCAGATTTTTACAGCCCAGATTTGGTAGATGTACTATTTACAGGTTTATATAAATAGCACCTGTATTGATTGGGAACGCTCTTTTAAAGAATATGGTTTGTACATTTCCCATTAGAACATTCCAACATTACACACTTAGATAGGTAGCCAGACAGTATCTACATGCCATGTACAACATAACAAGGCATTTATTTTATCCTTGAAGGCTCTCCCCCACTCCCCCCCCCATGCCTGTTAGATTTTAAAGAGAGCCTGGTTTTGTTTACCAATTTAGCTACATTGATTTCATCAACCTTCCTTTTATCAGAAAGCAACTATAAGTTTCATATTACATGTGGAAAAAGGGCAAATGTGTTGTCATTTCCTGTCCAAAGCTAGATAAATGAGCACATATGGAGAGATGAAAGAAAAAATTAGAAAATACCAGTGATTCTCAAATTTATTAAATAAATGCCATAAGGTTACAATAAAAAAATGTAAGGGCCCAAAGTAGATGATTGTAATACTGAAGCAGTTTAGGTACAGTGTAGCAAATGTACTAAACTACATCTCATGGAATACAATGGGCCGGGAATTAATAGTGACCATGACTTCTCAATTGTGTCTCAGTGCTTTCTGCTTTGAAGGGAAAGATAGACTGCTGCCAAGGCAGACATATTTCTATTTGGGAGATTTTTCAAGCTTCCTAAATAGGGTAAGACAAGGTGACAGGCATGAAAAAACAAAACAAAACCTGGAACCAGACCTCACAGTACCTGAGAAAGTAGGTGGAAATCAAGCACAAGGCATTTCTGGGTCTCACATTATACCCCAGAGACATCTCTGAGCAGATCCATAACAGGTCATCCACCCTTACTTCCAAGATAATGTGTTGCAAAGAAAGTCAGGGATCTCAGTCACCTTGAAACGGAATTGTACAGGTTTAAGGAGGAAAAAACTACTTTCATTCCCATCCTCATATTTATAATGCAAGATCATTTAGTGATCTAAATTACGTGCAGCTACAACTAGAATCCAAATTACTATGCTGTAATTTTGATGCTATATTGAATCTGCTCAATAAACACCTGAAGTCACATGAATAATCCAAGATCCCTGGCAAGGGCAAGACAGATGTTTGATCCTGGAGATGTTGCTCCAGATCATTAAGTTCCTGTTCCCAGTTAACTCTTTGTTAGCTGATCATGCTGAGAACTAGGATCCTTGTAATTTCAGGAACGGTATTTTTAATTGCTGAAGGTTGTTATAAGATGCCCACCAATGTGCTATGCGGTCAATAAATAAAATTAAGGTCAAGATGACATAGCAGCAGAGATGTCCTCAGGGAAGGTCAAGGAGAGGCAAATGATTCAAGTTATTGCAAGACTGCATTGCATAACATAGCCTGAACTCCAGGAGACCCTTCTATAACGGCTTGCTTATGGAACTTTTAAAATATGTTAGAGAGATTCATAGTAGATACATATGTCAAAAGGTATTAGTCACAAGGTGACCGGCACATCCATGTTTAAAATTGTATCTCTTGAGAACACCAGTTTATAGGCACAGCTAACACAAATAAAGTACTCGCTTGGGGGCTCTAACTGAGGCTCTAACTAATAACCAGCTGCTGTTGAATTCCAATATAGCTTCTAAATTAGCATTCAGTCAAGGGGGCTGGAGCCAAAAGGTTTATATTATTATCAGTGTATTTAAAATTACATGAATATATTTATTTATTTATTCCCATCTTTATTATTTTTACAGATAACTCAAGGGGACGAACATATCCAAATACCTACCTGCTTCTATTTTCCTCTCTTTTTTGCTACAATCATTCCAGACTGGTTTTGATTTTGTTCCAAGCCTGAAATCGGGCCCTATGAACCGTACTTTAAACAGTGGCAGCATTTTAAATATAGTTTACGCTTATGATACATCCAGACATTTATATTCATTTAAAGTGAATGTCATGGGGGATAGCACAAAAATTTTCCTCTGGTTTGCATTATGTATGTTAGTTTTTCCTGTATCAGAAATTGTAATTTTGGAGAAAAAAGGGAAGGAAAATATTAGCCAGTTTGCTATAACTCTGCATAACGTGTGTACAATTTACAGCTATTAACTTAATATATTTATATAAAATATGTATCCCATAAAAGTATAAAACAAATGGAAAATACATTTTATGGAATTTATGATATAAAAAGCATGAATATTTTCATACTACAAGTTGGACAAACCATGCAGTGCATTGCTTTTAGAGTTATATAGGATCCATGGCTACTATATCAAGTAATAGCATTCCCCATCTTAGAAAAAAAAAAAGCTATGCTTATTTTATCAGGAATGTTAAGGAAATTTAAAAAAAAACTTTTGTTGTTTGATGTGTTTATTTAATATTTATTCTAAATTTTAAAGAAACTATTTCTTCCAAATGGACTTTTGCTTGTTTCAATATGTTTGTTATAATTTATTTGACTAATAAATGAACTGTTGTTTCATTCTCAATTGCTAACACGTTTCTTTTTAAAAAAGAAACAAAGTTTAAAGAGAAAAATTGATAAATTTCAATATTTTTTCATTCCATGTTGAATTCTGAATTATTGCTATCCTTTCAGAAGAATATGTTCACTTTTGTTTCTAAATGTTGTCCTCCTCTTTCTTTTTTAAAAAAAGGAGTGTGCCATTGAAGGTAGAAAAAAATTAAATGAATGAACTGTATGTCACATTTTTCTAATGAATTCAGGGAATGCAAGTCAGGCAGGGTCTCTCCCACATCTGTAATGTGGAGGGAGTACAAACACCAGAAGTGGTATTCAGCAGGTTCTGACCAGTTCTGGAGAACCGCTAGTGGAAATTTTGAGTAGTTTGGAGAACCAGCAAATACCACCTTTGACTGGAGATTTTACAGTATCCTTCCTCTGCCATGCCCACCAAGCCACGCCCACAGAACCACGTAGTCCCACTACTGACAAAAACAGACCAGTCCAAGGTGGAACCAAGCTTATCTCATGCTTTGATCAACTTCTTTGAAGACTCTCCGTAATGCCTGCCTCAAAGGCTCTTGAAAGATCCATGATACTAACTCGAGAAGGAATCCTCTGCACATCTGTAGGCATTCAAGAACTGGTGGGTTATATCCCATCAAGTTGTTTTTAACCCCCAACAATCACATAGACAGGTTTTTTTTTGTGTCAATCTATCCCTAAACTGCTGCTTCAGGTCAACAATTGATGAGTCTATTGAATGTTTTTAAATAACTATTAAAGCCAGCCTTATTAGCAACTTTTCCATCTGTATCAACTTACTTAACGCTGTATGAAACAAATACTGTGGGGGTGGGTGAGTGGGGAAGCAAAACATCACTATTATGCATTTATATTCCACCTTTAGTGTAACAGATTCTGAATATGTGGCATCTTGCTTATATACCTTGAATTCAACTGTAGAATTCCCCCTCTCAAATTATCATTCCGGATTATTTCTTAGGGCTGTACCATGAAATCTTAATTCCTGGGTTTTGTACATTTTATTACTCCTACCGGCTGGGAGCTTAATTGTAAGCCACTTTTCCTGCTTCTGTGCAACATACACACACTTGTAATCCCCAAATTCTTCATCTTTGGCTATCTATGCTTTTGTTGGCATAATCAAGGGGAATGGTGGTTTCATGGTTTTAAAAAAAGGATTGCTTTAATCCAGCCACGGGAAACTTCAATTAGCTTCTTAGTAAATCTGTCTTTTTAGGATGATATAATGTTACAAGCTGTGATCTGTACCTTTACTTTTGCAAAGCAGATGGCTGAAAGATAGATTTTATAGGGGAAAAGCTTCAGTTGCAAGGGTCAGATATGATGCTAGGTGCTGCTTATGCGGCCCTTTCACAATGCCCACAACCATGCACATCAAATTGTTTTACTTACCACCACTACCATCACATCATATTCAATGTACTGCCACTAATAATGATAGAAAAGCAGCCAACTGCTATTATTTGTGGTGGGGAAACATCGCTTTTAATCAAGATCGGTGACGGCAGGGTAGAAATGAAGTTAAAGTCTGTCCCTGTTCCTTCAATGATCCTGATTAATGTTGTTGGTTCTCAACCACTAATACCAGCAGAGTGCTGCTTTTCTATTGCTTTCAATAGTAAGAAATGGCTTGTTGTTTTGCTACTGTCAGTAGTAATAGTGTAACAGCTATTACCATCTTAATCAGGTTTATGATGAAGAGTTTTTTTAGGGGTCTGATAATATAGAAAACAAAGCACATGCCCAGATATATCCTTTCTTCAGGATGATGGTAGCAATGCAGCTGCTGCAAGTAGACCAACCGGTTCTATTGCAAGGGGGTATTTAAAGGCTTCATGGAGATAGCTTATCTATTTTTGTTTCAGGGGTATCCACTGCACAAGTCACCTGATCACTTTCATCCTGGACACTTAGATAGAGAAAGATCCATTAGGCAATCACCAAGCAATTCAGGTTAGCAAGGATGCTTACTTATCCACCACTTATAATGAGCCAACCTCTGGCTAAGTCAACAGTTTTGTTTATTTATTCAATTAAATTTTTATAGGTGCCCATCTCAGTAAATGACTCTGGACAGTTTACAATTCAAAAACATATATTACAATTAAAATCTTTAAAAATATTTTAAAACAAGAAAACAATAAAATCCATTAAAACAATACAAACCATTAAAAGGTCTAATTCAAGCACACACAAAGCAGGACATCTGCCTAAAAACAATATAGCCAGGAAGTGAGGCCCTTGGCGCATGTAGCACCCAAGGCTCGAGGATATAGCCGGATTCTGAAAGCTTTTTTAGGAGGAAGCAAATACAGAGCTAATCTACTGCCCCTTTACTATATCATGCTACCCTGACTTTTGGAGGATTTTTTATGCCAGTTTCCAGCATTTATTTCCAGTTCCAGCAAAACAAAAAGAAACAAAAAACAACTCCATTGTGAAAAATGGGTTCACTTCATGGTTATCCTATTAATTTAACAACTGTGACATTCACAATAACTGCTACAAAAAAGGTTGTTAAACCAGTTATGGTCACATGGTGATCCACTTAACAATCACAACTTACAACTGTAATTCCAGGCTCAATTATCATCATAAGTTAAGGACTACCTGTAACAAAAAGCCTACAGAGATACTAGCTGAATTAACACAGAAAGTTCAATTCAAAATGCTTCAAAAATCTATGGAAAAGAAATAAGCTCTCACCTTTGCACTTTTTCCTGAAGTGACACAGCTAAGATTGCGGTGGAGATGGTGGGGAGACAAATTGCCCCTGGTCACTTGGTTTTTACACCAGGGGAGCTGCCATAACCGGTTAGCAAGTTTTACCCTTTCTGGTGGAAAAAACCCACTTCATCATAGTTGTAATGGGGTTGTGGATTGCTGACAATTGGAGAAGCAGCAAAACAAATTTGCACAAAGAGAAATATGGTCATGGCACGGGAGGAAAAAACCACTGCAGAGAAAGTGGCTTGACTATACTTTAATTCAGACTGTTGAAAGCATGGTCCAGTGGCTGAGTTAACTTGACACCCATGTGTTTATTGTCAAGAGACTTAAACCTTCCGCAATCATACAGAATTTAAAAGCCTCGAATCTATTTTTAGACCACTGATGGCTGAGCTAAGCTCCTGATTGTGTTGACAGAACCAGCATGGAAGTGTAACATTTCACTAGCACAGCAAAATTAAAGCTCATGACTGGCTAGAGTGTAAAAAAAAAGCTGAGCTGAGAAGTTAGTGTGGTTCAAATTCAATGCCTTGCTATACCTCCCAAAAAAATTTAAGTAGGGAGTTTAATAACTTGATAAATCTAATAGGTTGGTTGCTCATACCATTTTCAAACTTCCTACTCCCCACCGCTGTTTCTCAAGAGATGGAATGGAGCTGCAATATTGTACCATGTGCATACGAGATCCCAAAAATAGCAGAAAAGCCACCAGAGAAATTCAAAACTATCTGATAGCTTTGAACCAGGTTTTCACTTCAGTTTGTAAACATGCTTTGATCAGGTGGCTTCCCATAGATTTATAGAACACCTACTTCCAGAGGCACAAAAGTGGTTCACAATAGCCTAAATGCAGTTCCTAAAAGTAGGAGCATTTGATATATAGTAGCTGTCTCCTGGCCACTCAGATCTGAATGTTCCATGGAACCCAAATCACTTTTACAAGTATTACACAATTGATAACACAGTTCTGTCCACACTGGGCTGGAAATGCCCACCAGTTGAGTTACCTCTATCTCAGGTAAGCACATCCAGAACTGCAGAATTGCACACATCATCACAAAGTCAGGAAGAGCATAGTTTTAGACACAGCAGCTGTTGTATATTCCTTTCGAGGCAATACAATTGCTTATGACCACAATACATATAACCCAAAACAAGAGGCTGACAATGGTGATCCTTTGCCTTACTACTATTAATAAAGTGCAAGGGAAATTAATATAACTGTGACCACCTTGATTGTTAATAGAAGAAAGGCAGCTATTAAGAATATTAGAAATGCGAAACAAATTAATTCAGCAGTGTCAGTATGCATTTCATTAAATTAATACACTTCAGCTTTTAAAATCCAACTACAGGATTTGTTCTATGGAAATAAAAGAGACATCTTCCATTCTCAGGATCTTTGCTGATTAACTTGTTGTGTGTATAATAAATGCACAGTTGTTACTAATTTGATTTGCAAAATTCCACTGGTTAATTGGAAAAGGGTTTGTGTTGCAGTCATATTGCATCATCTCCAAATAATTAACTGCCAGGAAAATGTGATTCTCACCCTAGTTGTCCTTCACTTCATTGTGAGGACTGGGAAGAATATGGGAGCTTTAAGAGTTTATAATACTGGGACCTACTGGATATCATCTTTGTGTTGTCTGGCTTCACTTCATCCCATTGTTCTAATATTTGAAGTTGCTACCGTGTTCCCTTCAAAAAACAATTTTCACACCTAACAACACATATGCAGTGTATTTATTGTCTCATTTGCTTTTATTCTTTCTCTAATTGTTTATAATATTTTATTTTGCCTAATTTAAACTCTGGACTCTCCATACATTTTTCCTTATCTCAATGAAACTTTTAAAAAATCAAGAAAGACAACTAATAATTTACTACAATCATTATGCAGAATAAATAGGGGAAATAATTTTAAAGGTGTGTAATTTTGCAATTTTAGTTTTAGTGCCTACTCTTTTGTGGAAATTAAAGAATTTTTATGATGATCATACTGCATGGTTTTTGTTTCCTCAAAGTACAAGTTGTCCTAAATATCAAACAAATCTTTATTTATTTAAATGGCAGCAAAAGTTAATATATTTTATCTTCTTTTTCATGAGTATTTCTGTTATCTCTTTCAGGAATGGGAAGAGGCTTGTAAATAATTTAAAATCAGCACAGAAGAGATCTAATTTTATATTTACAAGAAATTTTCTTAGTCCTTCAGATCACTAACTGCTTGTTTGTTTTTCGTTTGAGGAAATACAAATTCAGCATATCAGGCTGATGCAGCTATATTCAGAATAACAAAAACCCAGAAATTATATTGTGAAAGGCATTGAAATATTTAAAATCTATTGTTTTATTTAATAGGAATTTGAGTTTCTCATCTTTAGTTATTTTAAATTTGTCAAAAACTGTCCTGAGAATTATTATCATATTCTAGATTCATATTCCCCTGTAACTTATTCACAGAATTGAGGTTGCAATATTATTCTTCATGTCTGAACTAAGGAAATAGTAAAGGTCAATTTACCAATAACCAATTTACCTTCAAAAATATAACTCACCCTCATGGAGTACAATCATGTCCTTTAGAAATGCCCCCAAAATTTAGGATTATAACTTCTGAAGAAGAGACTATTTAAATTTATATATTTGTGAAGTATCTTCAGAATGCATTTTCATTTGTTTTGTTATTGGATTGTGTGTTGTGTGATTTGGCTTCATCACAGAACAAATTTCAAGGCTGTGTTAGTGATTTGGGTTTGTTATTTCTTGACTGTTTTGCATTTTAATCTCTGTGATGTTTGCAATTGTTTTTATTTTAGTTTATTTTAATTATGTTCATTGCCCAGAGTCACTTATTGAAATATGTTGCCATATAAATTGGATAAATAAAAGAACAAATTATTGCAATTGATTTATAAAATTTCCCCCGGAATATGGGTCAGTATAAATGTATAATTTATCATCTTTAATTCAGAATTAAATAATTTCTAACAATTTTATTGTTGCCTCAAAAACAAGCAGAAGAAACAATTCCACAACATCCTGTGTGTGATGAGCTGTGTGCGCTTGATATATAGTTTAACGCGTATCCTCAGCTCTTTCTGAAAGCAGCTACTATTGATAAATTAAGGCTTGATGGCGATCCACTTCAGAAGCACCCCAGTGATGGCAAGGTGGAGAGATAACAATCTAACAGAGACATGGTACAGAATAAGTACCTCTCCATTCACAACCAGAAAATCTAATGTTCTAATTTCTGTACAAATTCTAAGGAAAAAAAATCATGTATATTCAGGACTAAGGATAATCTGTGTTGGAATACAAACTTCCTTATCTGAACTCTGAGAGTAGAGAGATAGAGGTATTATTTTATGTCATGCCCTCATGTCCCATATCTCCACCACTTCAGAAGGAGGGCTGTTCCAGTATAGAGTATATTCCACAGTCTTATATATTAACCAACCACCAGAAGGCTGTGTACTAAGGTATTAATTAGCTTTACTAAGCAACAGTATATACTTCCAAGAGGCAGAATACTAAGGTTGAGGTCTCAGATTTCATTGTCTACTGAAAGCTAATCTACATCGGTTTGTCAATACAATACATCTTCTATGTCTGGCAATTACCCATCAGGAGAAAATGATTTTATTTAAGCAGATTATAGAATGAAGGATCCCAAAGTTGATATTTTTGTTGTCCACACTGAAATCTGACACCCAAGTAAATTCTGAATTCCCCAGGAAGCTTGTAATGTATGTGCTATCATACCTATTTGTCAGCAATAGTATTGAACTAAATTATCCTCAATAGTAAAGTATTGGGATGCAATAGAAACTATTTTTATTTTCCCTTTCTTTGAAGGATCCATCAGTCTAACAAGAATTGTTTCTGCTGCATGATAAGGAAGGCTCAGTCCCAGGAATAGGATGACACAATGGCCTCATTGGTTTCATGAAAAGATCACTGGAGATTTGCTTTGAAACAAACCTGTGTGCTAATGTTGCTTGAAGTATTGCCTTGTGCTTCAAGAGTCACCATTGTTCCCTACTTTCTAGCTCCTACAAAGCAGCTTCTTCCTTCATGCTTCTATTTTTGATTCATCAATCAAAGGAACATGCTGATACAGCTGGGAAAAATACCCAAATGGAGAATTATTGGCATGTTAGCATTATATGTCATAGGATTTGGAACGCAACAGAATTTTGCTGCTATGGTGACTGAGAGGTTCTTGAGCTTTTCAATGTACTTGTTTAAATTGTTGAACAATTGAGCTTCTCTCATGCACTTTTTGCAAACCGCCTTTGGGATAATTTGGAAGATAAATGTTCACAAATACATATATAGAAATATGTGGATCCTAGGAAAGGAGGGAAAATAGTAATTAATTTCACTTTATTGTTCTGAAGGGAGGAGGGCTGCTTTTTCAGTCACAGAGGGCATGAAATCTGAGAGGGCAAGTTTAACAACATAACATAATGATTGGCTAACTTTTTTTTGTTCTACTCTGCTGGCCAGAAAATAAAAGATTGGATGGATGACATTTCTCTACAAAGTTTAGGCCCACCAGCATATAAACCTGGTCCTGCTTACATCATTTTGATGCTGGAACAAATGTTGCAAGTAAGTCAAAATAATAATATCAGTCTGATGTTGTAGTCTGTTACAGTTCAATCATGTGGAATAGTCCCAGAAATTAAAACTATTCGACAATAGTAATTTGAAAAAGATCAAATATTCTTATTTTTACAAGTATTAAAGGCAAATATTGTAAGTAATTTGATGTTGGTACCTCCTTCACTAACTCTGGAGATTCAGTAAATGTCCTGATTCGATCATAATGGACTGCTTAAAATGGCTAAACATGGTGGCCTAATCTAGAGAAGATAATTGTTTTTTGCTTTGAGTTTGTTAAATCCAATTGTTGTCTGATTGCTCAATCGGTGAAAACTGTTTTGTAAATGATTCCTAACTGCAGTGAGATCGCACTATTATTGTCCTTGCTGTTTTTATTATTACAGGAATCCTTGATTTACAATTTGTTTAGTGACAGTTCAAAGTTACAATGGCACTGAAAAAAGTGACTTACAACCAGTGGTGGGATTCAAATTTTTTTACTACTGGTTCTGTGGGCATAACTTGGTGGGCATGGCAGGGGAAGGATACTGTAAAATCTCCAGTCAGAGGTGGTATTTGCTGGTACTGTGAACTACTCAAAATTTCTGTGACCGGTTCTCCAAAACTGGTCAGAACCTGCTGAATACTGAATGTTTGGAACTCACTGCCTGATTCTGTTGTCACCTGCTCAAACCCCCGCTCCTTTACCCTCAAACTAACCTCTTGACCTAACCCCATTCCTAAGAGGTCTGTAAGGGGCATACATAAGCGCACAATCATGCCTACCGTCCCTGTCCTATTGTCCCCAATTATTAGTTCCTATTTCTTATATTTAAACTTATGTTTATTATTATTTTATATTGTAAACATTTGACTAAATAAATAAATAAATAAAAAACTACCTCTGCTTATAAGCAGTAGTTATATTTACAACCATCTTAGCAACCTCACAGTCATATGATCAAAATTTGGGTGCTTGACAACTAGCATGTATTTACAATGGTTCCTGGGGTCATGTGATTGCCATTTGCAACTTTTCCAGCCAGCTTCAAAAAAAAAAAAAAGCCAAAGCTGGACTCACATAACAACAGTGTATCACTTAACAACCATGGCAAAAAAGTCATACAATTAAGAGTGGTTCTCATAACAACCACCTTGCTTAACAAAGGAAATTCTGGTTCCAATAGTGGTTGTAAAATAATCAAGGGCTACCTGGACTATGACTGGATTTAATTCACTACAGTGGTGATTTTGCCAAAATTTTACTTAGTGCATTTAAGGTAATGCTTTTTTTGCATACTTATTTTTTCTTTACATTCAATAAGATATAATTTTCACAATATAAGATATTTTTAATAACACACTAGAAAAGAGTACAAAAATTAATAAAAAGTTATAGAAGATTGAAACCTCTAGACAGAATACAGAAGAAATATTTCTGTTAATGATATTTTTTATATTATAAACAAAAAGAAAAAGTGCCTTCAATACATGCATTGCCAAAACTCTATTTGGCTAGCAGAGCAAAGAGGATATACTTATAAAGAGACACTGCAACAATTAGAAACTTTAGGATATGCAATCTTTACTAACTCTCCTCCTGTAGTTTGCTGTTTGCCACCTGAAGTCCTTTGGGAAATGTGTTCTACAGTTACTCAGTTCTGGTTAAACTTTCTTCTACTTGTTGACTAGATCTTTCATCTTTTGATCCATATGTCTTGCATTCTTTTGAAAAAGGATTTAAAAAGCCATTGTGCACTCTGTCCCCACTATTAGTTTCCCCTCTGTTTTCAGTGCAGTACACAAAATAAAAATGCTTTTGATAAATCTGAACAATCTCATTTAATTTTATGTACTATATTTATTTGGTTGGATTACTTTATCGGGACAATTAGGCATTGCCCTTACTGTTCATATCATATTAGATCCATATATGTACACTGACTTTGGAAAGAAAGTGTGATGAATTAAACAAAGGAGAATGAACAGATTGGCTGCAGATAATCCAAACATTTTTGATTAAATTAAAACCTATAAGAATTTGAATAAGAATGCATTGTTTAGTATATATATGAACCAGCTTCTAAAATATTATCTGGTTGCAAGCACAATGGTTTTAATTATCTGGCTAAGAATTTTTTAAAATCATTGGTTAGAAAATTAATTCTTATAATGATATATTGTTAATACATGTGTAATAAATTGCAATTGGGCTTAATTGGAAGACTTCCAATTTGAGCAAAGAACTCTATCGTACTGGGTATGATTTGACCATATATAATCACTTGCACATTACGTCGCTTTCAAATATTTTCTGAAGCAGTCAGGTTAATTTCTTAGTTAATTAACTAAACTGGTTAATCTCTACTGATTTTTTTTAATGAAATATTGCAAAATCTGACGTGAATTAAAGTGAGGTTAAGAACAGTATAGGCAGAGTAGGCAGACATTGTGAATTACACCAGATAGTCCAGCTTTGTTAAAATTTGCCCTTCATCTTCCTCTGCTCTCTGGCAAATGTACTTTTGGTGCAATTTTTTTGTTTGCTTTCCTTCAGTTTCTTCCTCTGTAGGGCCACCATTAGTTTCACATCTGGGCTGATGTTCACCAGACATCAGGACAATGTTTGGTAGGTCTTTGCTTCCATACTTCTCATCTAGATTTTTGTAGACCAATGTCTTACGGGGCAATAACACTTGTTAGCTTCCATATGTTAGGTCAGAGTGGCCTCTGCATGAAGGAAGAAGGCATGGTAAAAGAAACGAACAATACCTTTTTTTTTTGTTGGTTGCCCATGCAATTTTCCTTTTAGGAGCGCTGGTGGTGTAGGGATTAGAATGAAGTATTTCAGGTTAACTCTAACAGTCTGGAGCTTGATTGGTAAAATGAGGACCCAGATTGTTGGAGGAAAGAGGCTGACTCTGTAAACCACTTCGAGAGAGCTGTGAAGCAGTATACAAGTCTAAGTGCTACTACTATTGCTATTTTAAAGCTGCAAGGATATCTCAGGAGATCATGGCATGCCAGTAAAAAAATCAACAAATGTTTCTGAGCAGGGTATGGGGTAGTGTGACTGGGCGGAAACAGAGTAAACTGGCTATTGGATTGGAAAGAAAATCTGCATGGCTCTGGGCAGAAAATCCTAAAATTTATTTAGTCAGAAGTGCACTTAATTGGTTTTAAAAAGCTCTCTTTATTGAGAAAAGAAAAAAAAACCTCTTTATTTGCTACTGCTCTCAATTTCGATGTCACTATTATCCTTTATAACAAATTTTGTTGCTTTTATCTAAATTTGAAAAATGAGGCTGATTCATCAATGAAATAATTTTATATATTGCATATCAGTATATGCAAAAATAAAAAATAGAGAAGAAGAAATGGAAAAGGAAAAAATTTTTAGTAAGTAAGCAAAACTAGTCCAATATATACATTAATGTTATTATTCAATTAAATTAACATTTAAATCAATTAATTTAAGAAAAAGAAAACATGAGGAATAAAATGTAAACTTTAAGTATATGTTGTCCAGATTTCTAAAAGATCTTCCATATGGGACTACTGATGATAAACTGTTCAAATACAATTTCATAATTAAAAAATATGTCCTTTTTAACTTAATACCATTCTTTTTTTTTTACTATAAACACATAAAACATATAAAGCATATCATTTAGATTGTTCTACTGCTACTTTCCCAGGAAATGAGATTTAATACAAGAGAACATGAGAATTTACAATTAATAAAATAATTAATCTCTAAGAACAAAATAATTACATGAAATAGCATTTGTTCAATATGATTAATTTGATTATGTACCATCAAGTTGTTTTCAACCACGTAGATAAGGAATCATTATAATACAAGGACAAATGTTTCAGTATGAGTACTCCACATACAATATTAATTAAAGCAACCAGTTTTCCATTTAAAATACATATATAAGTCACATTAAACAATATTTCAGTTATAATTTAAAATCAATAGAAAGGCAATATGTAGGTAGCAAAATAGTTGTTGAAATTCATGTACTATATAAGCCAATTTCTTATTTCATTTCTTCTTCTGAGTCTAACTGTATTATAAAATCTGTTTATTGATCAGCAAATATTGTGGACCCAATTGGTAAAAGAAATCTCAGGATCATATTGGTTAGAAACATGAGGAAGAGGCCTTCATTCTGCAGTGAGAGACACTGGCAAAAAGAAGAAGAAGAAGAAGAAGAAGAAGAAGAAGAAGAAGA
>BLBF01000031.1:7371699-7409114 GCA_015471245.1 Laticauda colubrina
TATCTATCTATCTATCTATCTATCTATCTATCTATCTATCTATCTATTCCGTCTGGAAAAACGCGAGGTAGACCGGGTTCCAACAACAAAGTCTTTATTTCAAGTACAGTTGCAAAATGGAACATTGGCTCAAGCCGCGACAGCCCTTTTATACTTTTCTGTCTGCCGGCTTGTAGCCAATGACACTCATTTGATATTGCCGCCTTTTTGCGGCTTTGGGGATTGGTTCCTTTTGAACCTATCCCCATTTGTTCTTAGTAACCAATCAGAATGAGTTATTTGGAGTCTACTATTTTTATACAGAACACTATCTATCTATCTATCGCTGCTTTAATCAGAAATGTTGCCATTTTGCACATTTTGGAACATTATACTTATATTGCTCCTCATCACATTTGTTAAATCTCATCATCTGGTTCTACTAATCCAAGAGAAACAATCAATGCTTTAATCCAAGGATCACCTCTCTATTTCCAAATTTGTACTGGTAACTTTGCATAGTAGTGTAAATATGTATTGTATCTATAGGAAAGGAGAACAACACCCAAGTATAGAGGTTTTTTTAAAAAAATAAAGTGGGTTTTTTTCTTTTTCTTTTTTTCAGCTAAATGATGTTTTAGAGGTGTATTCCCCAAAGGTGTTCAGATTTTGTGATGATCATGAGGATAAATTTCCAGTTCTTGCATTTTTAACTTGCTGATACCTTGAGAAATAAAATATGAGTTATTATGGATTTAAAAATAAAAATCTGTTCTGACAATTGGCATTTCCTGAGTAAAAACCAAAGAAAATTTCCCCAGTGAAACCTGAAAAATGATACATAACTTTTCTGAAAATAACTTTTAGGAATAGATACAAGAATGTCATCTGTGGTATAAATTGCTGGTGGCAAAACATTTATTTTGAAAGCAATACAGATACTTAATTTAGATGAAGCCTGTCAATCTAAATCCATTGCTATTTGTAATTTTTAAATTCAGGACGTGGGATATATTTCTATAGGCATTTTCTATGTGGTTACTTTGGGACATTATTTCAACTGTCCAAACAAAAGGCATTTTGATAAGTCAGTAGTTCCCCAAGGTTTCTTTTTCATTCTGACCAATTTACATTACATTGAGAAAAAACTTCATCACCATGAATTAACATTATTAACAATGGCATGGACACATTTAGACAACTCATTATCTACAAGCAGGATTACTTGCTTGGGCTATATCATAAATTTCACCCCACCATATAATCTACCTGCTAAAAGTCTAGGATCACAGGAGAAAGTGCATAGTCCTGCTATAAAACATCTTCCAAGAAGAAAAAAGGATTAGATAAGATCATATTAATTTTCACCTGCAAATGCAGGTGAAAAGAATTGAAATTTGCAATTCAAAAAATCTTCAGAGAAAATGTTTATAGCTGGATGCCTTTTCCATTTATCTAAACTATAACCTAAACCAGCGATGAGCGTGGCAGGGGAAGGATCTCCCTAGTCAAAAATCTCTAGTCAGAGGTGACATTTGCCGGTTCTCCGAACTACCCAAAATTTCCACTACCGGTTCTCCAGAACTGGTCAGAACCTGCTGAATACCACCTCTAACCTAATCACATTGATAATGGTGTTTCCAAATGAAGGATAGTTATTTAAATTTTAAATTTTTGTTTTCCTCTGTGTTATCGAAATAGAAGAGAAAAAAATGACCAGAGCCTGTTAATGAATGAATTATGCTGGGAAAGAGGGAATCAGATGAGATACTTTATTTTATATTATAGGTCCTGCAATATTTCTCAAAAAATTCTCCAATATATTGAAATCTTGGTAACATATGTCCTGGAAATATAATGGATTATTTGTGAAAAAACAACATTGAAGCACATCCCTAGTGTTGAGGACATCAACATTTAGAATCTGTAAATGCCAATATGAGATCATAGTTTGTGTAAGTTGTGAGTATCTTAATGTCTTTTGATCAGAAAAATTGTTGTAACATGAACTGACAATGCACATATGTTCCACATCCTTAAATGGCATCCATGGAAGAACTGCATATGGCTAATATCTCACGAGACTGCTATACCTTATGTTATACAAAAGCACCTATCTTTTCTGAGCTATTGGTAGTCTTTATTTCATCTTTATGTAGGAATTGGTGCGCTTATGCACGCCCCCTACAGACCTCTTAGGAAAGGGGTGAGGTCAATAGCAGACAGTCTAAGGTTAAAGTTTTTGGGGTTTGGGGAAGAAACCACAGAGTCAGGAAGAGTATTCCAGACATTGACCACTCTGTTGCTGAAGTCGTATTTCCTACAATCAAGTTTGGTGCGGTTAACCTTGAGGTTGTATCTATTGTGTGCTCTTGTGTTGTTATGGTTGAAGCTGAAGTATTCATTGACAGGTGGGACATTGCAATGTATGATTTTATATATTATATTTAGATCAGACCGAAGGTGGCCTAGTTCTAGATTTCTAGGTCTAGAATTTGAAATCTGGTGGCATAAGGCATTCTGCAATGAGTAGAGGAGTGGAGAACTCTTCTTGTGAAATATTTCTGGACTTTCTCAACTATATTAATATCAGATACGTAATGCGGGTTCCAGACTGATGAGCTGTATTCAAGTATTGGTCTAGCAAATGTTTTGTACGCTCTAGTTAGGAGTGCGATATTTCCAGACAAAAAGCTACTTCATATTAAAGTCATGAAGTCTGCCTATCAAAATTCTAATGTAAAATGTAGAATCTAAATATGTACATATTTAACTTAGAGTCCGCATCAAGCTGTACTGATTTTGTATAGTGTTTCAGATTGCTGGAATAAATAAACAAGCAAGTAACTAACTGTTGGTCTGCCACTTTCCAGGTTAAAAAAAATTGTGTAATGGTTCAGGTGATAGAATAAGGCTGCACTAATCTAGGTTCGTACCCCACTTCCCAATATGATTATGGGGCAAGAGATTTGCTGGGAGCCAGGCAGCGTATACATTTAAAAATTAAGAATAAAGGAGATTCCTATGTAAACCACCTGGAGCATTTGGAGAAAAAGCAAAATATAAATTTAACAAGTGATTATGTAAATTAAAAACTATATTCTAACCTTCGATGAATTACAGGTTTCAAGTTAGAAACAATGAATTTTAGAGAGAAATTAAAAGCTATAAATGAAAAAAAAAATTTCCTGCAATGCTGTTGGTCCTCTTAATATGCAAGTTGCACATAAAATAAAGATTATCATACTAGCCCACAGGAAAAAAAAACCCAATGCCAAGATTTAACAGTACTTTTCTTAAGCCAACCCAGAGATTATCCCAGTAGTCCTAAGGGTAGTCTCTTAAGGAGATGGTATATGATCTCCCTACTCAGGACCTTCATTGTATAGACAGACCTGCCAACCCCTGATAAAAGAAAATTTGGAGACCCATGAAAAAAAATCTGGAGATAGTGAGAAAAATAGTGAGATTCTATTTTTTTCCCGATCAAGATTAAACAAACCCCTTTTCCATCGAGGAAAGTCATTAACAGTTTATATAAATGTTTTATTTGTGCTCCCTTTTGTAGGAAGATGCAGCTTTCTTTCTTCTATTGAAAAATCACCACCTCTTTTTGCCATGTTTATACGATTGCGATCGTTTTCCCGCGCTGAACTTACAAAGACTACTGGGAAACTAGCCTCATTCCCAGGGCCTACTCCCCTTTCAAAATGACAGACAGACAGGAAGAAAAACAATTACCGTATATACTCGCATATAAGCCGACCCTCAAATTTGAAAAAAAAAAAAGCATTTTAAATTTGGCGTGAGATTGAGGAGCCTTGTCGTGAGACCGTGAGAAATGACAAAAAATCGTGAGACTCACGGCAGAACCGTGAGAGTTGGCAGGGCTGCATAGATTTCATGACATCTGTAGCAATCCATCTTCCTGCTTGTAATACCTTGCTTTCTAAAGCTATCTGGAGATCTCATCAATTCATATATTTTTGGTGACCTTTGAGTTGGCCTTAAAAAGATATTATCCTGATGTAGATGCTTTGAAAATATTTTTCTTAAAGCCAGTAAGGCTATTTTTTATCCTATGTACTTAGGATTGGGTGTAATATGTTCAAAATCCTTCGGTCATCTATTAGTATAATTATATACAGGCTTACACAGAAGCAACTCTTAAGAATTGACTGGAACTTTCTTACAAGTGGGTGAGCAAATAATTGCAGGTTGGGCTTTGTCTGAGTTGAATATATTTACTACAGGATTACTTTTGTTTCTATTTTAAAGGAAACATGTTGATATAGAATATAAAATATGCTAAGCAGTACTCAATTCATACACTCCACAATAAATGAACCGGCATAATTTTGCACAGAAGGCAGAAAAGGCTGTTCTCGTATTTATACTTTATGATAGGAATGTATACATACATTCCTATCCCTAATACTGCTGGCAAGACATTTGCAGCTGATATCACTAGAACGAAGAAATCTAATCGTGGAAAAGATCTGCATGCTATTAAAGCTTCCAACCCACGTTGAGTTGCCCAGCCAGAATTGTGCAGCAGCGATTGTTCCCTTAGTTTTATCTGGACTAAATATGAATCATCCTTCTGACAATCTACTCATTACTTCTCCAAAAGAGCTGCTCTGCATTCTAATTGACCTTATTATTAGGAAATTGCTCATAAAATTAGAAAACTCAGTGTAAGTAAGGAATTCAAGTTGAAAAAGAATGGCACATATGGAAACCATTACAATGGAAAGGTCTCTGATAAGGATAATAAAACTGCATCCAGATCTCCTTCTAGAGAAGAGCAAGAAGCTGACAAGAAAAAGCAGAATGATGGGAGAATCTGGAGAGCACTTAAGTTACAAATTCTGTAAGCTTGTGTGTTCTTGCTAGTCCCTTGAGAAGATAAGACAAACTTCAGGAGCACTCTTACTGTTGTAGGAGTTCCTGGAAGAAGCAAAACAGAGTAACCATTTAAAAATAAATTAATTACTAGTTTCCCTGATAAGTTTAGTATTTTCTCCCTCAATGTAGTTTCTTGGGCTGTATGACAAACAGCTTTTAAGTTTCAAAATCAGTTTCTGATGTAGCATATACACTAAAAAGACTTACTTGTCAAAGGAAAATAATTTGAAACAGTACTGACCAAAGTAGAGCAGTTTTTGGTTCATACAGTAATGATCTGTATTTTAATCCACTTCAAATTGTACAACACTGTTACAATCTCACATTCATCACCAAATTTTGGTGAGCAGGTAATTAAATTGGATTTTTTGTGAATAGCATCGCAGTACTCTTAGATACTGCAGAATGGTGACCTTGTTTATAATATTCTGTACAGGTAGTCCTTGCTTAACAGTCAGTTGGTTAGTGACTATTTGAAGTTATGAAGGACCCTCCAGAACTACTTAGAATCCTTTGTCAAAGTTCTAATAGTTGCGCCCCCCCCAGTCATGTGATCACATTTTTGGTGTTTTGCAACTGGCTTGCATCTACAGGTGCTTGCAGCATCCCTTTGTAATATGACCACAGTTTTTGACATTTTTTCCAAGATTTATATCGTCTCTGATTTTTTTTTAAAAAAAAACACCTATTGGGTATAATGGATTTGTTTAATGACTGCTGTGATCACTTAGCAACTACAACATTTGCTGAACAACCACAACAAAAAAGCCCTAAAATTGGCAATGGTCATGGTAAGCTACTTAATGACTGCAACAACTTAAAACTGCAATTTTGGGCTCAGTTATGATAATCAATCAAGGACCACCTGTATTGTTCTAATTATTCTGTAGCCCCAGTGGTCAATGTTCCTGGGCTGTAGAAGTGCAATTTATGAGTTATTATGATAATATTGTTAACAGCTCCTGATCAACAAAACCTCAAGTTTATTGCTTCCTAATAATAGGATGATCTATTGGTTTCTTTCATGTGGGCTAATTCCTGGCCACAACTGCCTAAAGCAAGAGATGGTAACTGTGATGTTTCTGAGCAATCCTTACTATTGCCAGGCTCTTTGCTTAAAACCATTAAATGGAAAGCTACCATACTGCCAAACAAATTGCTGTCTTCTAGCATCATTATTTAGAATTATAAGCTGTCTAGAGTTACTTGGTTGAGTTGGGCAGCTATAAAAATTGATTGACTGAATGAATGAATGAATGAATGAATGAATGAATAATCTTGACATTATGGGAATATCAGCGGGACTCAATGAAGATTGCAGCTTGATGGATTGCTGGGAATGTTTGCCCAGTTACTCTTCATCTTTTTATCACTCTGTGAGCCTCCTACATTGCCTCTACTTTCTGATCTAGAACCTAGTTTCCAGTAGCATCTTCTCTGGGGATTTAACTAAGGTTCATAACTGATAGCAAAAATATGAGGGATGGGTGGGTGGGTGGATGGATGGATTTATAAATTTATAAATTTATAAATTTATAAAGATAAATCCCTATTTATTTCTGCTATTAACTAATGGCTGTATGGATTTTTGTAGCTTGCATTGGATAACTCTAATTGAAGCAAATTAGGTAAATCCTAACTTAGTTAAATTTTAAGTATGGAAAACAAGTGATTGACAACATCTAGATTATGTAAAAAAAATGACACTCTGACATAGCTCACTCATTTTTCCTACAGAAAAAATTGAAATTTTTATTTTTCAGCCAATTGAATAAAGATATAATACAAAGTAGAGTAAAATTCTGACACGATACTAATTCAAATAGGGACCACAAGGCTACCCCAGATCATTTACTTCTAGGAGCTCCTTTCAAGAAATACTGCTCCGTGTTAATTGTATGATAATTGATAATTGCATATGATAATTGATAATTGTATATGATAATTGATAATTGTATATGATAATTGATAATTGTATATGATAATTGATAATTGTATATCATGATAATTGACATGATAATTGTAGCAGGTACAATTTCTGGATCCTTGGGATTGCATCTTTAAATGCTAGATGCAACCCTCAAGCTATTCCCTCCTACTGGTTCTTTTGCTTTTTGAACTTAAGGTTGAGTCCATGCTGTTCCAGCACAGTCTATGCCCAATCTGTCCTATATAACTAATACTTGCTAACATTTGTATATTAGTTTGTGATCTCTAGAAATCTGATGCAGTGATGAAAATCAAGGTTATTAATAAAAGTCATTTGTTAAATCTTCAGGAAATGTAAGAAGTTTTATTAAATGTCACTTAACTGAAAGAAATTACTATTGAAATGCATCATATATGACATTCTGACAATAAGAAGTCCTCAATAAGTGGAAATGTTAACTTCATTTCTGCCATAAATTCCTAAACCATAGAATAAAAATTTTGAGGGTGGGGTGAAAATCACCATATCCTGAATATTCTTAAAGGTGTAAAATAATAGTTAAAATCATAGTTAAAAACTTGATGTAAAAAAGAAAAAAAATCTCATTGCTAGCAATTTTGACACAGACAGCTATTATAACAAAGAAACCCTAAGGTGCCAATAAAGAAATTTTGAGAATCTTCTCCTATCAACCTCAAGGAGCTCAGCTGAGTCTGGATATTTTTCCATTATTTATGCCAACAGATTGAAATGTAATTGACAGGAAAATAGATCTTCAACTTGGGTGATGAAGAATTCTAGTCTTCCTCTTGTGAAACACTTTTTGCCTTAATAGGAATTAATTGTATCATTTTCTTACATTAATGGGGGGGAATTCAATGACATCACTAAAAATTGACAGTGATCTGATGACACATAATCAATCAACTTGCTTATATAAAGGGGAAAAAGGAACTTCTCTTCTCAGTGGTTTCTACCCATCCAGTTAGATCCGGCAAAGGAAGTATGCTTTGAGTCCCATTTGTAAGAGAATGATGTCACCTACTGGGACTCCGGAGGAAGGCCATTTCTGCCACAATGCCTGGCCTCTGGAACCTCTTGGCCTGTTAAACTTGCCCTGGCCTTACTTGCCTTTTGCAAGGCGCTAGAAACCTGGCATTGCCATTGAGCCTGGGACCCTGATGGCATGGGTGAGCTCATTTCATGAGTAGTTTGTGTGTTAACAAATGTCCTTGGCTGCTATTTTTATATGTTGACTTAAAGCTTTGAACAATGTTCACTATGTTGCTAGATTTAAAAAAAAATTTTTAGTGATGATTTACAAGAGAGTAACATCTGTATAAATGTGGAATTATGAAAATAGAAGAAAGCTTAGTGCTATTATTGTACCTCCATTGTCCTGTTCATAATTCAGAAAAAGGAAATATTTGGAGAAGCACGAATAATATTAATAAAATAACCGTTGTACTTCATATTCAAATGAATTTATGGAGATTACAACTAAATTAATAGTTTTTATTCTGGGGTTTACTATTGCCTCATAATTTATTCCACAATCTATGTAGAGAGATTTTTATTTCCTTTTGGTTTAAATTATTTTCAATAAATAATAAAATGAAGATTGTGTTAGAATTTATTATTGTTTTGCAGAAGATTATTCTACATTTTAAGATGTTTGATGTAAATAATCCAAACTTCTTTCATTGACTGGTAAACTGTGTTTGATGTGAACAGGCTCTATATGTTGATATTTATGAAAAAGAAGTAATGAAGCAGACAGTGGCAAATTCCACTTAACTGTTGAAGCATTCACTTTTTCCTGTGAGGCTTCAGTACCCATATGTTGTATTTAATATTTGGATATTATTTGTTTCCATGGTTAACTTTTTTCCCCTTCCTTCCTGCATTGCCCTAATTAGTGATCCCAGCCAATCAAGAATTGTATATTGAATATGATGACTTGTTATGCTTTTTTAGGAATCAGATCTGGCAATGTGCCAATGTCACTGCAGAAAGCAAATGAAATCAATTTGGTGGAGGGTGAGCAATACTTCCTGAGTAGCTGCTGGCTTTTGAAGCATTTACTCAAAAATAATTGAAAGGAGGACCATTTTTCAGCTGAAAATCAGAACTTAAATCTTTTGCTCTGGTCTAAATTTGTTCTTGGTCCTAAATGTCCCCCTAATCATCAAGACAGTCCTGAGTGCACAGAGCAGTTATTGCTCAGTCTCTTGATCACAATGTAAAATTTGATTGAATAACAGTAGAATATTAAGAATATCACAGGGCTGGCTTCATAAATATTGCCCAAGAATGAAGTTACTGATGATGTTTCAAGAATGATGGTACCAATGATGGTCAACCCAGTTTTTATGGGTTTTTTTTTTACTGGGGAAGTAAACTTTGGATGCTGCTTATTAATTATTTGGGAGTTTATTAAATTAAAGCTTATTTATTTCATGTAAAACAAGGATTTTTAAAGTTAGTTTCATATTTTTCTTTGGAAAATTTGTAAGATTTAAAAAAGTGGTGTGTGATATATAATGTACTCTGTGTAATGTCTGTGTGTATGTGCATAATTATGAGAATATAAAACAAAACCATGAAGTTTGATTGTTTAATACAAAACAACAGTTGCTGGCTGCAGTTCAACACATGGAGACAGACATGCTTAAATGCCTTGAAATCAATGGAGTGAGCATGCCAAACTCCAGGTTGGATATAATATGAAGTTAATATACTAGTTGCATTTTGAAAAAAGTATAGTTGTCCTTGCCATCCAGGTAAGCTGAATTTGCAGAATCTTATTTTTTAAACAGAGCTCTGAGCAGTCCCTGAAACTGCAAGACATGATTTTATTAGAGTTTAGATAAAAAGATTTGATGTTTTTCATTTTGGAGTGTACCAGAGGTTAAAGTTGCCATCTGAAGTTAGTTTATATTTTCATATACTCTGGGGGAGAAGGGGGGAATCTGCTTATTTAAAAAATTTCAAAGGTCATCAAAGCTCACTCAATAGGGTATTTGATTGGCCTTCATTTGGTTAAAATGAAAAGGTCTTTGAAGAAATAGAAGCTGTACAATTTTTAAAACATTCCCTGGATTTTTAACTAGTGCTATTCCCAAACAAAAAGTTCATTTGAAAGGCTGAACAAGTTTTTGAACACTGTCTTTCGGAGAAAGTTTCATTTCTCAGTATTCCAACATTATTTTAGAAAATGATCAATCCTGGCTCTTTTATGGCAGAGAATATGAAACAGGTGCCAGAATTCCTTTTTGTCATAAATTTCACTATTCATAGTCATTTCCCTGATCACTATAAGATGAATAAAGAGAAGTTCATTTATTTGTCACTGAAAATTTTTGACCAAATTAACAAACATTTAAGAAATTTTTTTTTTTCACCTCAACTGTGAGAAACTAACATTGCCTAAAATGTTGGAAGGAGTATAAGTTACAAACCCACCATAGTTTTAACAGCAGCAGGAAGAGGAGGGGGGGGGAAGGGAGCTGGTGAAGGAGAAGGAGCAACCACCACTTCCTAACAACTTTGGGCAATTGTAGATTAAATATCAGTTTGTTTCAGAAATATACTGGCCCACTGTTTCTATCTGTGATTAATTTCTGTTTTGCAAATGAGGACCAGAAACAGGAATTACAGTATGAATATTATAATAAGGCTAATCATTAATAGTTTTTCAATGCAAGGTTTATAGTAGGTTTGCACAACACTGAGCAATTTTGCTGATGGATGCTTGAGTAATGAATGAAAATTATTTAATATGTACAGTGCATGAATATTCACCTTTCCAAAAAACAGACTATTGTCCAAAAGCTAAAACATGCAGTCCTTAAAATACTATTTACACTGTGTCTTCTGTCTTTTATCTCTCAAATATGATTTTTTTTTCACTAGGACATAATAACATGGCCCCACCTACTGAGTGTAAAAGACAGTTTTTGATTCCTTGCAACAACGTTTTTTTCCCATGACAGGAGGCTTACTCAAACCAGTGGACAACTTCTAAAATGAATGATTGTCAAGATGATTGACATGGCTGCTCTTACATATCCCCTTTTGCCTGGGGAACAGAAATGAAAAGGCAGCTGTGGAGTGGTGAAAGAACACTTGTGTCTAACTAAACACAGTTGCAAACTCTTGATAAGATTTAGGCTATATCCAGATGTGAGTCTGCCTTATATTGCTGATTTTTGTTTTTGATTTTGTTTCTTAATGGAATAATATATATTAATATACTGTAGAATAATTTGTTACTGTGGAAGAGAAATGCCAGATCTCCTTATCACAAAAAACTTAATAGAAATTAATTTTATCACAAAGATATCTGCCATTTTTCATCTGCAGTAGTGAAGTGCTCAAGAGAGATTGTTCTTAGATTTATGCATAGTTGTCAGGTGTGAAGAAGCAAACTCACACATGCACACTTTGAGCTAACTACGTTATTATATTCTGCCTATAAATACAGAAATCTCCCCAGTCTGGCAGCTTTCCCCGGGAACAATTAGATAAGGTTTTAAGGAATTCAGGAAAGGTCAATTCTGGCTCTTTTGCAGTTGCAGAGTGATTCTAGACTAACCCTATGCTACATCCCTCCTCTCTGCCAGGCTGAATACTGGCAGATACAATATTGGACCTGATCACTTCAGTGTCTCTTCCTTCCTTCCTTTCATCTGACTGGGCCAAGTAGGTGTCATTCTGTCCTCTTCATAGGATGAGAAGTAGAAATGGGTCAGTGGATGCTGCAAGAAGATAAGGCAATTGTATTAAATAAAATATGATGCTTACGAATTTTGAGATTGCAATTGATCCTTAAATGCTCATTGACATATTGGTTTTTTTTTTCATTGATTAGTTTAACTATCTAATTGGCAATAGGACTAGAAGGATTTAAAACAAGAATTTCAGAAGAATGAACAATTAATTGCAATTGTTATAGAAGAGTGTCATCATTCAAATTCTTCAGTGGCTGCCAATTCTAATAATTTATTCTAAACCTGTTGGATAAATGTGCTCCAGCAACTTCTTGAAATGATTTATCTGACTTTTCTTTAGCAATGTTGATTAACATACTTAAACACTTATCAGAATTAATAAAAAAAACTTTTTAATTCAAGTTTCGGTTCCATTTTTACCTTTACTTTACTTTTACCTTTAATAGTTTATTTTCAAGAAAAATAAATATACCATCTCTACCTCATCTCCGCATGTTATTAAATGATCTTTTTTTCTCTCCTTTTTAAAATATTTGTATTTATATTTGCTTTCCTCAGTCTTACGCAATAAAATATCAATAATAAGGTCAAACAGAACAGACAAGAACAGGCATTCTCCTTTAGTGCCTTTATTTTTTAAAAAATGTTGATATTGATCCTTTTGTTTTGTAAAATCTAGCTAACTATTTACATAAATGAGGTAACGTTTGATTCCTGTTTTATATAATATATGGTATATATATAATATATGGTATATTATATAATATATGGTATATAATATATGGTATAATATATTCTAAGATAACTTCATTCCATTAGGCCAAATACTTTAAAGAAAATACCAAAAAAGTGGCATTTTGAAGTGTTAATTGAATCAACAGTATTTCATTTGAGCAACAAATCCAGATTGATCAGAAGATATACAGATCTACTTACCATAAAGGTTAACTTATAGACCAGTCATCTTGACTTCACAATGTATTTGATCTATATAAAGCACATGTAGTGGAACCAAGCTGTTACAACAGCTAATAGTTCAGTTATATAAAGTTTTCCCTTATATTTCCTAAAATAACCATAGTTAGCTGAATGTGAAATAAGGTAATCTATTAGGCATGAATCTGGACCTTAAGTCATGGTCTATTGAAGAGCTATATTTTTTTAGATTTCTATATCAAATATCCTGAAAGAAGTTACAAAGAAAATCCCACAAATCTATTGGCTATCTAAAAGACATTGGTAGCTATATCTATATACAAATTGTATTTCCATGTGCCAGAGCAAACCAACTTCGAAATAAATCATACAATACATTGTAGATAGAAAGGGTGTTAATTAAGTACATACTCAGCACATATTGATTTACTCATTTTAGTGAAATGTAATTTAGAAAGCAGAAGGTAGAAATTAGCATGACAATTCAAACAGTGAAAAATTAGGTGGTGTGAACTAGTACTTTCTAACTACAGGAAACAGTGGGAGCTCAGACCTTCCTCTATCCATGATTTCTATTATAGGAAGAAGTGAGATCACCATGGCTAGTGGAGTCAGGGAAATCCCAAGTTTTTTGCAGCAATTCTGCTGCCCTGAGAATTCAAAAGAAACCTGCTGCTGGCAAGCCAAATTGTGTGGGTTTAAGCTCACATGTTTAACAGTACTCTGCCAGGCTGAGTGTCTTCACATTTTCTTCCCAATTATAATGGAATAAACATAGCATGTCTAGGCTTAGAAGAAAATGGTGAGCAGGACTGATAGCGAATATTTAGGGAAACCTGGAGGATGAGGAATAATCTGAACTGTTTGCATTTTGGTAAATGGATATTTTATACCTTAACACTCATTTTGTGCAAATGTCCACACCTGGCTTTCAGCGTGTCAAATATGTGCAGCACTCCAACAGCTTCTCTGTCCCTATCATTTGTTATTATGCTAATGTTTGTGCTAATAACATGATTGCTTTCCTTTTTTTGAAGTATGCTATTGCTGTAATTAGTAATAGTTCCAGAAAAGACTTCCAGAAAAATAGAGCAATTTTTGCGTCGTATCCTTGCTTTCCCTCTCTGTGTTTCTTTTTGGAAATCAGCTCTATGACATTGGAAACCTGTAAAAACATACACAATTATTTTTCTCAGGGAAGATACAACAATGAATCCATGCACCATGACCAGTGATGCCAGTCTGGAAGCCCATAAATTCATTTTGAAGTAAACAAAGATTCACTTCTAATCCTCAAGTAATTCTTTACCAGCATTTCTTGCAAAAGACCAATTATAAAAGAAATATTATATATAGGATTTGAACAATATTTGTATTGATGAACTAATATCTTGCCTCTTTCCCTTTCCCTGTGTAGTCTTCCCCCCCTCCCCCCCTCAAAAAATCTGTTAACTTTTGAGACCACACAAGTGAACCCGGTGCTAGCAAATAACTTCACTGCCCTCTGACTTCATTTTAACAGCCCTCTGAGGAAATAAGGTCACAAGTTCACTGATGGCAGGAAAGACCTACTGGTGGCCTGGGCTATCCCAAACATTTACTGTACAGTTCCCAATTTATAAAGAAACGACAGCAGGGTTTTGATTTTCTTCAGAGCTGTATGAGTTTTCCATATGTTTTATATTTTTGGTTCCTACCATCATCTTCAGAGGGTTGCAAACATATGTTATGGGCCTGCCCAGTGGCCCTATATTATGATAATTATTTTAACTGCTGTTTTGAAACATCGCAGTGGTACAACCCAGAAACTTCCTCACCGGTACCTGCACAGTTGGTTGAACAAAAAAATGGATCCCTGGTCAATCAAACACATCTAATAAGTTGTAGATAAATAGATGATTTCATCACCCATAATATGCACATCCAGAAGGCAGCAAGTCACCTCAGGCTAGGTGTTGATATCAACCTGTAATAAATGGGGAAGCTGTACCTTCATGCTAGGCAATAAATGAACTTGCAAGGCATGCTGCTCTAATAAACTGAAACAATACAAATGTGCAGGAAGGAAAATACTACCCACGGTGAGCAAGGCTACTCAGAAACACCTCGTAACTGCTAGAGATATAAATTAGCCCTTATAAATCTCCCCAACTCTCTTTGCCCTGACATCCATCTCCTGCCAAAATGTTATATTCTTTGAAAGAACTGTTCAACTCGATTAAATGGTTTCTCTCCTTGGGAATGTGGAAGACTTTATTTGTTTTTGTGGAGTGACTTTTTAAATAACCTTCTATAATACGTCAAACAGATGTCCTGGCTACAATTCACCTGATGTTTGCAGCTATTATTATTTTTGTGATTAGTCCTATTTCCCATTCTCCTCCTGTTCTCCATCATCATCATCATCATCATTGAGTCTCACAGGTGAGAGAGGATAAGGATCCAATGCAGAGCAAGTTCAGAAAGGAAAGGCTTCCAAAGAATTCCCTTGGACTTCCTGCCTTCTGCCACAGCTTCAAATGCACAGAACATTTTGTTGCCTTTCCAAGCTAGTTTGAATGTATTCCTTGCCACTGTATGTAATGGAAGCCCTTTTTATTTCAGGAAAGCAAGTGGCTGAAAAGGTAGTTCTTCTGATTTATTGGGACATTTAAATATTCCAATAATGAATGTTGAATAATTCAATGTTGTTCTTTCCAAGGATATGACAACTACCACCACAATATTTTTACCTTTTTGGAGTACTGAAGCCTATTTTCAGAAATGTTGAAGCATTTGGTAGTACCACCTGTAGATTCAGACAAATTCAGGGTCAAGATATATCACAGACAGCTATAACTATATTATGGTAAAACTCTCTAACAACCACAAATTATTGATGATAGTTAAATAAAGAGGTAAATAAAGAATTCTGACAAAGGCTCTTCCAATGGAGGGAATGGACTTTAAATGGTAACCAGAGCTTACTATAAACCAGCATAAAATGACACCCCCAGGATAAAAGAATCTTAGCTTCACACTTATACTAACGGTGTTTGAGCTAGCAGAGATGGACAAGAATTTTTTGGTAAAGTTAGTTTGCAGGTACTGTACTTGAATGTTCATGATGAGGATTATTATAAAAGACATCAACAATAAAATTGTTGATATTGTAATACCTCTCACAGGTCAGTGCAGAATACAGCTCAATTGCAGCACAGTTAAACAGATTCTGCAAAGAGAAAGGGGGCAGAAAGTAGATACAGAGATTTCCCCCCCTCTTTAGCTGAAACATCTAAAATAAGTTTTCTAATGAAATTGAATTTGGGAAAGATAAAAGTATTTTCTCTTTTATATAATCAGACTGAAATGTGTTGAGGTAGAATCTAGTGATGGGTGGTTTAAAGTTTTAAACTAGTTCAAGTGTCTTGTCTAAAAACAGAAGAGTTTTTTTTTGAACATCCAGGTTCAAGGTAGTTTTCATCTGGAGTGATCATGACCATACCTCAATTTCCTTTAAGGTATCTGGGACTTTCCCCCCAACTTATTTTCCTTCTATTTTCCCACCCTTTGGAACTTCTGTTACTTTTGTTTCCCTGATATGGGTATGAAGTTCCAACAAGTTAAAGAAAAAAAGAAGGGAGGGATCAGCAATATGACATATGAGTGCAAGAGTGTTTTGACTCCTGGAGACTGCTTGGAGAAGTTCATGAAATTTTTTTGGCAAGATTTTAGAAGTGGTTTGCCACTGTTTCCTTCCTAGGAACAAGAGAGTGACTGGCCCAAGGTCACCCACCTGGCTTTGTGCCTAATGCAGGACTACAACTCACAATCTCCTGATTTCTATTCTGATACCTTAATCATGTGGAATAAGCATGTCCAAAATAATTTTTTATATGTTAGATCTCAATCTCATCTTTCTTTCAACAAGAACCCTACAACAGAGAGAGGTGTGTGTTGAAAGCAATTGTCCCAATGTCACCTAGTGAGCTCCTTGATTTGAGTGGTGATCTAAATCTAGGTCTCTCTAATCCCTCTCCAGCATTCTAATTATTGCAGTACATTGCTGTCTCTGTGCAAGGATATGAATGCATTTTTTTCTTTCTAAAAAAATATCACCATCTCAGAGAGCCTAATGTAGAATCTTAAGATGGAAAGAGGGGAGCAATCTTTGGTCACACAAATGTCTCCTGTGCATGGTGATTTGTGGGTCAGGATCATAGGATTTATAGGTGTAACTTTCTTTAGTAGTTTATAGTTTGTTTGGAACATTTTTTTTCATTTGAAAAGCTGATATCTTGGAAAAATCAGAACAGTTTTAACAGAACCTATTTTATTAAGTTGCCTGTGTGTCTAAATTAGCATTTGTTCATAAAGGACACATTTTCAGTGTTGCAGTTTGAAAGCAGATTTTCAAGCATTCCCCAAAGAAAAGTCAGATAATTTTGCTGAATAGATAATTTGTCTTTGATGATATTTATTTACATACACTTTAAAATGATGATGAAAGATAGAAAAAAGTCATTTAAAATAGGCATGATTATATCAGCAGAGACAAATCACAGTGAATGCAGATTTATATAAACAAATTAAATGGAAACAGTGAACTATTTTCTAATGGCCTCATCTTGGCCTTAAATTTTGCATCTGCAATCAATTGAGGATGCAAAGAAACACTGTAGATATAAATTATAGAATATTGAAAAGTATCTGTAATGTTTCAAGTGAAATCAGGTCTATAGTTGTTTAAATTTGATGAACATTTCTTGCAAAATTATGGGTGTAAAATTCCAAGTGTACTCCAAACACTGTGCATGTGGTTAAAGCATATTCTATATGTGCCAGGAGCAAATATACCATTTTGTGGCTTTCCAATGATGATCAACTTGCTCTAAATTTTTAATGTACATTTAATTTTGAAAAGGAGCCTGTGATCATTGGGTAGGTGATGGGAATTCTAGTCCAGTCCTCTGGAGGAGGTCAGATTGCCTGTCTATGCTCTGGTGTTATTTACAATAATGGCAGTGATGGTAGGAGAGGAATCAATCACAATTATATTTCATGGAGAAATGACACTCTGAGGTGAGAAGCCACTGGAATTTTTCCATGGTAACTATAAATTCACCCCAGATGATGAAATTCAAGCCTCGTTGAGTTCCTGATTGGGCTTTGGGCAAATGCCTAGAGAATTGCATAGGGCCACTATGAGGCTATTGGCCTATCCAGGTTTTAATGGCATTAAAAACGTCTGCTCTCATGGGGGTATCTGTCTTCATCAGAATTCACAAAAGCAGAACAATTGGAACTGCTTCAGACATGAAAGTGTGGCTAATGTAGCCACTCCCATATCCTTCAATAAATCATACAAACAGCAGCTGGCCACTATACAATGCTTTTTGCTCACATGTGGCTTGAGACTTGAAATTTGGTCAGATATGTAGTTTCTTATAAGCTGTTACATTGAACAAATGGTTAAGGATTGGATTAGAAACAGAAAGATCTGAGTTGTGGTGCTACCTTAAGCACAAAACCAGTCATTCTTCCAGTCTGTGGAAGAAAGCAGTTCAAATCACTCCTGAAAACTGTATGGACTTGTTAGAAGCCAAGATTGATTCTCCAAAGAAGCAAAAATTTACTAAATATGGCTAAATTCTACATCATATTTGTCTGTGAAACATGGCTCAACTCATCTCTCCCTGACTCCATTACCACAGTAAGACACTATCATGTTTACCGATCAGATCATGAAATTCGTAGAGGAGGTGGTGTTGCTATCTTCTATAAAAAGTCCTTACATCTAAAAAACATCCAAATTACTCAGGAGCTTGCTCTTCCTGAGACCATCATCTGTGAACTATCCTTAAATATCACATTTCAATTCTTACTATGTTACAGAGCCCCTGATTATGACATCGAACATGTGAACAAGCTAAATACACGACTAACATGGGCAGCATCCTGCCCACATGCTTTTATCTCTCTTGGTGACTTCAATCTACCTCATATCTACCTGGACCCTAAATGAATGTACAACTGAACCCATACATGCAACCTTCTAAAATGCTGTTACAAATCTGGGACTGGAACAATTAGTAACCAACAAAACTAGACTAAACAATTGCCTCAATCTCATCTTCTGCAATAGTTTGAATTTAATTTACAGAATACAAACTAAAGAACCCTTTTCCAGCAGTGACCACAATATGATTGACTTTTGTCTCAACATACGCCCACACAAAAATCATCACAATGACGTAATCCCCAATTATAACTTCAAAAAAGACAACTATGATCTTATAGACAACGATCTCTCATCCCTTGATTGACAATTTCTATTCACTGGATGCAATACTGTTGAAGACTATATTACAACATATTTTTACTTGAAGTCAAAAGAGTCATCAAACTATATGTACCAACAACTCCCAAAACAAACAAACAAAAAAAACAGATTACCCATAACAATAAGGAAACTTCAATCCAAAAAAAGATCACTCTGGCAGAAAAACAAATCTGGTCACGTTGCCAATTTCAAAAGCCGATACAAAAATTTATGCCACCAGATAAAGACTGTTGTGTTCGCGGAAAGAGAGACTTGAGACCAGCGTGACTTTCAGCTCTTTTATCAGTTGCTAGGTTCCATCTGACTGTGGAGCCGCGGCAGCCTGTTTTATAGAGGCTGCTCACGGCTCGCTGCCAATGACTGCTCGTTGAAATCTCCCGCTGCTCAGGCGGGCCAATCATATGGTGGTAATTGTCAACCAATCACTGTCGTTTAAAACACCAATCAGATTCGAGTATTTGGGGACCAATGGGAACAGGGTATTACGAGTATGCTAATTTGTAACAGACTGAATGCACCAATTATCACATTAAACAAGAGGAAAACCTTCTATGCACCAATTCCACCTGCGCTTTTTACAATTTTGTAAACAACAAACTAAAAGATTCAAGGTCCATCCCATCCCTGATAGGATCTAATGGTAAAGACTGCAACAATGACACCATTAAAGCCAACATCTTTAACACATTCTTCAGCTCAGTATTTGTAAACAGCAATGGATCATGCCCAGTATTTTCTAGCCAAACCACAGACAACTACAATGATCTAATACATATCAATTTTACAGAAGACAATGTTGAAAAAGCACTACACAATCTAAAACTATCTCTGTCTATTGGACTGGATGGAATATGTGCCTACTTCTTAAAAAAGCTACCCATTGCCATAGCCGAACCTCTAAGCATAATCTTTCAGGACCAGCTCCTTGCTAAAACTATGGTCACAAGCCACAGTCATCCCCATCTTCAAAAAGGGAGACCCCAGCCTAGTTGAAAATTACAGACTAATCTCCTTATGCTGCGTCACCTGTAAAGTCATGGAATAAATTATTAACCAATCCATTATCCTCCACTTAGAGACAAACAATCTACTCTCTAATGAACAATTTGGTTTCAGAAAAAAACTATCCTGCAGTCTGCAACTCTTACACTGCAAAACATATGGACTACACAACGCGATCAGGGCAAAGCAATAGACGCAATCTACATAGACTTCTGTAAAGCCTTTGATTCAGTGGTACACAACAAACTACTCCTAAAACTAAAATCTTTCGGTATCTCTGGACAACTGCATAACTGGATAGAAGCATTCCTGTCAAACAGAAAATAAAAGGTCAAAATTGGGAGTGTCCTATCAAATTCTGTACCTGTCAACATTGGTGTCCCCCAAGGCAGGGTTCTAGAACCAACTCTTCATACTCTATATAAATGACCTCTGTCATATCAAGAGCAACTGCTTCCTCTTTACTGATGATGTAAAGCTATTCAACACCACAGACAATACTGCTACCCTTCAAAAAGACCTTGACTATGTATCAGAATGGTCCAACAAATGGCAACTTCAAATCTCAACAAATAAATGCTTTGTCCTACATATTGGCAAAAAAAATCAGAAAATAAAATACAGGCTGAATTGTCAAGACCTTTTTGATGATCCAAACTCTGTCAAGGATCTTGGAGTACTCATTTCTAATGACCTAAGTGCTAGAGCCCACTGTAACTATATAGCCAAAAAGGCGTTAAGAGTTGTTAACCTAATATTATGTAGTTTTTTGTCTGGTAATATTACACTAATAACTAGAGCATACAAAATATTTGTCAGACCAATACTCGAATATAGCTCATCAGTCTGGAACCCACATTATTTATCTGATATTAGCACTGTTGAGAAAGTCCAGAAATATTTCACAAGAAGAGTTCTCCACTCCTCCACTCATTGCAGAATACCTTATGCTATCAGACTTGAAAGTCTAGACTTAGAATACCTAGAACTACGCCACCTTCGGTCTGATCTAAGTATGGTGTATAAAATTATACATTGCAATGTCCTATCTGTCAATGAATATTTGAGTTTCAACCTTAACAACACAAGAGCACACAATAGATACAAACTCAAGGTTAACCGCACCAAATTTGATTGTAGAAAATATGACTTCAGCAACAGAGTGGTCAATGTCTGGAATACTCTACCTGACCCTGTAGTTTCTTCCCCAAACCCCAAAAACTTTAACGTTAGATTGTCTACTATTGACCTCACCTCTTTCCTAAGAGGTCTGTAGGGGGAGTGCATAAGTGCACCAATGTGCCTACCGTCCCTGTCCTATTGTTTCTTTTATTTTTCTTATATGCATCCATTTCATGTATTCATAACTATGTATGTACTTATACCTATTATCTTGTAAGCAATTGACAAATCATTATAAATAAATAAATAAAAAAGAAAAAGAAAAAAGAAAGTTGTTATATTCATGTTCCACCACATGAGGGACACATTTGTAAGTGGAAAGTGTATTTGCTCATTCTTTGCTTTTTATCACTAAGATTATGTGCTGTAATGAAGCAGTCCCACTGCACAAATCTCTCTCTCCTTTTGAGGCTAAGTTAGTGCAATAATTAGAAAGCCTTCAAGAGCTCCACTTGGTTTAACTTCTTTCTGATTATTCTGCTGGAAATCACTGAACCAAACTCCTGTCTTTTAGCTCACAATTCTTTTTTAGGAGAATTTAGTTTTTCAGGAAGGGAGGAAAAATCATATATAAATTATATATAAATATGTTTTTTTAAGTTTTCGCGGGTACTTACATGAATGCAGTTCAGCATCCTTCAGGTATTATCCCACGTCATTGTCGTGCTTTTAAAGTTGTAGCAACATTTCAGCAGAATCTCATCTGCCATCATCAGGCTTCTGTATTGAGTTCATATGTGGGTCACACTATCACAGCCGTTAGTTTGAAATTTGAGGCTAGCCTACTGTTGTCCCAGGGTCGTTTTTTCTACATCCTGATTGGTTGGGAGTCTTGGTCTGCGTTTATTGGTCTTGGAGTTTGTTTGATTGGTGTTTCTGGTTTCTTCTGTCTGTTTTGTGGCTTTGATTGGCTGGCAACACTGTGTTCCTGTATTGGAGGCTTTCAGTGCATCTTGGCTTCATGTGAAAGGACGGCTATTATCTATTAGGAAGCTGGGTTTCATCTGGGTGCCTGGTTGGGGTGTGTTTGAGCTGGAGGTATCAGGGGGAGTCTGTTTGTGCCCAAGTGTTTGCCTGGCTTGTGGTGTGGAGATCTTTCTGTTTGAGAGTGCAGGCTTCCAAATGATTGACAGTCTGGTGGAATCATCTCTTCTATTCATGATTTCAGGTCTTTTTTCAATCTCTATGGCTTATCTGATGATTCTGTGGCTGGGGTTTTCTATAGTAGCTAGGGTTTTGGTGCCCTTGAATTTGATGTTATGACCCATGGCTTTCATGTGTTGGACTAGTGAGGAGGTGTGTTCCAGCTTTTTTACTGCATTTTTGTGTTCATCCAAGCGGGTACTTATTCTTCTATTGGTCTGTCCAATGTATGTGGCTGGGCATGATGTACAGGGAATTTCATATATGCCTTGGTTTTCCAGGTCAATTTTGTCTTTGGGGTTTTTAAGGATGGCTGCTATTTTTTAATCTGTTTTGAAGGCAGTCTTGATGTGATGCCTGTGTAGTATCTTACTGATTTTGTCTGTAGTACCTCTTATGTAGGGCAGGACAGCTGTTCCATAGGTCTGTTAATCTTCTAGGTCTCTATTATGTCTTAGTGTGTTTTTGTGGATCAAGCTAGTGATTTTGTTTTTGTGGAAGCCGTTGGCTGTCAGTACTTTAGTCAGGGTGCATAGTTCAGTCTTTATGTGTGTCTTGTCTGCCAGGCGTTTGGTTCTGGCAATTAGTGTTTTGGCAACGGAATTTATCTGTGCTGGGTGGTGACGGGTTTGGGCATTGAGGGAGCGGTTGGTGTGTGTTTTCTTCTGGTATACGGTGTGTCCTAGTGTGCCATCTGTTCTTTTGTAGATTAGTACATCTAGGAATGGTAGTTGTTTGTTTATTTCCGTTTCCATGGTGAACTTGATTTTGGGGTATGTGCTGTTTAGGTGTGTTAGGAAATTGTTTAGGTTTTCTTTTCCATGGAGCCAAATCACAAATTTGTCATCGATTTATCTTAGCCATAGTTTGGGTTTGTGGGTGGCATTAGCTAGGCTCTGGATTCGAATTCTTCCATGAACAGGTTTGCAATGACGGGTGACAGGGGTGATCCCATAGGGTCTCCTTCAATTTGCTTGTATCTTTGTCCTTTGTATATGAAATATGTGTTGGTTAAGCAGTGTTCTGTTAGTTCCATGAGATGTTTCGCTGGTTGGTATTTATTTTTGATGATTTTGAGAGTTTCTTTTATCGGGACTTGAGTAAATAGTGAAACCACGTCGAAACTTACAAGAAGATCTTCTTGTTCCACGTGTAGATCTTTGATCATTTCTAAGAAGTGATATGAGTTTTGTACATATGAAGCTGCAGTTTCAGCATGGGGCTGTAGTTGTTTTGCTAAGTGTTTAGCTAGGTTTTGTAGTGGTGCTCCTTTGGAGCTGACTATGGGTTTGAGAGGTATGCTTTCTTTGTGTATTTTTGGGAGGCCGTATAGATTGGGGCATCTGGAAGATTTTTCTCTTGGTATGATCGTCTCTTGGATTTCTTTGTTTATGTGGCTGGTTATAATTTTGAATGAAGAAAAAAGCATCCTGGGACAGCAATAGGCTAGCCTCAAATTTAAAACCAATGGCTGTGATAGCCTGACCCACATACAAACTCAACATAGAAACCTGATGATGGCAGATGAGATTCTGCTGAAATGTTGTCCAATATTCTTCTATTGGTCTGTCCAATGTATGTGGCCGGGCATGATTGAAGGCAGTCTCAATGGAACAGCTGTCCTGCCCTACATAAGAGGTACCACAGATAAAATCAGTAAGATACTACACAGGCATCACATCAAGACTGCCTTCAAAACAGACAAAAAAATAGCAGCCATCCTGAGGAACCCCAAAGACAAAATTGACCTGGAAAACCAAGGCATATACGAAATTCCCTGTACATCATGCCCAGCCACATACATTGGACAGACCAATAGAAGAATAAGTACCCGCCTAGAGGAACACAAAAATACAGTAAAAAAGCTGGAACACACCTCCTCACTAGTCCAACACATGAAAACCACAGGTCACAACATCAACTTCAATGGCACTAAAACCCTGGCCACTATAGAAAACCCCAGCCACAGAATCATCAGAGAAGCCATAGAGATTGAAAAAAGACCTGACAGCATGAATAGAAGAGATGATTCCACCAGACTGTCAATCATTTGGAAGCCTGCACTCTCAAATAGAAAGATCTCCATGCCACAAGCCAGGCAAACACCTGGGCAAAAACAGACTCCCTCTGATAGTTCCAACCTAACCCCCCCACCAGGCACCCAGGTGAAACCCAGCTTACTAATGAATAGCAGCTTGCTAATGAAGAGCAGCCGTCCCTTCACACGGAGCCAAGCTGCACTAAAAGCCTCCAACACAAGAACAGACTGTTGCCAGCCAATCAAAGCCACAAAACAGACAGAAGAAACCAGGAAGACCAATCAATCAAACTCCAAGTCCAATGAAACAGGTCCAGGCTCCCAACCAATCAAAATGGACCAGCCTCAAATTTAAAACCAGGAGCTGTAAGACCCATATCCACACAGAAGCCTGAAGATGGCAGATGAGATTCTGCTGAAACGTTGCTACAACTTTAACAGAACTCCAATGACGTGGGATAATACCCGAAGGAAGCTAAACAGCACATATATTTTTTTCTTGACAAGATATTTCAATTTGCAGGTGGTAGATGAATTTCAGGATAGTTGCGATTGATGGCATAAACCCCTCTAACCATCACTACCTTATAATCTCAAAACATGAGATGTTTGTCCCAGCTGAACTTATTTACCACTTTCAGTTGGGAACCTAATGTTCCCAGGAAAGAAAAATAACCACAAACATATAGAAAGCAGCATGAATCTTACCTTCTAAGTGAAAAGAATTCAGTCAAGTTCTACACTTAAATCAGTCTGACTTAGAAAGATTTGGGAAATATTTTAACTGATGCATGGCCCTGTGAAATGGCCAAATCTGGAGTATCTGAAGTGGTGGGTTTCAAAAATGTTTACTACCGATTTTGTGGACATGGCTTGGTGGGCGTGGCAGGTGAAGGATACTATAAAACTCCATTCCCACCCCACTCCTGGGGGAAGGTTACTGCAGAATCACATTCCCTCCCCACCCTACTAATCTGTTTTCCAGCTCCATTCTCCTGTGCAGGGCAACAAAAGAAGACCCAGCTGATCAACTGGGACTCAGAAGGCAGAGAATAGAAGGGGAAGGGACCAGTCAGAGGTGGTACTTGCCAGTTCTCCGAACTACTCAAAATTTCTGCTACCAGTTCTCCAGAACTGGTCAGAATCTGCTGAATACCACCTCTGGAATGACACCAAGTCTTCAATGGTACTTGCAAAATCTGACCCCCTTCTCTCCAAGGTTTATCTTTGTGTGTAAGTGCATGCCTGAGATGAGAAACATAGAGACATTGAACATCAGTTGCATTGTAAGGTTTAAACTATACATCTTATATATGAAGCATACTATCTATACTTCCCTCCTCTTTATTTTTCTGTAGATTAAGATTAAGGAGGTGAATCTTAAATTTATTTCACCAGGTGCAACAAATCTTAATTCATATAATATAATGAATGTATATATTATATATATAATGAACTCTGAATGTTGTTTACTGAAGTTTACTCTGATAAAGAGTATAAAGGTGCAATGAATTTGAGTTCTGGAGATTTCATAGGATCTTGTGCAATCAAACTAAACAATATCTTGAATGTGTAGCATGCAGCTAACCCTTGCCTTATCTTCATCCATCCATCCAGAGTGTCTATACCCTTGATACAGATGTTTGTGAGCTTAAACCACCCCCTCCAGCTTCTTTCTTTCCCAAGTTCACACATTTTGCATGTAAAAATCTCTGCTTATGGAAGAAAGAATCAGCCACATACTCTGTATCCAATATATTATGCAGCTGAAATAGAAAATGCATTGACCTCAGCAGAACGGAGCAGCTTCTTGTCATTCTTTCCCCTTACAGTTCCCATTTTGTCCTACTGATTCTTTTGAGGAGCAGTTGTTGATTCTGTGTTTTTTTTTAATAAGGAAAGGAAGAGAAGACATCAGCAGAGAGTAATTCAACAGATATGTTCAACTGAAGATAATTAAATGCTGCTTTTTCAAGGAGTGTTCCAGTATTATTAGAGAAGAATAAAAACATTTATAAAAAATAATTCAGGGTAAGTTACAATTTTAGTTTCCTAGAGCAGAAGTTAAGACTCTTATGGCACATTGAAAACAATAATTATGACATAAAGCTTGGTAACTTAAAGTCCATTTTTTTAGATTATACATAATGAATGAGTGACAGTACAGAAAATAGAGGGGGAATACTAAGTGAATTGCAAGAAGTAGAAAGTATGACTAGTGATAACTGCCAATAGCTAATAATTTAACTATTACTCTCTGTTCTCGCTACATTTCATTTTCCTGGTTTCTTTCCTGGTGTTTATATCCTCCTGCCAAGTTTGTGTGTGTGTGTTTTATAGCAGTTAATAAATTGATTCTGTTATATTGTTTTGTTTGTTTTTGGCTGCTGTGGTGACATTTTTAAATGAAATTAAGAATGTAGGCCAACTTTAGGAGGAGTAATTCAAGGAATAATTCAAAAGACCAATCCATATTGTCACTTTCTGAACAATCCTCATTCCAGCACAAACAAATATATGGTTGTCCTCAACATGCCAGTTATGCTTATTGTCATTTAAAATATATTAGCAGTGTTGACAAATTGTTGAATCTATACTTCTGTTACTGAAAAATATTCTTTAGCCCCTTGTGAACTGGGTTAATTCCACTGTTCAAAACAATGCCAACGTGTTGATATTTTCACAAGTTCAGAATGTAGAGTTGTAATTGCAGGAATGTTCCAATCTCGGATGGCAAACCTCAGATAAAGAATGTTTCCAAGCAAATACAACTCAGGCAAACAAAATCACTAATTTATGGATAAAGGAGGATTAGAGAGGGGAAGTAGACATATGTTAGACTAACTAGAGATAATTAATTGTATGGATTACTGAACTAAACAGTAACGAAAGTTAAGCAGTAACCAAAGTTAACCAGTGATGGAGGATAACTAAAAATGTATATAAATGCAAGACTATACTCCAATAAAGTTCATCATGATTCAATTGTTCATGATCAAACAACTCGACTGCCTCATCATTATAACATCAGAAGAGTCCAGACCTACTCAGAATGTTCATTCTGTTTTAAGACATTGCATAATAGAAACAGCACTGAATCAACTCAGTGCAATGAAGATTAACACAGCTTGAGCATTATCACTAATGTGGTTGTCTGGCTTCCAGACAATTCCATCCTTGGTCATAGCTCAGAGAAGCTGCTGGAATGGATAGCCTTACCTATGTCCAGTTGAAAAGGTATTAACTCAAAAGATCCAGGATGACCCGTCATACTTATTATCTAATGCTATTAGGGATCTTTCTTCTTTGTAAGAATAAATATGAAGTGTCTTCATTGTGCCACAAAGCTGAGAAGAGTTAATGCAGTTGCTATGTTTGGCACAAATCAGCTGTAGCAGTTAACTAACCCTGGACGTTTTCTCAGTTGTGACAAACATTTTGGCTTTCCAGAACTGCTTTAATCTTTTCAGAAGATTTATATTTGCCTTTGCATCAATAACGTGCCCACAATAACCTATCAAGTTTTTGAAAAATTAGCATTTTATGCTATTGGCTCTTAACCCATATTCCTCTAGGCATTTCAAGACCTTTTGTAGGGTTTCCAGATGTTTTTCATCACTTCCACCTGTCACAACAGAGTAATCCAAATATGCTGAATTTCCTAAAATAAGTTGCAAAACGTGGTCTTGCACACATTGCCAGAGAGTAAAAGCTGGAGCATTATCAAATCATGATGTGCTACATTGGCAAAGAAGTTGGCTATGGGATGCAACAGCCTCGATATCTCAGCCACATTTTGTCATATTTTGTTACAATTACTGATTTTTTTTCATCTTCCATGGTGGCAGCTTCATTTCCAGCTGTTCAAACCAATGTCTGTATGGCAACCATAAAATATCTCTTCACTTCTTTATCTTTCTTGGAGGCCTTTCTGCTGTTTTGTGTTGTCCCTTTGTGCAGGCAGGAGTTTTGCAATTGCCGAACAACACCAGACTGTATGTAGAGTGCTGAATAAAATCTCTATTTTGGTTGCATCAGGTTTGGTGGGGAAAAAAAACAATACCTGAAAATAAGATGATGGCTCTTTTCATTCTTCAGTAGAAGAGTTGAAACTGTCCATGATGTAAAGTGTTTCAAGATGAGAAAGACACAATGCCCAAATAACAAAATCACAAAGATTCCTGACCCAATAAAATAAATAGAGGACTATGACCAAAATTCCAGTAATTATCTTGGAAACACATTCATGATGGAATCTGCCTCCCTTATTCCTCCTTGCCTTTATAGTACATTTAATATTAAGTGGGAAATAGGCTAGAATGTCTTTAGAACCTAATATTCTAGAATGGTAGAGGGTTTTCTTTTAATATTAAAGATGAAGTTTCCTTCAAATCCAACTCAGCCCCTAATGAGCTCATAGACTTCATGTTTTCTTGGCAGTTACCATGGTTTGCCATTGTTTTGTTCTCGGTAAATCCCTCTGGTATTTTTTGATGTTCATTAGTCCCCATACTAACCAGATGAGATGGTGCTTCACATCTCAAGATCAACCCAGATTGGCTAAATGATTCAGTGACATGAACTTTATCAGCCCTGTCAACAGGCACAGCGAAAACACAGGCTCTAGGACTGGCAATATAATATTCTTCACCTCTCCTGCAAATTCAAGCTGGTTTAGCACAAGTCAGAGAAAATGGGAAGCGCTTATCTGGATTTGTTGTAAGCCTCCTGGAGCCATTGAGAGTGAGTTAGGAGGCCACATTTGGTATTATCCCAAATCTTGAGAGACAGTTTGATCTAGTGGTTAAAGTCATCATGCTAAACCAGGAGATTGTGACTTCTAGTCCTGCCATAAACATAAAGCCAGATGGTGACTTGAGCCAATCACTCTCTCTCAGTCTTTGGAAGAAGGCAATGGCAAACCATTTCCAAAATCTTGCCAAGAAAATTGCTAGGATTTGTCCAGGCAGTTGACAGGAATCAGAAATTGACTTGAAATATGCACCTCACTCACAACCCTCCAAAACCAAAATTCAGATCTTAAATCTTTGCTGAAGTAACTATTAAAGTATAATTGGGAAGACATTCACAGATTATAGAATATATTCCATGTCACCTAATGACTCCTTTCTAGTAAAAATACTTGCAACTTTGTTCATGTCTGTTTTGGAATGTAAATTCACTAAAATTATTTAACTAATCTGATTCCTCCCCTCTTTATCTCTCTCTCTTTCGGTTTCACAGTCAGTAGTTCACATAAAACAAAGAGCAGCAACTTTTCAGGCATTGTCAAATAACATTGCTTTTTGATGCTACTGTCCTCCCGGCCTCATTCAAAATTTCTGATCAGTTTAAAATGGCCTAGTCTAAAAGTAGATTTGAACCTGTACCTCTCCAGTCCTGTCTCTCTTCATTGTGGGGCAGGATAATTATGAGATTGCAAAATGCCCCTTACTAGAATCCTGATCCACGGAACATAGAATAATATGCTTGGAAAGCAGCTTGGAGTCTTCTAGTCCAACTGCTACTCAAACAAGAGACTCTACACTATTCCAGATAAATGGCTGTCCAGTCTCTTCTTGAATGATGGAGCGTCCACAAATTCTAGAGGACATCCATTCCACTGATTAATTGTTCTCACTGTCAGGAAATTTCTCCTTGTTCTAGGTTGGTTTTTTTTTTAAATTCTCTTCTACCCATTACTTTTTGTCTTGTCCCCAGGTGTTTTGAAGAATAGGTCAACTGCTTTTCTGTAGCAGCCCCTCATGTACAAGAAGACTGCTGTCACATCGCCTCTAGCCTTTCTCTTTGTTAGACTAGACATAACTTAATTCCCCCAATTGTTCACTGCATGGTTTTGACTCCAGATTACTTATAATCTTTGTTGTTCTTCTTTGCATTCTTTCTAACATCTTTTTTGTATTGTGGTGACCAAAACTGGATGCAGTACTCCAAGCATGGCCTCACCAGTGCAGTATATCCAGATTGTGCTTGTCAAAATATATCCCTGTCCTTCAAACTTAAAAAGAAAGATGTGCCCTACTAACTTTGTCTTTTAAAAAAGTGTAGTTTGGCTTAAAGATGTGCCTAAAACTAGTGTTTGAAATATAGAGTGATACCAGAAACCTTAATGAAGCATAACCGTTCTGTTTCCCCACCAATAGCCAAATCATATCCAGTGGACATTAGTGACTGAAATTTTCTAAAAACTAGATATGAGGACTATTTGGTCAACTTATACAATCTCTCTTGAATCTGCTTATTCAAGAGGTCCTTTGATCTGTTTATTCCTATCTTTATATCTTCCTACTTTCTCCTTGATTTACACCCTGAAGATCCCATACTATCCCATAATAAACTATGAATTAAATACCCGATTAAGGGCATTTTAATTTATTGATTACATTTCATGAAAAAATACAAATAGATTGGTTTATTTATAACATATCAGAATTAGCAAACAACTTGGACAACTAGATTTTTTTCCCCCTAATTTGAATGGGAAGATACTTCCAGATGTTATAGGGCCCCAAAGCAAAACCTGAACAACATCAGGAACCCTAGCTAATGGAACAAAATAAATATAAGCTGGGACATCCTTTGAATTGCTCTGTTTATGGTATTTGCTATCAAATGTTTGTTATTTGGTAACTGCTAGTTCTGGTTTATATTAACATAATGTTGCCATGTTTTCACTTGAATATATTTGCTGACAAAGAAAATGGAGAAATGACTAGATTTGCCCTGTTAAATTACTGGGGATTATGGGCATTTACCACCAGAGAAGATGCTCAGCAGATCTATTTCAAATTTCTGAAATGGAAACCATGTATCTTCAAAATAAATTAATTCATCAAAACCAGATTAGATTTATCAAAACAGAGTCACCCACCCCATAAATGTTGAATATGTAGGCTATATTACAATGCTAATATTTCTGGATGCTAATATGTGCATCCAAAAGACATGAGTAATAAAGACAACAAAAGAGAAGCCCACTTCTTTTCAGGACAGAAAATGAAGAGCCCGTTTTGTGCACAATGTAGTCATGAAACAATATCTGCCAATTCTTTCTGAGAAGTGAATAATAGTGATTCTCCAGATGGAGGTCTCAAGGTGGTTTGCCACAATCTCTCTGCATTCTGGCCAGTTCCTAACTTGCCATTTCAGCCCTGGGCACTTTAACTTTCACTGCTCGCCAAATAACAAGTCCAGGGCCTACTTGCCTCAGCTCTGCCTCAAAATATCAGTGCTCAGTCTTCTGTTTTTGTTCTTTATGGTACAATATATTTTAAAGCCTTTAAAAATGAAGAGAATGGGAAGGCATGTGCAAATGGAGTTATTATCATGATTTGATTCACTGAAAAACATGTCTGTCCATACTCTTACGAATGAAAAGGTAAGGAAATATTGTTCACTTATTGGCAGTCCCTCCTTTTTTTAAAAAATGCTTATTCAGTGGTCTGTGACTGGAGAAAGTTTGAAAAAATATGAGATATTATATCTCTGAGATTATTAGAAACTTTAACATTATTATATCAGGCATGTGGAGTATTTGGCTGCTTATGGTATGGTTTTCAGTGACTTTTATAATTTACTGTTTTAAATTTTTTTATTTAGTAACATACAAGAAGCACAAATGGCTTCAGAAAAATGAGCAGAATGTTAATATTACAGAAAATGTAATCAGGGTGAAAAGAAACACAATAGGAAAATATCCAGCAGCTACAAATTTACAAAGAAAGGAGTCAAAGAATAATGGAAAAAGATTCCCTTTATATTTATGGTTTACCTTTTATATTTATGGTTATTATTATTTTTATATTCCATTATTAAAAACCAGTCATATTCAAAAGAAAAATTGAAATAGAAATATTAAAGAACTGAATTACATATTGAATACGACTTCTATTTAAATGGGAGTACAGAAGCATGTTTTCATTATGATGTTCTATATTGGATTAGATTTTAGTTTGACTTCTCTAGCCCAGAAACTTAACATTACAAAAATTTTCAAACATGATTCCTAAAAAAGATATAAAGAAAAACAATTTATCAGCAACTTTAGTCAACTTTTTTTTTATTTTGATCTTTAGAAAATCTGTTCTGATGTAGAATATTTTAAGATAATAAATCAGGATTTCTATGTTTTGAAAACTAAATGTGCTTCAGAGTTCACACAGTTCTGAATTTTTCAGCTGCTTATTAAAGCAGACTAACTTTTTCAGTCTTTCGAACAATCTGGGTTAAAAGATTAATTAAGATATAATCATGGCTTCATTAAGGCAATGTGGTTTTTAAGCAGTGGCATCTTTTTGCAGGCCTGCTTGGCATCTTGAAAAAAACAAAGGGAGCTTTAATGAACAGCAGAGAGGTGAAGTGCTTGTATAAAGTCTGAAGTAATTTTTGAGACTCTTTTTTATAAGTATAATGCCCTATTTCTGGGATACTCTGAAAGGAGAATGAAGGCTAGAGAGTTAATGAAAGGCAAGCATTTCCACTTATTACTCTTACTTTTATGTTGTCATTTATATAAATTACTCTTATTTACATAGAAACCCTCTTGGCCTTCTGGCAAGGCTGCTAAAACCTGGCCTTTTCTTCCACCCTCCAACATAAGGACCAGGAAAGTAGGGAATCCTAATATACATTTTAGCTTTTTGAATGTAAAAATTATTATGGAATTGTCATATAGTGCCTTAGTTATTATTCTTTTCTTTTCATTGGATTATCTTAATTGGTAGTTTTTATTTTAAAAAATGCATGAGTTGATCAAAATCAGTGAAATTTTCATATATGTCATAAATAAAGGAGAATGAATACTGTTAAATAATTAATAACTCTAAAGACCACAACTATACAGTTAGACTATGTTGCAGGAACTATAACTATAAAATGTGAGGAGGTAGAAATACCACTTAATCCCATAAGTCTTATTGATTTGAGGGTTACAGATTTTAGTTCATCCTATGAATAGATATTTAGTAGTGGAGCTAATTTTTATACTATTATTGCTAATGAGTTTATTTACACACAAAAATATAGACACAATTTCTTTTGCTTTTTGTTTTATGTTATTTTTGTTGCTTCCTATAATTTATATGTGTATTCACTTTGTTAAATAAAATAAATTTTGTTTTACATTAAACTATGATTTTGGTATGATGCTTGGACACATAAAATATGGGATACAGTTAATAAATTTTGGTCTATGAAATAGAAACCATGAGAGTTTCACCTGTAGGGAATTAAACCCCAGATGTTTACTTTCCTTCATATATAATGTAGAATATGTAAAAGTATTTCTGGTGAATCCACCTGATTAACATTCTTGCACAAACTCTTTATTATTACAGAAATCTCTCATCAGAAATTATATCTGTGGGAAAGAGAGTTACTCAAGGTCCCTTTGAAATATTAAAATAGATTTGAAGTACAGGCTATGGAACTTTATGAAACTGAAACACTTAAATCTGTTTTTCCAGAGGACAGAGGTTTTTGTCACCTGGAAAAAAATTGCGACAAAGGAGAATCATAATGAAAACTACTGTATTAAGATATGAAAATATGTTGTCAACAGTTCAACAGTTCCGGGTGACTTAGTATAATAGGATTAAAACAATCCAGATGATCACTAGGTGGCCACAGAGAGATACTCTTTTCTGCCACCTAGTGGTCAGTCTCTCTGTATATGGTAACCCTATAGTAAAGGTCTCTATATTCGACCTGAAAATATTTCACCATTACCATCACTCCAAACAATAGAATGATCTTTTCACAGGTTCCTCATTCTGATCAGTGGTGGGATTCATATTTTTTTACTACCGGTTCTGTGGGCGTGGCTTGGTGGGCGTGGCAGGGGAAGGATACTGTAAAATTTCCAGTCAGAGGTGGGATTTGCTGGTTCTCTGAACCACTCAAAATTTCCACTACCGGTTCTCCAGAACTGGTCAGAACCTGCTGAATACATACCATCTCTGATTCTGATGTGTCATTAAATCAGCTCAGGATTAAATTCATAGTGAGACTATGGGAAGAGGAAAAACTCCATTTGGAAGGCAGTAAATTAGAAAGTAATGCTGTTCCATCCTGAATTCAGTTTTTATCTTTTTTTTTTTAGATTTGTTTATCCCACTTTTATTATTTTAATAAATCATGGCAACGAGCATATCTAATATTCCTTCCTTCTCCTATTTTCTGCATAATAACCTTCCTTCTTTAAAGAGCCTTTTTCCATATTTCTATATTTATTGAAAAATCCATTATGATGATCATACTTCACTATCCTAATTTTAAGTACATTGATTATCTTTCTAATTTATTCTTTCTATTCTTCTTTAACATCACATCTTTATTACTATGTTAAATACATTTTTTCTACCATTAATTTAACTCAGATTTTTCTACCATTAATTTAACTAAATTTGTCTAATTAATTCAGACAATAGAAATGAAAAATACAGAGGGCTCATTTAACTAATAAATAAGAGAAATTAGAATATAATACTAAGCAAACAAACAAAAAAATCTAATTAATGCTAATTGCCCTTTCATATTTTTTGAAAGGACTGTGAAAGAACTACTTAATTCAGTCTGGGGTTGAACTTTTAGCTTGGAAAGTACTTGAATTTCTTTGAATTTATTTTAATGAGAAGCATATGCCAAATTAAATTTAACAAATAAATTAATTTGTGTCAGGAAACTCCACATCTGGCAATTAACATTCTTTAACCCCCCAAAAAATGGCCTGTTTTTCTTTCTTTCTTTCTTTCTTTCTTTCTTTCTTTCTTTCTTTCTTTCTTTCTTTCTTTCTTTCTTTCTTTCTTTCTTTCTTTCTGTCTTTTTGCTGTTTCTTCAAACAAAAAAGTAGAGTCAAATCTAACTAATGACAAAAAAGGAAGGGTCCCCCTAGGTAGCCTAGATACTGCAAGATGCACCAAGCACATGACCATGTCAACAGAGATGAAACAAACTGATGAAGGAGAAGATGAAGACAGACACATATCTAAAATGGTATAAGGTCTTCTGCTTTACCAGAGGATTGGACTAGAAGCCCTTCAACATTACTTCCAACTCTTGATATTCTATCATTACAAATGTCTCAAAATACATATGGAGAATATACTTGGATGCCCCTTTTAGGGGCAGTAATCAGAGTGTCTCCCAGACCAGACCAAAAAATCCTTACACTGAGAGTACCACAATTCAGTAAAAACCTCTTGTTCCACATGTTTCTTTTTAATCTTTTGACTAGCAACTCCTTGCTCATGCTTCTTCTCAAGCCCTAAGGTAATAATGGGGATAAGAAGAACTTTTAAAAAATGTGAGTTTTCCGTCACAGGATCAAGTCCTATCCAACATGATCAAGACAGTTTCTGCTGCAGGGTGAGAGAGGCTTGAGTCATTGTTCTTCCTTCTTTATTTTTTTTAATGGCCACACAGTGAAAACCCTTTGATAAAATAAAATAATAAAATATGTTCTCTCAGGCTGTGCTGTCTCTAGAGAGGAATAGACAGATGGGTAACAGAGAAGAGAACAGTGCTGCAGGGTAGTTTTTCCAACTCCCCAAACCTATTTCCAAATACTCATATAGTTTCTGAGAGAGTTCCAGTTCAAATGTTATCACCATCCTATTCTTTCTCTTAGAATTGTGTGTGTATATGTGTACTCACTACAGGCTCTTTTTTTAACTTAATCCATTTCTCTGTTCCCCCAAGTAAAATAGAGGAAAAAGAGAGAGAGAAAATGACGTTCGTTTTCCATCCTGATGCGACTCTCCCGAGAGTTAAATCTACTGGCGGTATCTTTATTTATGCTGGATATGTCATTGTTTAGTGTTCCCTCTTGAGGAGTGAAACCTGCAGTGTTAGAGCAGCACAATTTTTTCTGATTCAAGGCCACACTTGTCATTTAAAGGGCATTTTCGGAGGCAGTTTTTGAAAAGTAAAATGAGTATAAAACAAAGGCATTCTATAAATAATAAAATAAATAAAAAATAAATAAAAGGCAGTTTCTTTTATATCAATCAATCAATTAATTGAAATAGTACAGTAATTGAACCAGTACTATTATTCTTGAGCTTTATGTGGTTCTTCTGGAGAAATTCTACTTTGAGGAAATTTTCATCTGACATCTTTCTAAAGTTTTACAGCTGATTTAGAAGATGTCTTTGCTTTTCCAGGATATTTTTTTCTTGCTCTACCTGCATGGACCAATATATGAATTCTGCCTCGTGGAAGGGAATGGGCATCTCACCCCCAAAAATCTCACTTTTACATCAGTATTGGTAACGACAGTATTAGGGACGACAGAGAATGAGGTGGCTGGATGGAATCACTAAAGCAGTAGGTGTGAGCTTCAATGGACTCCAGAAGAAGATTGAGGACAGGAAGGCCTGGAGGAACGTTGTCCATGGGGTCACAATGGGTCGACACAACTTCACAACTAACAACAACAATTATATCCATACTTATATTAGAGCGAATTTGATATAGTGATTAAGGTACTGACCTGGAAATCAGAAGACTGTGAGTTCTAGTCCTGTCCAAAGCATTAAAGAGGGCCAAGCCCAACCCACCTCACAGGAGTGTTGTTCTGGGGAAAATAGGAGGAGGAAGAAGTATTATATATGTTCCTTGACTTATTTATAACAAATAATAAAGGCAAAATAAAAATATTTTAAAAAGTAGTAATGCACACTGTCTCTGACATTTTTCCTGTTCTTTAGTATATTAGAAAAAATAAAATAAAATTAATTTGCTCATTTCTTCTATCTGACATTCTATCTGATATGAAAGTAGCTTGCTCATGTGGATTTTGCACTTGAGTTAACTTGTGGATTTCTTGGGACTGAAAATTGCAGTAGTAATATAGTAGTAATATACAACACATAATATAGTTGGCCTATAGAAGAACCTGGTTGGCAAGGGGCACTGCTAGACAGGTGGTGGGAAAAACCAGGAAGGAGAAGGGAAAATGGTGGAAAAGGTCTCATTTTCCAGTGAGCTATAGGAAGCTATCCAGAGAGATACAAACATAACCTGAAGATCTGGACTTAATATTTTAAGCTAGTTTTTTGCTTTAACTTCATGACTTTAAATGTGGGGGTCCTGTAGTAAATGAATCCATTCCCACCACAAGCCCCTCAAGCCCTTTCATTAAATTCCTATTTTATGAACTGATTTCTGGCCTTTCTTCATGAAGTTTGGGGAGAGTGAAGGGTGGATATGACAGTTGTTTGG
>BLBF01000031.1:7409514-7441030 GCA_015471245.1 Laticauda colubrina
GATGCAGGGGAACATAACTGTTCCCCATGACAAAGCCAATCATCATTTTTCCCTTAATGTTCTGGAGGGGATTGGAACTGCCTGGTATACTACAAGCCACCCATGTCTATTGACATAATAAAATGTGAGGAGATATACCAATGACTTGGAAAACCATTACAAAAAAGACAAACATATGCACAAATACACACATTTAAAAATATGAGGGCAGTTGTTAATAAGACAACTAAGCAGGATAAATTATTCCATTGAGTCCATAAATATATACCTATTTTTCACCACAATTTCACCATTCATTCAAAAGACTGCAATCAGGCTGATCCCTCTCAAGGGCTGTGCTGGTTTCCTCTTTCCTCCCATACATGTCACAAGCACATGCAGCACAAAGAACAATTTATGGGGAATGAATGGTACAGCTCTGCATCACTTGAGTGATGCTCAAGCCTTTTGCAGTGCAGTAGAAACGACATATTGAAACCAGAGTTTTATGAAGGATTTTGAAATCCCACCTTCAATTAACTAAAAAGGCCTCCCCAAATCCTGGCATTGGCAACTGGTCCGGGCTTTGCCAAGCGCGATCTAACTTTTACATCCATGATTCTTTTATTTGATCATTCATACAGCTTATCTAAGAGTTAAAGAGGGGTTAACTTTGCATGTTTTAATTTTTGCATGCCAGCCATTCATTTTAGTTTGTCCATGTATATTTTAATTTTTCCCCATAAATTCAGAGAGGTATAGTTTTCTGTACAAAATGCAATATATTCTAAGGCAAGGCATTCTTTGAAAGTGATTTAGAAGTGCTTCAGGGCCCAACTACTATTCATTAAAGGATGCACAGCTTTATTAAGGCTTCTATATAAACCTGAAAAGTTGTGACTGCTTTAGAAAAATGCATTCTGATCTGGCCACTTGCTTTTAGAATAATTAGGAAACCTCGTTTACAAATTCCAGAGCAAATGCCTAGGTCGTTTCATTAGGACTAGTATGCTGATCATTGCTAAATTGGAACAAAGAACCCGAAGGCCAGACGAGGAGTAATGGATGGAAACTGATCAAGGAGAGATTCAACATAGAAATAAGGAGAAATTTTCTGATAGTGAGAACAATCAACCAATTGAACACCTTGCCTTCGGAAGTTGTGGGAGCTTCATCACTGGAGGCTTTCAAGAAGAGACTGGACTGCCATTTGTCAGAAATGATGTAGGGTCTCCTCTTGGCTGCGGGGGCTGGGGGGATTGGACTAGATGACCTATAAGGTTCCTTTCAACTCTGTTTACTGTTTGTAAAAAGCTTTTCAGGAGCTTCACCATTCTCATTTGGTTACTTTTGATATAATCAGAATCTGGCCAAATAAATAAATAATAAATAACATTGAATGGAATGAGAAACCAGAGATGTTCATTTTGTTTAAACAGTGAGAAAATCTCTGTCAAAATTAAATAAATTTGAACAAAACTATAGCTTATTCAATAAAAATAATATTTTGGATTTAATGAGCCTACTGCATTTCTACAGAAAAGGAAAGATCATTATATTGTTGTTGATGCAATGAGAATAGGGTTTCATTCAAACATATGTTTTTGCAATGTCCTGTCAATCCTCCCAGGTAAACCAGACAGGAAACACAACTAGACGAACTTATTGTAAGACTACATTAACAGAATCTTGCAAATCTGAAAGTATAAAGTTCCTGCCGTCACTTTTAGCCATCTGAACAATTAGGGCAGATCCTTCCTAAGGTACTTTCTGTGGCCCTTAAGCCACTGGAGGACCCTGCCTCTCTTGTCTGATCATTTCCTAGGCAGCATCTCTTCTCCTCATTCCCCAAAGTCATCCACATATTCTATTATAAGTTCTAAAATAATTATGGGGTGGTTAGGTGAGTGAGGAATAATTATATATAGTAATTTGATACAGGTTTTAATATTTTCAGATGCCCATACGCTATTATTTTGATACCTAACATATATATGGAAAGTATGGTCCAATTACTCAATGACATGGAAGACCTGATGTTACTTGTGGCTTATGAATAAGTTCCTTACAAGTATAGACTATGAAGGGATAATACAACAGGTGTGTTTGTCATAAATAAATAAAAGCAAAAATCCAGATACAAATTCTGGAGTGTCAGCCTCTGTGGTGGCAGTGACTAGTCCAGCCCTTTGAGGTAGGCCTGGTAAAGAAGCAGACTCCACAAGCTTCAGTGAAGTTATGTTTTATGGAATTAGACTATTATAACAGAACCTAGGAAGTCAGACGGTGTTTTCCTTTCCCTCTCTCCCCTGTGAATTAGGGTAGAGTCTGTTTGAACTTCTTTCTCACGCTTTGTCTATTTCCCAGGCTTTAAACATGTTTTTTGTTTTCATAACCCTTTCTACATAACTGCTGCAGGATAATTTCTGTGGTTCTTCTCAAGATAGTAGCAAAGATGTAGGGAAAGTTAACTTTTCCCCTATCATCTGGTGGTTCTCCAGAGTTTTACAGCCCAAGTTGGTAGTGTGATTAAACAATAACAGGGTAGCGGAGGTGGTATATTTAATAACATGTTTTCATTGTGGCTTTCATTGTGTTTGTGTCTTGAATTTAATTTTTACTGTCTACATACATCACTTTATGAGCCTTGAATGCAGGTGTGAAAATGTTGTCTTGGGCTCTCAATAATGATTGAATCTGATCCCTGCAAGTCAGTTAATTTAAAATGTGGATTTTAAATTGCAGCTTCTTTGACACCAAAACCATTTTTAAAAAAATCCAAAGACCACAAACTGAACTGCAGTTTGTAATCTATGGAAAATTATAAATTTATTTCTCTTTTGTTAGAGTAAACACAGCTCCTCTGCAATGCTGCCATCTAGTGCATTTATCAGGAGTTGAGAGGTGAGCATCTATATCTGCATAAAGGTTTTTTAAAAATCTAATTTTAGTGGGGATATTAACAAACTGAAGTTTGGCTTTTACTAGCTGATTTATCAATTAATGCAAAGATGCCTAACTGGTCAGCTTTTAATACAGTAATTTATATTTGTTTCATACGCTGTATGAAAAACCTTATGAGAATTTGGAGGATTTGGAGGATAAGAGAAAATGTCCCTGCTGTTGAATTCAGTCTACTGAATTGTGAATGTTCTCTCTGTTCTGTCCAATTTAAAAGAGTTTAAATGTAGTAGTGTATTTGCTCCTTTCTCCTGTGTTTCCTTGGATTGGGTCTAAAGTAATATTAGAAAGGTTGGCTTATCTAGAAAGAACAAAAATTGAATTTCTGCTACTTTTTTCTCCTAAAATCTTCTGGAGTGCCGGGTGGCCCTTGCCAAAAGAATTATGAGAAGTGATTCAAAAGGCTACAAGGAAAAGAGGAAAGCAGTAAATCACAACCACAACCACAGCCAAAGACAACTCTGCCTGTTTTCCAATCTTATACCAAAGTCTCTGTATAAGTGATTGAGAATGTGGAAGATAAATATCTCTTATCGCTTCTCGGCCTTTTGGCTAAGATCAAGTGTAGTATCTCACATTAGAAACATTTTAATAAACTAATGTGCACAAAATGAGGGGGCTTTACTTGTCTTTTAGAACTCTTCAAGGATCTTAGAGAGTTTCTAGATTATCAACCTATGAAAGAGCTGAATACTCCCTCCATCCCCCAATTACCTTTCTCAGAAGTGTCCCTCTCCACCTGCAGCTACAAATGCACGACCCTTGTTTACTTTTTACTCAGACATTTATTTCTCTGATTTTCATTAGAGGCTTGTATATACTGTACAGTACATAGTGTGTGGTTTGGGATGGCATGGGATGAGAATTTTATCCTATAAATACTTCCCTCCCCCAAAACATGCAAAATTTTGGAAATCATCACAGCCACAAATTCCTTGCAAGCAAGCTTAGTGTCTTAATTGGTTCTGTCTCTTTCCAGGTGAATATATTGAGCAAGTATGGTCTCAGGGAAATTTTTTCCAAGTTATTGGATTACAACTCCAGTAATCCCAATCCATGCAGGTAGACTACACTGTTTTGTAATTATGAAACAGGTAAACTACTGTAAGACACAAGGAGCCACACATTGGTGAAAACTAATCTAAGGGGATACTTAAATATTTGGCTTTCCAAACACTGCAATAAACCACTGCAATAAACTAAAGCAAGCAGACTTCCAGGCCATTGTAGTGTTCATTAATTCAGACTCAAAGTTAGAGCATCATTTTGTCCTAGGTTTGTTGTCACTTTAAAATACTAAGCTTCATTATTTTGGCTGTCTTTAGAATGATTGCTCCTGCACTGCAGCCCTAAATACAACAAGAGCATGGAGTTAATTCTATGTGTGTAGAATTAATTAATTAATCTCATTGTAGAATTAAGTCGAAATTTGGTCATCTAAAATTTCCCTAGTACTATGCAAATTCAGATATTCTGAACAAATACTGAAGTCAGCCATCACTGTCAGATAAAAGTATCCTAGCTTTCAATGATTTTTAGTTATAGGAACAATTCTCCAACATAAGAGATACATTTTTCATTTTGTGAATAAAACTTCCCCTTCCCTCTTCCCATGTAGCTTGAAAAATCTCTCCCTGAGCTAGATCTTTAAGGTTTAGCCTCCAGGGCTTTTAATATCCCTCCTTCTTCTCCAAATCAAACACAAAGGCAGTTAAAATGTGGAAAATTCAGGAAATGCAGAACACATCATTAAATCATCTACTCAGGAAACCTTGGCAATCTTTAGTTCAACTCACATAACGTCCATTATAAATGAAATCTGTATTTTAATTATTTCCAGTTTGGAGACTCCCAATGTGCACTGTGGAGCTGAAACTCTTCGCTGAATTTAAAAAAAAAAGGTGGTAGAAAAGAAGAATGTTGCGGCTAATGTGGAACAGTTGCAAATTATATTCCATATTGCCCCAAGCAAACGTCTTTCTTTTTATCTTGGAGAAAAAAACAATTTATTTTCCCCTGCAGTAAAGCGTCTGGACTCACATTCTATTTACTCATGAGTTCTGACAGGTTTAACCATAGCAGCTTTGTGAAGCAGCCACTTTCCGAGTAACCACTGAGGTTGTGCCTCTTTTTAAATTCCTGGACTAGCATGGAATGAAACACTGGCCTTTCTTTTGTCGGGTGGGGCTGGTGAAGCAAGCTATTGATATATTTTGCACGGCCTTTCTGCCTAGAGAGGGTGCAAGAAGAATGTTGAACTCTGACATTCACTCTTTCGTTGCTTTCGGCATAACATGGTCATCAGCTTAGTTATAATATGCTTTGAGGCTTCCAACCTGGCCTGCTTGCCAAATTGTTTCTTTTAAATGCCATGCTCTGGTTTTAAACCATGGAGGGAAAATAATTTTTAGAAGGTTTAAAGCATACTTCAGTAAGGAAAATTTATGTGAGGAACATCTCTTTTGGATTCAGAATATTGTAGCTGGGGCTTTGGAGATGGGAGGTTGCAGAGTTGAATTTGGGAACCCCAAAATAGAACCTATCACAAGCAAGAGGACATGGGAAGAGGCTTAACTTTTGTTTTGCTGGCTACTTTCCTTCTGAAAATTTCTTTTTTTATGTTTAAGGAAGGGAAGTCGAATCTCATATGGCAAAATAGCCCAGGAGAAGATTTTGAAAGGAAAAGTAACTAGCTAGAAGAAGCATTCAGAATCCCTTAGTGGCTTAGCCAGTCACTCATCTCTGTTTTTGCAGCATACAGTATGCCCCCTTCCTAAGTAGATAATCAGGACACTGAATTACATTTTTCAGGCAGATACAACCTTTCTCTTTTGATAATGTTTTAAGAGTAGGGTTTACCTTCCTTATTTACTTCGTGCATAGTTTTCAGTATTAGTGAATCATGATTTGAAAGGCATTATTTTTTATTTTAGCAAAACTCGTGGTTTGTTCATCTCCAGACTGAAGGCAAAGAGCAAAACTGTTCTGTAAATGCACTTACATGCTGTCATACTTGGGAATGCTGATTCATACTTGGTTGGGATCCAAGTGCTGGCAAGATCAGAAGGAGAATGACCCATTAGAATAACTCTGCAGAGATGCCACCACTGCTCACTCTAAGAAACTAACAGCTTCCTGGTCCACCATAATGTAAAGATGGGAAAAAGGGACGCACAATTCGAACCTTGGGACTGTTTTTTAAACAGCTTGAATCCTAGCATTGAAGTCACCACTTTTTTAATGGAGTTTCTAGTATATCTCTACACACACACACACACACACACACACACACACACACTACAAAACTGTATTAGTCTGTACAAGGAAAGACTAGACTACTTAAGCAGTTTTGGATAATAAAAATTAGTTTGGATACCTAGTGAGTTTAAGCTCTGATACATGAATAACATAACAGTAGTGACAGTCCTTGAAAATAAAAGTTTAGTTCCTTATTGAAAAGTCCCAAACTAAAAACTGCCCTAAACCACATTGGTCATTCTGCATCCTATGGCCACAATTTTGTATCATTAAACTGGCCATTCTCCATCCTTCCAGACAAGTCTCAGACACAAAAGGTTCTTGCCAATCTCTCCTGATGGTAGAGGATGGAGGAGCTTCAAGGGCAAGAACTGTATGCAGATGGACAAGCAGAATGCAACCTTGAATGCAGGTTATAGGATGAACAGGAAGAATGCCCATCTAGGCTATTACTTCCCTTAATTAGAATAACAGAGTCCGAAGGGACCTTAGAGGTCTTCTAGTCAAACCCTCTGCTTAGGCAGGAAATCCTACACCACTTCAGACAAATGGTTATCCAATCTCTTCTTAAAAACTTCCCGTGTTGGAGCATTCACAACTTCTGGAGGCAAGTTGTTCCACTGATTAATTGTTCTAACTGCTAGGAAATTTCTCCTTGGTTCTAGGTTGCTTTTCTCCTTGATTAGTTTCTATCCATTGCTTCTTTGTCCTACCTTCAGGTGCTTTGGAGAATAACTTGACTCCCTCTTTTTTGTGGCAGTCCCTGAGATATTGGAACACTGCTATCATGTCTCCCCGAGTCCTTCTTTTCATCAAACTAGACATACCCAGTTCCTGCAAAAGTTATTCATATGTTTTAGCCTCCAGTCCCCTAATTATCTTTGTTGATCTTCTCTGCACTCTTTCTACAGACTCAACCTCTTTTTTGCACAGTGGTGACCAAAACTGGATGCAGTATACCAAGTGTGGCCTTACCAAGGCATTATAAAGTTGTATGGACACTTCCTGTGATCTTGATTCTATCCCTGTGTTTATGCAGCCTAGAACTGTGTTGGCTTTTTTGGCTGCTGCTGCACACTGCTGGCTCATATTTAAATGGTTGTCCACGAGGATTCCTAGATCCCTCTCACAGTTACTACTGTTGAACAAGGTACCACATATACCAAGCCTGTGTATGTTGTTTTTCTTGCCTAAATGTAGAATCTTACTTTTTTTCACCATCAAATTTCATTTTGTTGTTCAAGTCTGTCAAGATCCCTCTGTATCTTAAGCCTATCTTTGGGAGCATTGGCTATCCCTGCTAGCTTGGTGTCATCTGCAAATTTAATGAGTTCCCCATCTATCCCCTTGTCCAAATCATTGATGATGATGTTGAAGAGTACTGGGACTAAAACAGAGGCTTGGAGTGCTCAACTGCATACTTCCCTCCATGTAGATGCAGTTCCATTGAGGACTACACATTGCATGCAGTTGGTCAACCAGTTACAAATCTATCTGGTGGTGATGCTGTCTAACCCACATTTTTCTATTTTATCAAGTAGTAGGTTATGGTCTACTTTATCAAATGCCTTACTGAAGTTCAAGTAAATTATATTGACAGCACTCCTCTAATCCACTAATTTTGTCACTTTGTTGAAGAATGCAACAAGGTTAGTTGGCATGATTTGTTTTAACAAACCCATATTGGCTTTTGGTTATTACTTTGTTTGTTTCTAGGTGTTTTCGGATTTGTTGCTTGATTATCTTTTCCAGAATCTTTCCTGGTATTTAGGTCTGTAGTTTCCTGGATCTAATTTTTTCCTTTTTTCCTACATCATATCTTTCCCAGTCATCTGGCAGTTCCCCGGTGCTCCAGGATCTTTAAAAGTTATAGTTCAGTGATCTCGTCTGCCAGTTTCTTCAGAACCTTGGGGTGTAATCCATCTGATTTTAGTTAAATCCACTAAACTAGGTCTTGAATCAGAATGAGTTCTCAGACATGTTACCTTCCAATGACAGTTTTATGGATGGAGTCAAAAATAAGCCTTACTACATAATGTCTCTAACCCATCTCATATTTGCTCTTAGGGTTATTCTAAGAAGCATCAATTTCCCCACTCCAAATAAAAGTGTTGCAAAATAATTCAGGGTAGTAGAAAGAATGAATGCTTGAATAAATGAATGATTGAATAGTGTATGAAACAAACAAAAGATACAAAATAAGTGTTTTCAGCTAGTATAAAATACATACAATCTAATTGTAAACACTATTATTAGTGAGCTGGGGTGGCATCGTTGTTAAAAATGCAGTATTGCAGGCTAACTCTGCCCACAGTCTGGAATTTGATCTGATAGGCTCAAGATCAGTAGTGGTGAACCTATGGCACACATGCCAGTGGTGGCACTCAGAACCCTCTTTGTGGGCACATGCGCCGTCACCCCAGGCCAGTTCCATCACGTTTCTCCATTACGTTTCTCGTCATTTGAAGGACTAAAAAAAATGTGACAGACAGCATTCTGCTTTCATCATGATATATTTTCTGTTGCTACCTCCACAGCCTGCCCACTGCTCTCGTAATGGCTTGTGCAACACAGTGAAATTTAGCACGCTTCACAATGGGGGAGATGGGGTGCCCTCCTTCTGGAGCCCATTACGACATGGAGCTACAATGTGACACTGCATCATCTTGACTTGTTCTTGCCTCCTGGATGTCAACTGCTTTTCCTGCAGAGCTGCCGGTGTTGCAATGTCCCACCTCCCTGCTGGCCAGCTGGTCTTCGGCGCACTGCTCCTGGGCTCTAGTCCTGCCATTGCCCCAGCCCAGTTGGCCTCTGGGCATCAGATTCCCACCACCCAGCACCAGTTCAGGGTTTTTTTCCCATCACCACCCCAGGGGAAAGAGAGAGAGGGAGGGAAAGAGAGAAATGATATTACAAAAGTTTCTCTTTTTATTGTTGCTAACCGTAATGTTTCAAAAGCAGGAAAAAAATGAAAGGGCATAAAAGTGCATTTATCAGGTTTTTCTTAGAACAATTAGCTGAATTCTGCCATGTTTATCATTATTTTAGGTAGCAAAACCTAAGGTTAAATTGCTGTGTTGGCACTTTGCAATAAAATAGTGGGTCTTGGGTTGTAGTCTCTAAAAGGTTCACCATCACTGCTCAAGGTGGACTCAGCCTTCTGTCCTAGGTCAGTAAAATGAGGAGCCAGATTGTTGGGAGCAATATGCTAACATGATAAATGGCTCAGAGGCAGGGGGCATCTGGTTCGCTGAACCGGTATTTGAACTGATCAGCTGGCCCCACCCCACCTCACCCACCCCTCCCCTCCCAGGAGTCTCCACGTAGCCCATTTTTGATGCAAGTAAGTGCAAGGTCTGCACAGAGGCTCTGGGAGGGGGCAAAACAGGCCTTCCAGAAGTCCGAAAACAGGCCTGTTTCTGGCTTCTGGAGGGCCTCCAAAGCCTAAGGGATGGTATTTTCGCCCTCCCAGGGGCCCGAGGGAGCCGCTGGACCCTTGGGAAGGCAAAAAATGGTCCTCCCGGAAGTTTCAGTAGGCCACGCTCACCCTGGCTATGCCCACCCAGCAACTGGGCAGTGAACCGGTTGCTGGGGGTTTTGAACACCACCCCCTGCTTAGAGTACTATGAAGCTGTATATAAGTCTAAGTGTTATTGCTATTGGTATTATTAATCTCATAAGAACACATATTGTAATTGAAGACACATAATACACAAATCATAATGGAGGGAGAAAGAAAGGTGTCTTATTCTCCAACTTAAAATTATTATTATTCAAGTCCCCCATTTAGAATGGTTCATGTATTTTGAAGTAAACTGAGCCAATATTTCCCAGGCAAATGAGAAAATATCTTTTTGCTTTCTTATCATTTTTCCTCAGTCCAAAAATGCATTGTCTATGCCAGAGGCCTGTAAAATAAATATTAAAAATATTTAATACAGTTAAATAATGCATGGTAAATAAAATATATTTACATACTTTAAGATAAAATTTTTCTAAAGGTATACATTTTCTGAAAAAATATATTCAAAACTAAGTTTAAAGATACATTTTCATCTGAATACCAAAATATTAGCAACTAAATGTAAAGATGGAATATAACAAACTTATTAATGAACTACCCCAAAAAAAGGTTAAACTTCAAAATTTCACATGTTAAATCGTAGCTTAAAATATTAATATATGCCAAAAATGGAAATAACAAAATGAAGTCTTACCTGATCTTCAATATATGGCCCTTTAAGAGGATCATCAGTATATGTTTAGTTCCTGTTTATGATCTATTGATGTAAGGGAAAGACTGATCAATATTATTCCATGTGGTCAAGATTTAATGATATTGTCAACAAGTCAGAACCTTGACAGATATATTTTAAAATTAGGCTGATTTTACTTCTCATATTTCTTTTTTTCTTTTTGTCTCAGTTTTTTGTGTTTTTTTTAATCTTCTTTCTTTTCTTTTCAATTTTCTTTTCACCAAATCTTAAAGCAGTAATTAAAAAAACAAAACAAAAGAGATAATGCATCTACTCCAGCTGATTAAAAGAAAAAGTTTGGGTTTAGTTTAATCCAGACATAGTTAAATAATGAGTTACATTTTCTGCAATGCCAGGATGCTACCCATACTAATACCAATAATATGGACTTATAGGGGGTTTTTTGACAATAGAAATTCTAGCCTTAATTAGCATGAAAATAGTCAGGCCCTAAATGTTAAATCCTAATTATTCTGAAAAATATTTAATTATGGCCTCTGTTTTATTTAGAAAACACACGAGGTAGACCGGGTTCCAACAACAAATACTTTATTCTTTAACTAGTCAGTAAATAGGAACACTTGGCTGAAGCCGAGGCCAGCCTTTTATACAGGCTGGCTTGCCTGCTTGCAGCCAATGGCAGTTGCTTAATTTTGCCGCCTTTCAGCAGCTCTTTGGATTGGTTCCTAGTGAACCAATCGAATGCTTAGTTTATTTGACCAATCAGGTTTGCAGATTTGGAGTCACCCAATTTACATACAGAACACCCCTCCCCTCTTAGTTCAGTCCTACGTGGTGATGTAGTCTCGCAGGTAGGTGGGGCTTTTCCGGACTCGACTTGACTTGCGTGGTTCATTCTTAGTGAAGACTTCGACCGGTTCGGATGGGGCTGCTGTGTCGTCCGTTCTTCTCCCTGGAACCATCTGGAAGGGTGAGTCAGCCATTTTACCGCCGCCTGAGTTTCTTAGGCTGGCGGTTTTGCCGCTCCCTCCCGTTTCCTCCGGGCAGGTCGAGCTGGCCTGGCTGGCCCCTTCTGATGGGCTCTTCACGCAAGTCTCTCCAAACAGTGAGTCTTTTATTTGCTCTTTTTGTTCATATGTTTCATTGGTTTTATTTTTTAGCAGTTCTTTATTTAATTCTCGCATTTCCCCCCCCCACCTTAGTTGGCAATTCGTCGGATTTTTCGACGAGTGGTTGTATGTCTGTGGTTCTTTCTATATTTCGGGATCGAAGCTGGTCTATGTACCGCTTCCATTCCCTGCCATCATCTACTGTTAACCGGTAGGATTTGGGGCCTGTTATTTGGGTAATTTGTCCTGGTAGCCATACTGGGTCCCCAGTGAAGTTTTTGGCGTAGACTAAATCGCCAATTCCAAATTTTCTAAACCGTGTAGAGGAGTCGGGGGGGGGGGGTTCTGGCGTGAATTCTGGGTGCAATCTATCAAGGTGTGACCTTAGTTTTCTCCCCATGAGTAGCTCTGCGGGGGACTCGTTGGTTGTGGTACTGGGTGTTATGTGCTGGAGTGTGAGCAATTGGTTAATTTTTGGCTGTACATCTCCAGTGTCCATTTTTTCTAACCCTTCCTTTGTAAATCGGACCATTTTCTCTGCCCTACCGTTTGCAGCCGGATGGGCCGGCGCGGTTAGGGCATGTCTAATACCTAGGGAGGCTAGGTATTGTTCAAAGTGTAGGCTGGTCAGTTGTGGTCCATTATCGGACACGAGGACGTCCGGAATGCCATGGGTGGCAAAAAGGCTGTCCAGTTGTTTTATTACTAATTCAGTTGTTGTTGATGGCATAATTTTTACTTCTAACCAGTTAGAATAGGCGTCTACAACAATCAGAAAGGTATGTCCTTTAGTTGGACCAGCAAAATCGATGTGGATTCCTGACCAGGGGCCCCATGGGATTTCCCAATCTCTAATGAGTGCTTTGGGTGGGGATGGTCTAATTGCTTGACATTTGTTACACGAGGTTATCCAGTATTCTATGTCCCTATCAATACCCGGCCACCAGACATAACTTCTAGCAAGGCTTTTCATTTTTACAATCCCCGGGTGACCTTCGTGTAGCATACTAAGTACCCTAGGTTGTAGTTTGTTAGGAATAACCACCCGATCACCCCACAGTAAACAACCTTTTTGAATAGAAAGTTTGGTTTGTCTGATCCGGAAAGGTTTTAAGTTTTCAGTTTTTTGATTTTCTGGCCAGCCTTTACCTACCCAGTTAAGAACACGGGCAGTCAAAGAGTCTTTTGCAGTGGCTCTGGCAACATCATACGCTGATATGGGTAGATCGGGGCAAGTCTCTATTTGTAGTGCTGTCATCGCTGGTGCCAGGTCTTCTTCAGTCGCTGGCAAGGGTGCTCTGCTTAAAGCGTCCGCATGTGAAATCTGTTTCCCCGGTTGGTGTGTCAGAGTGTATGAGTAGGCTGCTAGGAACTCTGACCATCTAGTCATTCTTGGGGAGAGGATATTTGGTGTAGGTTTGTTTCCCGCCAAAATTCCTATTAGCGGTTTGTGGTCTGTTATAATTTGAAAAGTCCACCTGTATAGGTACTCGTGGAAACGTTTCACTCCTGCGACAATTGCTAGTGCCTCTCTGTCCAATTGGCTGTAATTCCGCTCGGTTTTAGATAAAGTCCTCGAATAATATGCGACGGGCGCTTCTCTGCCATCAGGTAGTTGGTGGCTTAGGATGGCACCTACTCCGAATGGGGAGGCGTCGCAGGTCACTCTTAAGGGCAGTGTGTTGCTAAATTGAATGAGAACGTTTGATGATGTTAGCAAGCTTTTAATTTTTTGGAAGGCTTGCTTTTCTCTGTAACCCCAAGTCCAAATTGCTTTTTTGTCTGTAGGGTGTATACCCTCTCCATCTATTAAATAGCCCAGGAATTCGACGCTATTCTTAATTAGGCAACACTTTTCTCTTTTCACTTTGAGGCCAGATTCTCTGAACTGAGTTAGTACTTCTTTGAGTCTGTTTTTTAATTGGGTTTCATCTTTGGCTGAGATCAGGACATCGTCGAAATATGGTACGACTCCTTGTATGCCATTTAGGAGGCGTTCCATTAGACTCTGGAAAACGCCTGGGGCCACACTCACTCCAAATTGGAATGCGCCCTTATGTGTGACTATAGTCTGTGCTTCAGCAGTTTCTGGGTCCACTGGGAGCTGTTGATAGGCTTGTGCTAAGTCAAGTTTAGCAAAAACTTTTCCTTTTCCCAGGGAGCGAAGCAAATGCTGGACTACAGGTACCGGGTATGCGCTTGGTTGTAATGCGTGGTTCAGGGTAGCCTTATAGTCACCACAGATTCTAACAGACCGGTCGGGCTTGACCGGTGTGACTATAGGTGTTTCCCACTTGGCATGGTCCACAGGTTCTAACACCCCTTGGGCTATTAATTTGTCCAGCTGTTCCTCTATTTTTGCCTTTAGTGCAAAAGGAACTCGCCTGGCTTTTATTCTTCGTGGGGCTATTTGGGGGTTTAGACTGAAAGAAATGGGATTTCCCCGATACTTGCCAAGTGAGCCGTCAAAAACGTCCTGGAATTCTCGGATGAGGTCGTCTTCCCAGCTGGTTGTAGTCACTCGATCGATCCCGGTCATCCCGATGCCCAATGACGCGAACCATTCGATGCCCAGGAGGCTTGGTCTGTCTCGGTCGACTATGGTCAGCGGTAGCACCTTGACGTGTTGTTTGTAGGCGACTCGGAAATGTCCCATGCCGACTACAGGGATTTGGTTTCCCTGGTAGTCCTTGAGAGTTAGGTGCTGCCTCTGTAATTCTTTGGGTTTGATACCTGGGACTAGCTGTTTTATTGTGTCCCACGATACCATGGAGAGGAAGGACCCCGAGTCCACTTCCATCTTGCAGTGTTTTCCTTTGATTTTTACAATGACTTTAACTTTCTTCCCGCTTTCCGTCTGAGCGCTCTTTATAGTGACAGTTTGGTGTGTATTGGCTCACTTCTCTTGTTGCCACTTTCTCTCAGCTCGTTTAGGCTCAGCTCGTGTTGGGGAATTTCTGCATCTCGTTGGGCTGTAGCTTTTTTTGTTCCTGCAGACTTTCTTCATGTGCCCTCGTTTCTTGCAATGCCTGCAGATGGCATCGAGAAATCTGCATTCAGCTCGGGAATGGTTTCCTCCGCAGCCAGCGCACTCCCGCCAATTCCTTCTTTCGCGCTCTTTTCTGTTCATGAGCAAATGGTGGACCTCGTCGTCTTCTTCGCTCGATTTGAATGTTTCGCCAGACTCTTCGTAGTGGGTTGTGGTGGCAGGCTGCTTTCTGTCTTTGGTTGGGTTTGTTTCTTTGCTGTGTGTGTTCATCTTTTTCATTGCGACGGCCGATTTTTTCGCGGCTTCAGCGGCTGTGGCTTCCGCGATGGCTTCAGTCACGGTGATGTTGGGCTTGTTGAGTAATTTACTCTGTGCGGTCGAGTCTCTCAGACCCAACACCACGCGATCCCTCATCGCTTCGTCAATGTTCAGGAAATCACACTCACCCCCTAATTGTCTAAGGGCAGCAATGAAATCGGCGACAGTCTCTCCCTCTCTCTGGTCTCTGCGGTAAAATTCGTGTCGCTTTATTAAGTTTGACACCATTGGAGCGTAGTGTGCTTGGAGGATTCTTTGCAATTCTGGCCACGTTAGTTGTTTAACATCTTGGGGCTTCCATTTCATTGCTCTCCAAATACATCTGGAAGCGATCTGCATAGGAATCCCAATCCTCTTCGTTAGGATTGAAGGGTGCGGGTGGTGCGTTGTTTCCAGGCATCTTGGTTGTCATCTGGACTTCTTATCACCACGTGCAGGTTTTTTCGTTCAGGACGATCCCATCCTCGTCGCCAGTGTTTTATTCAGAAAACACACAAGGTAGACCGGGTTCCAACAACAAATACTTTATTCTTTAACTAGTCAGTAAATAGGAACACTTGGCTGAAGCCGAGGCCAGCCTTTTATACAGGCTGGCTTGCCTGCTTGTAGCCAATGGCAGTTGCTTAATTTTGCCGCCTTTCAGCAGCTCTTTGGATTAGTTCCTAGTGAACCAATCCAATGCTTAGTTTATTTGACCAATCAGGTTTGCAGATTTGGAGTCACCCAATTTACATATAGAACAGCCTCAAATATTTTTTCTATTTTATGATCTCAGTTTCCAACAAAAAGTCTACCATACCACATACATACATACATACATACATACATACATACATACATACATACATACTTGAACATACTTATTGAAAAAGTCATAAAAAGCCCGAGGTATGGTTCAGAAACTTCACTAATTGTTTTATTAATGATTTGTGACTGGACTACATGAAGGAGGTTGATCCCATTGGAGCTACTGGATCGTCTTCAAGGAGTGAATTTTTTTATCTTAGGGCCTGGCTACATGTGAGACTGTTCAAGTATAATTTGCTTTCCCTAGGCATGCCTGTAGAGAGCACTTGCTGAGAATCACCTAGTTATCTACACTGCCATTTTAGCTGATGAGCATGGAAAAAACTACAAAGCCCAGATGAATTCACTCTCTCCCCCCTCCTCTTGTGTGTGTGTATTTGTCTATTAGCATTTTTTTGTGAATGAAAAAGAGAAGACGTCTGCCAATGTGTGTTTGCTGACTGCATTTACATCATATTGAAGATGCTTTTGTGTTGCCCCCCTCCAAATTCTTCCTGGTCCTACTCTTAATTCTGGAGAGGAAAAAGAGAAAAGCCTTATCTGGTTTATATCCAGTTCACTGGGGTTAATAAAGATTTTGGAGAATTCTGCTGAAAAGCCCATCCTCCCTGCCAAATTGTTAGGCTTCTATAGTATCCATAAAATAGAGCATTGTTGAGAAATGTAATCATAGCTCTCTTCTGGCATCTCATATGACTTGGCTCTAACCTTATTTTGTGATATCTCTAGACCTGTTTTATATATGAATGTTGCTTTCTTATTTCTCTCCTCACACGGAAAAAGATTTGAAATACTTCTCATGCTAAGTAAAGCAATATTATGTCATATAATATTGATTTGATCCAGAACCAAGATAATGGCTGACCACAAATTTGGTCTGAGAGGACGCATTCCAGGGTAAAAAAGCTTTTAGGACAGATGCTGAGGCATAGAAGGCCAGGGTGGAATCCTGGCAAAACTGTATTCTAGAACATTCCCCCAGAATCCTTTGCCACGCACAAACAGAGTTTTCTTGGCAAAGAGTCTGTGTGGAAAGTAATCCCTGAAGATAAAAAAAAGTGCTAAGGAATCTTTCCTTGACTTCTAAAAGTTCATTTCTCATGCGAGTTTGCCAAATACTTTGATATTTTTCTTCTTCACATTTTTACGGAACAAAACTCTCTTGTAAGAGAATGTTGGGGCTCATATCATTTTCTGCTCCAGTCATGCAATTCAGGCATACAAACTCATTCCAGGTTTTGCATTCAGTTCCTTTTCATATCCCCCTTTTCAAACTTGTTTATGTTACGCCTTCATCAAAATGCTGTCTTAATTAAATCTGAAAAATAGACATTTGACTTTACTTTAAGTGATGATTTTGGTCTGCTATTCATATAAAGGTTAGATATACAGAACAAACGTATGCATTGTATATGGATTGCTCCCTGATTAAAAAAAAACATTATTGCTTTTTAAAACACATATTTTTAACAATCATTTCTATGAGTTGACATGATACTGATGCATTTATGTACTGTGACTTTACTTAGTACAGAAAAATGCCCTCTGGTTTTTCCCAGTATCTATAAAAAGATTTGCTTTAAGGGATCAGGTTTGGCCCTATTACACTTTCAAAACACAAGAAATATGATTATGATTGGCATGACTCAGCCGCTGTCTTTCATGTAGCAATATATACTGAAAGCTCTGGCAGACACAGTTGGTTTCAGGTTAGAATGGTGGGGAAAGGCTAGGACTATCTCACAGGCAGCACCCCACACACAGTGGGCTCAATCATCTGTTGAAGTTAGATCTTATGAAAATCCACAAAGAGCTTCCATGGCTGGAATGTGTTGGAAGCATTGGGTTACTTCTAGCACCTGATCCCCTTGTACAAAGAGAATTGTTTTCTGGATTTGTTGTGTCTCCCCTCCACCATTGACTACTATGAGATAGAGAATTAATTATAGCAACTTATTATTGGTTTTATCAAGGAGCCTTGATAGAGCCCATTGGAAGGAATGGGCCAGCTTTGTCCCCAAGAATTCAGAGCCAATTCTTTTGTACTTTCATCCTGCTCCCTTAAAGGACTTTCTACTGTGCCAATTACCAGCAAGCAGGACTTCTTTCATGGAGGAGCCTAGAGATTTTTCTCTCAAACTCACATTGTTCTGTATGTAAAGTGGATGACTCCAAATCTACCATTCTGATTGGCTAAGGAAAAGAACAGTGGATTGGTTCACTAGGAACCAATCCAAAGAGCTGCCAAAAAGGCGGCAAATCCAAATAGCTGCCATTGGCTGCAAGCAGGCAAGCCAGCCTGTATAAAAGGGCTGGCCCCGGCTTCAGCCGGCGTTCCGTTACTGACTGTTTATAATAAAAGTATTTGTTGTTGGAACCCGGTCTACCTCGTGTGTTTTCCGAACAAAACACTGGCGACGAAGGTGGGATCGTCCTGAACGGAACAAAACCTGCACGTGGTGATAGAAGCCCAGACTGCAACTAAGATGTCTGGAAACAACGCACCGCCCGCACCCTTCAATCCCAACGAAGAGGATTGGGATTCCTATGCTGATCGCTTCCAAATGTACTTGGAGAGCAACGAAATGGAAGGCATTTCCGAACAACGAAAGAGAGCCGTGTTCCTGACGCACTGCGGAACAACCGTCTTTAAAATGGCAAAAGCCCTCGCCAAGCCTCGGGACGTTAAACAATTAACGTGGACAGAATTACAGAGACTCCTCAAAGCACACTACGCCCCGATGGTGTCTAATTTAATAAAGCGACATGAATTCTACCGAAGAGACCAGAGAGAGGGAGAAACCGTTGCCGACTTCGTCGCTGCACTCAGACAAATAGGGGGTGAGTGTGAATTCTCAAACATAGACGAGGCAATGAGAGATCGCGTGGTGTTGGGCCTGAGAGACTCAACCGCACAGAGTAAAATGCTCAACAAGCCCAACATCACCGTTACCGAAGCCATTGCGGAAGCCACAGCCGCTGAAGCTACGAAAAAATCCGCAGTGGCCCTTAAGAAGATGAACACGCACAGCGATAAAACATCAGCCAAAGAGAAAAAGCATCCTGCCACCATGACCCATTATGAAGAGTCGGGCAAAACAAATGAATCGAGCGAGGAGGACGACGAGGTCCACTGTTTGCTCACAAACAAGAAAGAGCGCGAAAGGAGAAAGTGGCGGGAATGCGCTGGCTGCGGAGGAAACCATCCACGAGCCGAATGCAGATTCCTCGATGCCATCTGCCGACATTGCAGAAAAAGAGGGCACATCGAGAAGGTCTGCAGAAATAAAAAATCTTACAGCCCGACGAGACGCAGAAATTCCCCAACACGAGCCGAGCCAAATCGAGCCGAAAGAAAATGGCAACAAGAAAAGTGAGCCAATACACACCAAACTGTCATTATCCAGAGCTCCCAGACGGAAAGTGGAAGAAAAATTAAAATCGTCGTAGAAATCGAGGGAAAACACTGCAAGATGGAAGTGGACTCGGGGTCCTTCCTCTCCATGGTATCGTGGGACACAATTAAACAGTTAGTCCCAGGTATCAAGACCAAAGACTTGATGAAGCAGCACCTAACCCTCAAAGACTATCAGGGAAACCAAATCCCTGTGATGGGCAAAGGACATTTTCAAGTTGCCTACAAAAATCACATCAAAGTGCTTCCGCTGACCATAGTCAACCAAGACAGACCAAGCCTCCTGGGCATCGAGTGGTTCGCGCCATTGGGCATCGGGATGACCGGGGTCGATCGAGTGACTACAACCGGCTGGGAAGACGACCTCGTCAGAGAATTCCACGACGTGTTTGACGGATCACTGGGCAAGTACCGGGGAAACCTATTTCTTTCAATTTAAACCCCCAAATAGCCCCACGAAGAATAAAAGCCAGGCGAGTTCCTTTTGCACTAAAGGCAAAAATAGAGGAACAGCTGGACAAATTAGTAGCCCAAGGGGTTTTAGAACCTGTGGACCATGCCAAGTGGGAAATGCCTATCGTCACACCCATTAAACCAGACGGGTCCATCAGAATCTGTGGTGACTATAAGGCTACCCTGAACCACGCATTACAACCAAGCGCATACCCGGTGCCAGTAGTCCAGCATTTGCTTCATTCCCTGGGAAATGGCAAAGTTTTCGCCAAACTCGACTTGGCACAAGCCTATCAACAACTCCCAGTAGACCCAGAAACAGCAGAAGCGCAGACTATTGTCACCCATAAGGGCGCATTCAAATGCCACCGACTCCAATTTGGAGTAAGCGTAGCCCCTGGCGTCTTCCAGAGTCTAATGGAACGCCTTCTAAATGGCATACAAGGAGTCGTTCCCTATTTCGACGACGTCCTAATCTCGGCCAGAGATGAAACACAATTAAGGAACAGACTAAAAAAGGTTCTGACTAAGTTTAGAGAATCTGGCCTCAAGGTTAAAAGAGAGAAGTGCTGTCTAGTTAAAAACAACGTCGAATTTCTGGGCTACTCAATAGACGGAGAGGGCATCCACCCCACTGATAAAAAAGTTAAGGCGATAAATGACGCTCCTGAACCTAGAAATAAAACGGAACTACAAGCGTTCTTAAGATTAATTAATTTCTATAATGTATTCCTGCCAAACAAAGCCACTATAGCAGAACCGCTACACCGCCTGCTAGACAAAAAGGCAACTTGGACTTGGGGTTACAAAGAAAAAAAAGCCTTCCAAAATATTAAAAGACTGCTAACATCAACAAACGTTCTCATCCAATTTAGCGACACTCTGCCATTAACAGTGACCTGCGATGCTTCACCATATGGAGTAGGTGCCGTCCCGAGCCACCAACTACCGGATGGCAGAGAAGCACCCGTCGCATATTATTCTAGGACTCTATCAAAAACCGAGCGGAATTATAGCCAATTGGACAGGGAAGCTCTAGCAATTGTTGCTGGAGTAAAACGTTTCCACGAATATGTATATGGGAGGACTTTTCGAATCATAACGGATCACAAGCCGTTAATGGGGATTTTGGCGGGAAACAAGCCAACACCTAACATACTTTCACCCAGAATGACGAAATGGTCAGAGTTCCTGGCGGCCTATTCCTACACTCTGACACACCGACCAGGGAAACAAATTTCCCATGCGGACGCTTTGAGCAGAGCGCCTTTGCCAACAACCGACACAGACCCGGCACCAACGATGACAACGCTACAAATCGAGACATGCCCCGATCTACCCATATCAGCGTATGATGTCGCAAGAGCCACCGCGAAAGACTCATTGACTGCCCGCGTTCTTAGCTGGGTAGGTAAAGGCTGGCCGGAGAATCTAAAAACTGAAAATTCCAAACCTTTCCGGTCCAGACAGACTGAACTTTCCATCCAAAAGGGGGGTTTGTTGTGGGGTGATCGGGTAGTAATCCCTGCTAAACTGCAGCCCAGGGTTCTTAGGCTTTTACATGAAGGGCACCCCGGAATGGTTAAGATGAAAAGCCTCGCCAGAAGTTACGTGTGGTGGCCGGGTATTGATAAGGACATAGAGTATTGGGTAAGCTCATGCCACAAATGCCAGGCAATTAGACCATCCCCACCAAAAGCACCCGTTAAGGACTGGGAAACCCCTCGAGGACCGTGGTCAAGAATACACATTGACTTCGCGGGGCCAACCAAGGGGCATACTTTTCTGATTGTCGTTGATGCCTATTCCAATTGGCTTGAAGTAAAAATCATGCCATCAACGACAACAGAAGCCGTAATAAAGCAACTAGACAGCCTGTTTGCCACCCATGGCATACCAGACATTCTCGTTTCAGATAATGGGCCACAGCTAACCAGCATACCTTTTGAGCAATACCTAGCCTCCCTAGGTATAAGACATGCACTAACCGCGCCGGCTCACCCGGCTGCGAACGGCAGGGCTGAAAGAATGGTCCGGTTCACAAAAGAAGGGTTAGAACGAATGGACGCTGGAGATATCCAACAAAAAGTAAACCGGTTGCTCACACTCCAGCACATAACACCCAGTACTATTACAAATAAATCACCAGCAGAACTACTCATGGGGCGAAAATTAAGATCTCACCTGGATAGGTTACATCCAAATTTCACCCCAGAAAACCCCCCTGACTCCTCGACACGGTTCAGACAATTCGAGACAGACGATTTAGTTTACGCAAAAAATTTCTCCGGGGACCCGGTATGGCTACCCGGGCAAATTATCCAGATTACAGGCCCCAAATCCTACCGAGTAAAATTAGACGATGGGAGGGAATGGAAGCGGCATATAGACCAGCTTCGATCTCGAATTATGGAAAGAACCGCGGACTTAAAAACATTCACAAAAGAACACGGCGAAATGCAAACCGAGGTGGGGGGGGAAAGGCGAGAAACGAATAAAGAACTTTTTAAAAATAAAACTAACATTCAATATGACCAAAAAGAGCCAACAAAAGACTCACCGTTTGAAGAGACCCACGAAAAGAGACCTTCGGAAGGGGCCAGCCAAGCCAGCTCGACCTGCCCCGAGGAAACGGGAGGGAGCGGCAGAACCGCCGGCCTAAGAAACTCAGGCGGCGGTAAAATGGCCGACTCACCCTTCCAGACGGTTCCAGAGAGGAGGACGGACGACACAGCAGCCCCATCCGAACCGGTCGAAGTCTTCACTGAAAATGAACCGCGCAGGTCAGGTCGAGCCCGAAAAAGCCCCACCTACCTGCGAGACTACGTTACCACGTAGGACTGAACTAAGGAGGGAGGGGTGTTCTGTATGTAAAGTGGATGACTCCAAATCTACCATTCTGATTGGCTAAGGAAAAGAGCAGTGGATTGGTTCACTAGGAACCAATCCAAAGAGCTGCCAAAAAGGCGGCAAATCCAAATAGCTGCCATTGGCTGCAAGCAGGCAAGCCAGCCTGTATAAAAGGGCTGGCCCCGGCTTCAGCCGGCGTTCCGTTACTGACTGTTTATAATAAAAGTATTTGTTGTTGGAACCCGGTCTACCTCGTGTGTTTTCCGAACAAAACACACATCATCATGGCGGCATAATGTAACATATCGGGACTTTCCCCTCCTTTGCTTTGGGTGTGGGTGTGGCCAGCGCGTGATGCATCCAGCCCATGGGGTGGGAGTTTGACAGCCCTGCTCTAGAGAGGAGTCTCCAAGCTTGGCAACTTTAAGACTTGTGGACTTTAAGACCCAGAATTCCCCAGCCAGCATAACTAGCTGAGGAATTCTTGGAGTTGAAGTCCACAAGTCTTAAAGTTGTCGAGGTTGGAGACCCCTGCCCTACAGCAAATAGATCATGTGCTATTGCAATCTTTAGGGGCAGCTGTATAGCAACAAAAAGTCAATATGGCATTTGTAACCACAGAAACTTTGCCTCCTTTTAAGTGTGCACATATGTAAAAAAAAAAAAAGTGGACTAAAGCTTTAATTTTATGATCACATCAATCACCTTGAATTTGTCTGGCTCTTCTGCAGACATACATCTTCAACCATCATTAGAGGCGACTTCAGACACATCTTCAGCCATAGATGCTCTTTGGGTAATTTTGATCCAATCAATATGGCTCATCATACTTTACCTACTAAGGCTTTTTGTGAGGTAAAATGAAGGGAGACCACATGTAAGCTGCTTTGAGTTCCTGGAGGAAAATCAGGATATAAATCTAAAACAGAATAGTAATAATTATGACATATTTGTGTTATGTTTATTTCAAGCCATTTATTTTAATGTCACTTTAGAAATGTCAATCAATCACTTTGTTTGCCTGAGTAGGTATGGGAGCCAAAACACAAAATTGCCAGAGGATCATCATAAGGAGTTTAGTGGGGAACAAAGGTTTGCCATGATAACAAGCTAAGAAACACAAGGAAATGTGAGCAATTTGGTCTTTCTTATTTTTGGAGAGAGAGAGAGAAGGAGGCAGGGAGGGAGAGTTAGTTTATGATGCACAGTCCTGAAGCTGACCTCAACAAGCAAAGACTGAAGTGCTCACAGTTTCAGCTATGTGTCAGAAAATAGCAGTTTGGCTTTTATGCTAATTTTTACAATTAGACAATCAGATGTCTAGGCAGTTTAAATGAATATAAATTGAATATGAAGGTTTACTGAAAGCTTAAGTTCTCTACAAGAATCTGAACCACTAACAGTCAAAGCAAACTGGCGGTAGATAAGAATGAACAGAATAGCTTAGCTCTCTTGTGGCTGCAATGGGACTTAAGATGATGTGTTGGATCCCTCCCTCGGGCTCAGCATAGTCATTTCCTACAAAAACATAATAATCTGCAAAGAAGAAACCAACTGCTGGTTCTAACAGTATATTAATTTCTGCTTTGTTTTGGTGGTAATATTGGGATATTCAATGTTCATGGAATTTATTGCTGTTTTCTTAAGTCTGGCAGATTTATATTCTTGGAGTAAAGGGATAATTAAATAATAATGATGATTGCACAAGCCAATCAGCAATAGCAATAGCACCTAGACCTATATATTGCTTCACAGTGCTTTACAGCCCTCTATAAACAGTTTACAGAGTCAGCATATTGTCCCCCAATAATCTCTTTTTTTTGTTACATAATGCTTTTCAGTTGCAGTTTGCATTTGTAAGAAAGTTATTCCCATCCATTAATGTTAGAGTATTTCTAAATCTATAATGTAAAAATTGGAAAGTAGCTTACCTGAAGTGATTTCCAGTGTGCCTTATATCACTGTGAAAAAAATATGTCTGCCTATCAACAATCCAGGGGAGCAATGGCTTAGCAGTTAAAGATGCTGAGCTTGTCAGCTGGAAAGCTGACAGCCTGGATGTGAGACCTGAGCAACAAGTGAGCTCCTGCCATTTACTCCAGCTCCTGCCCGCTTAGCAGTTTGAAAGCATGCAAATGCAAGTAGATGAATAGGTACTACTTTGATGGAAAGATAATAGCATTCCATGTGCCTTTGGCATATAGCCATGCTAGCCACATGACCACAGAAATTGTCTTTGGACAATGCTGGCTCCCTCAGCCAAGCACAGAGATGAGCCTTGTGCCCTCGAGCTGGACACAGGTGATAGGAAACCCTTTACCTTTTTGTTAGCAATCCCACATTTGTTTCAATGTCACAGAACATATTGAAACACAGTAGAAAAAACTATTATTATTATCTTTATCATAATCATCAATTTTAATTAATCAGCCACTTTTTGCAAACTAAAAATGGGGTTATATAGGCTTAGTAAGATAACTAAATGAATACAAATAAAATAATTGTCCTTTTAAAACCTATCAAAAGGGATTCTAAACACAACTACAAGTTCATCTATCTCTCAATTACTGCAACCAAAATTGGAATAACTGAAATATTTATAATGGCAGACATTTGCAGGGACAGGAGAGAATTGGTTGGGAAGAAGGCTTACATACAGAACTTCCTCTAGGTAAGGAAGCCAATGGTCAGACTATCAGACCACCCCAAAAAGGTTTTAATCAACCAAGGCAGGCAGCATGATAGCCCTCCTTTTCCACAGTTCTATCCAAGATGCTTCCCATAATGGAAATCAAGGATTGGGAAAAATATATTAGAAAGAGGGGAGCCCAATTATAGGGGGTTTGGGGAAGTTAAATCTTAATGATTAATGTAATTATATTTATAACATTGATATTAAATGTTCCGGTCAATTCAAATACTTTGGATTCTCGTATCACATCAAACAAGCATGTCTTGATTGTGTGGTTTGAACCATACTTTAAGATAGGACATTGAAGAATAATTGTTTTCAGTATTAAGCTAGTGCAGGAATCTCAAACTCATGGCATATGCAGCCCTGTAAAGCTATTTTCTATGGCCTGCAATGATAAATGTGTGTGCTGATCATTGTGCCCATCAAAGACATCTTGCTGACCATGTCAGTGCCCCAAGGCCTCTTATGCCAAGCATACAACACTCCAGGAAAGCCCTTTACTCTCATGCTCTGCTACTTCTACAGAAGCACAAGTTCTCTTCAGGGGAACTAAAACATGGCCAGGGAAGAAGGGTTGGGAGGCTGGAGCAGCCCAAGGGAGAGAAGAAGAAGGTGGCTGAAAAAAGTATTTGGCCAGCTCTTAGTGGGATGTGATGAATGTGTACCTAATGCTGATGGAGTGCTTTGGCTAAGAGCTTTAGATGAGCCTTTCTTGGCTCACATGTTCCTTCTTTTATTACTGATCTTAACTAATCCTACTATTGCAACCCAAGGAATTACATGCAAGAGTGGCTCTGAGGTCCCACACACAGATGTGTTTCCTTTACACATTTTGGTGAAGGAAGCAGTACCAGCAGGTTAACAGCCAGCCTTTTTGGCAAGGCATCACCTACCATTTTAATAGGCTCTAGTCTATATTAACATATCTGCACCTTGACAAAGTGTTGCCTTTGTTATCACGGGGAATTAAATAATGCAGCAGAGCAAGACCAATGTTTAATCTGCATACATATCTTTATTATGGCCGGAATACAACAATCAGCAGCAGATGGAACAAAAAATGAAAGTTTGTGACTAGATTATTTATGTGATCAAGGTGTATCTGATTTTACAGATGGGGTAACAGAATTTGGCTACTGTGATGACCCAGGGCATGGCACAAAGGCAACACAGTCACATAAGTAAGAAAAGTCCCTTTAATACATCTAACTTTGCTCCCAATGTCCAGTTACCTTCGGCTGGAGAAAAAACTCTCCCAAAAACAGTCTTTAAATGAAGGAAATTCAGTCCAAAAACAAAGTACATGTAAACTGTAAATAAAAATCCACACAAACTATGCTGCAGCAATTAAATGGACAGGGCGGGATAAGGAATTGCAGACTTCAAAGGCCAACAAAACACACATAGTTGGGAAGATGCCAGGAACCCAGATAAGCTCATAATTTGCTTCCCATGAGTTACTATGTGCAACTTCCCTTTTTTAACATTGTGTTCCCAGCTGCAGCTAATGAAGGGAATCGGGGCCCTTTCCTCCCCCATAAGCCATGCAATTCATGTTGCTCCCTTCTCTGTTCCTCCCTGCGTGTCCTAGGGTGAAGAGGGGATGGGTCTGGATCTTCCTCTGAATTCCCTCTGCCTTGCTCTACATCTTCCCTGCTCTGCTCAGCCAGACTTTGCCCTTCCCCAGTTTCTTCCACAGCCACCAGAGCCACACTCCCACTCCCTATCAGCTGCTCGGCCTCCCCCTCAGAATCAGATTCCAACAGAGGAATGACAGCTATATTCATGGAAATGGGTCATACTGTGCTAACAAAAACAACTGTTGTGCTGTGTGCTGTCCAGCCAGTGTATGGGAATTGGATAGTTAGGTAGCAACTGTGAGCAGTCCCCTTAAGGGAATGCATCATGATAAATGTAGTTAAGGTATCCTGGGAAATGTAGTCCATGTCACGTGACCACATCTGTAATCCTAATTGGTCACTAAATTGATCCTTGAGGTGTTGGGGGAGGTTTCCTCACTCTTGGCTGAACTCACGGACTCATGGTAACTGTTCTACTTCTACTGCTATGAGATGAGAGAAAAGGGATAGCAGATAATAATCTTTTTATCTAAAAAACAGATATGCAAAGGATTGGTCATTAAAGAAGAACTCTGTCACAAATGTGAGTTATGAGGATACCTGATGAACCAATAAAAGTACTTTGTTATAGATGTTTTGTGGAATTTATCTATCTGCATCTGTACAAAAGATAAATCTATCACTGTACAGAATACAGAACAGTAAAAAGATCTGCTATCCCTTTTCTCTCATCTCCTAGCGGTAGAAAGGTGTACTTTGTCAAATAGGGGGTAATAGGATGGGCCCTTGCCTCCTTATAAAAAAATACTATGTAGTAGAACATGAATTATGGTTTCAATAGACTCTTCTCCACTATGGCACAACCTTAGTTCATGGAAACTTTTTTGTATTTGTCCTCAAAACTTGCCTTAGGGAGTGTATGCTAAGGTGCAATGCCCTCTGGAGTTTAGGGATGCTTATATGGTTTAGAAACTGCTCAACATTTAAGTTGTTGATATTTGTTTTAATAAAGAAAAGGGAAATGGTTAGTGAACTGATGATTCTTTCAGAGTCTCCAGCTTTTTGAGATATCTGAAGGGTTTGGTGTAGTCAAAAAGTTGTTGTTAGGTAGGCCTTCTTTTATACCAAAAGAGCTACTGGTAAGTAAATTTCATTATTCAGCAAATTTGGAATCCAGTGTTAGTATTTGTAGTTCACTAGTTTTTTTATAATATCAGTGAATTATACTTGAATCTAATTCCTGTCTGATATATTAAATCTAAAGGCCGTGTCACACTGCCCAACGGATGCAAAAAGGACACAACGGAAGAGAAAAATGTTACATCCGTTGTATCCGCACTCAAAAGGGGTGAAAATTTGCATAATTGGAGCGGACAACACGGACGCGGGGAGGACGCAGGGTGGATGCAAAGCGGATGCGGAACGGAAGCACAGCGGATGAAGCGGATGCACAGCAGAAGCCTAGCGGATGCACAGCGGAAGCCTAACAGATGCCTGGCATTAATTGTGCATGCGGGGGGATGCATTGCGCAAGCCCCCCGGATATAAAGGGAAACAGCTCGCACGTGGCCAGCATTGCGAGGAAAGACCTGCTGCTGCATACCTCGAGTTCTTGCCTGCATGTCTGCCTGCAAGCCTTGCTGCCAGCCTGCCTCCAAGCCTGCCTCCCAGCCTGCCTTCCAGCCTCCTGGGCAGCCTCCCTGCCAGCCTTGCTGCCAGCCTGCCTTCCAGCCTCCCTGCCAGCCTTGCTGCCAGCCTGCCTTCCAGCCTCCCTGCCAGCCTTGCTGCCAGCCTGCCTTCCAGCCTCCCTGCCAGCCAGTCTGTCTGCCAGCCTTGGTGCCTGCCTTCCTGCCAGGCTTCCTGCCAGACTTCCTAACAGGCTTCCTGCCAGGCTTCCTGCCAGCCTTGGTGCCTGCCAGCCTTCCTGCAAGCCTTCCTGCCAGCCAGCAACCCCACAACCATGGGGAAGAAGCGAAAGTCTCATCAACCTGCCGCCATCCCTGGCAAGAGGGACAGGGCCACCCTCCCGCCCCATGTCCCTGACTCATCTTCTGCTGGGGCTTCTGCTGCTTGGGCTCGCTCTTCTGTTGCTGGAGCTTCTGCTGGAGCTGCTCCTGGCAGTGGTGCTTCTGCTGCGTACTCTGCTGAAGCTGCTCCTGGTCCTGCTGGTCCTGCTGGTCCTGCTCGTTCTGCTCGTGCTCCTGGTCTTGCTGACCCTGCTGCTGGTGCTTACTCTGCTGCTGCTCATCCTGGTCTTGCTGCTGCTGCTGCTGCTGCTGCTGCTTATCCTGCTGCTGCTGCTGCTGCTGCTGATTATGATCCTGATAGTGTTTATGCTACTGCTGCTGCTGATGATGATGATGATTATGATCCTGCTGGTGATGCTGCTGCTGCTGCTGATGATGATGATTATGATGCTGTTGGTGTGGAGGAGCAGCCCCTACAACCTGGAAGCCCCTCTGATGAGGGCCCATCTGGTCCTGCCAAAGGGAGGAAGAGGCGTATGCAACAATGGGAGAGGAGGCAGTACTACATTGAGGAAGCGCACGAGGATGAGGTGCTGGAGTGGCTGAGAGAGAACGACTATCTGTGGCGGAAGGGACACCGGCTGTACAGGGACACCAAGCGGAAGCCGGCTGCTTGGAGAGAGAGGGCGGAGAGTATGGGCTACACTTCGGAGGTGCTCCTTGGCTGGTGGAAGCACATGCACACCTGGTACGGGAAGCTGCACCGCAAAAAATCTGGCCAGGCCAGGGTTAAGCTGACGGACAAAGAGAACTATGTCATGGCCAAGTGCAGCTTCCTGGAGGGTGAGGTCCGCCACCGAGGAGCACCAGGAGCCCAAATCTCTACCCTCTCTCTCCAGCAGCCTGCTGGGAGCCAGTCCTCTGGTGGCCGAGAGTCAGTCCCTGTCTCCATGCAGGTATCTGTGGAGCGTGCCACAGCGGAGAAGCCCCGGGCAGGTGTTGAAAGCGTGGTGGAGAGCGATGAGGACTCCCTGGTGCAGTGGGAGAAAAGAGACATCGAGTCCACCGCTGCCGAAGCCGCATCCACCCACACCTCCGCCACCACAGTAAGGCAGAGAGCCGGACCGCAGGAGGGGCAGAGCCACAAGGTCCTGGTGGAGATCAGGGACACCATCTGCACCAGAATAGGTCTCCTCTCTCAGCTGGTCCCCATCGAATCCTCCTCCTCCAACCGCAAGCCCTTCCTCAATTATGTGAACCAGATCCTCAAGGAGATGGCGGATCCCCAATACCAGGTGGTGAAGGAGAGGATCACCACGCTGCTTAACAACCCTCCAGACCCAGAGGCACCTGCTCCCACCCAGTCCAGGTCTGCTCCTCCACCCCAGGTGATGTCCCTCCCATACCAAGGCTTCTCACAGGCCCTCACCTACCAGGGCTACAGCTACCTGGAGGTCCAGCAGCACAGACAGCAGCCCTTACAAATGCAGGCACAGAGTCATCGGGCGACACCGTTGCCACCGGTTCCAATGATGCCACTGATGCCAACCACGACAGTCCTCACCCCGCTGCAGAGCAGGCAGCCTCTCTACACTGCTCCTTCCTCCATCCCACAGCCAGGCCCGGCCTCAGTACATCTGTCCTCAGTACTAGGGCTGACACCCCATGGCATGGAGGAAGGACCTCTCAGCATCACGGGGCTGAGCCAGCTGTCCGACACCTTCCTCAACACACCGTCCCCTGTTGTCCTCTCGGGGCTAGGCACTCCAATAACACCTCAGACCAGCACTGCAGCAGCACCCACCTCCACAGCACCTGCACCCTAACACCTTAGACTGGGCACACACTTCCGAGTGACCAAGAGCAGTGCCAGAGACTGGCTGCCTGGATATTTGTGGACTTTATTTGGACACTTGACTTGGGTCATGTTTCTTTTACAGCTTGTTATTAAGAAAGTTTATCTTTATTTCACACACTTGCTTCATTAATTTTTTTCTATAAAGTCTGGGTGGAAACTTTTAGAAATGGTTTAGCCTTTGCATGCTTGTGGGATGGGTTAAGATAGCAGTGGGATGGGCAGGGATACCTTTGGGATGGGTTAAGATAGCTGTGGGATGGGAAGGGATACCTGTGGGATGGGCAATAGTTGTGGGATAGATAAACCTCCAGTGCAAGCATAGTGGGACTGTATGGTCCACCCTCCCAGGTGCCACCCCTATGGCCCTTCATTATCAATTACAATGTAAGCATTGATCCACACATGTCAACATAAACACAACTCTTTATTAAACGCCCTGTTCATTGTAGGCTAACCAAACATACATGGCCCAATCTCATCCGTGTGATGAGACAGGCTGAAGGAAGCATCCATTAAGCATCTACCATCCTGTCTTGCCACTCCACCACTCCAGCTGGAGAGTTGCACCAGTGTTTCAGGAGGTTGCGCTGCTTCTTCACCTCATGTGAGGCTCTGTTGGGCCCTTGCACATCCTCAGTGTCGATCAGGTTTTGCCCTTGCCTCCATTCCCCAGCCTCCATGTCCCCATTGCCTTGCTGGAGGTCCACGAGCCTATTCTGCAAGACTGGGTAGCGGGTGCGCATGAGATTGTGCAGGATGCAGCAAGCTTCCACGATCCTCCTCATGGTCTCTGGGCGATGCTGCATGTTGGTGAGAAGTACCTGGAACCTGTTGGCCAGGATGCCAAAGGCGTTCTCCACCACCCCTCCTTGAGGTGACTGTCGTTGTATACCTGGGCATCTGAACATGAGCCGTTGCCTGAAACATCGATGTACATGAACTTGTAGTCAGCATCGACCATGGCGAAGAGGATGATGCTGCAGAAACCCTTGTAGTTCTGATAAGTGGACCCCGACTTGGCTGGAGCTTTGCAGGCCACGTGCTTCCCATCTATGGCTCC
>BLBF01000031.1:7441040-7453835 GCA_015471245.1 Laticauda colubrina
GTGGCACCCTCCAGCCGTACTGCATGCTCCTGTAGGTGGTCCCTGAGGCCAGGTGGCGCAGAGTGAGTTTCACTTTGAGCCCAGGTTCCAGGCTGGGTGGGAAGTTGGTGTTTGCCTTGGTCAACCTGGGTGTCAGGCGCTGCACAACTTCGTCAAACATGGCTGGAGGCATCCTCATGAAGTTCTGGAACGCCTGAGGGTCTTCGCTCCTGAGCTCCACCATCAGCTTGTTGTAAAGTACGTACTGTGCTCTTCTGGCGATCCATCTTCGTCCCCAGACGCTTCTTGGCTGCCTCTTTTTCTTCCCATAGTACTGTTCACAGAGACTGTAGATGGTTTCGCACTGTTGCAGAAGGATGTTGGCTGCCGAAAGGATTTTGTCGCAATCCACGGTGGACATGACTGGATGCTGTGGAAGAGGAAGAGTCAGATGAAGGCTGCAGAGGTCTGCACCGCTGGGCTGCTGGTCTGAAAGTGCGATGTAGATGAGTTGCTCCCCCTTTTTATAGGCAGTATAGGTTTTCCGCTAGGCATCCTCTAGGCATCCTCTAGACATCCTTAATATCCGAGATAGGTCCCCTCTGCAAACATTTTTTCCATTTTAAACGCTTTGTTTCTGTTCTGCATCCGTTCTGCATCCGTTCCGGGTCCGTTCCGCTTCCTCCCTGCGTCTGGGCAAATGCGAGTTGCGCGGATGCATAGCGTATGCCTAGCGGATATAGCGGATGCGTAACGGATGCATAACGGATGCGTAGCGGATGCAGAACGGACAAACTGGATACATTTTCCGCGCAAAAGTTTTAAGCAGCCTAAAACTTTTTGAGTGGATGAAACGTCCATAAACGGATGCTGGACGGATAAAGAGGAAGCCAAACGGAGGCAGTGAGTACATCGGGTTTTTGAACGGATGGCAAGGTTTTTTGTCCGTTTTACATCCTCTTTGCATCCATTGGTGCAGTGTGACAGGGGCTTTACTTGTAATTGAAATAATAACTGACGTTGCCCCCAGCGTGACTTTAGGATAAGTCACTCTCTCTCTCTGCCCAGCTCACTTTACAGTGTTGATGCTGTGGAGAAAATAGGAGTCTGAAGCATAATCTACACTGTATAAAGCTGTGTAAAATCGAGATGAGAAATAAAATAATAATATACATTTACTATGCTATATTGCTATGACTATGAAAATGAGAAACCATGATTATACAGCTATGGTGCAATGATATTTGCTTTGTCCTTGCATTAGCAGATTTCTATTTGTGTACCAGGGAATCCTTGAAAGACTCTACAGACATTGATAAAAACAATTTTAATCTAATTACCAGTGCGTTATATCTTATATCATAAAAAATACTGGAATACTATTTTTGGGAGGAGCCTTGAATCCAAACTCCTTGCTTTATGCAGGAACCCAAGTTTGTTCATGACAGGTGGCTGTCCAATCTATTTCAACACATCTCATAAAATGGAACTAATGTTTCACTCTCATAACTACTCTGATACTTAAGAATTTTTTTTTCTAAAATTCAACAGAAATCTGACTTCTTGTAAGATAAATTCATTATTCTGTACCCTTTTCCAGCTTGTTGGGTGTGTTCTTCACTCTGCAGCTTGGGGAAAACAGAATTTAGTGGGGCAATAAACTTAGCATTTTAGACAATGTGGGCAAGAGTTCAAACAAACTAATCATATACCCTAAACAAAAAGAAGTTCCATAGAAAATACAAAGTAATTTGACAGTTGTGAATGAGCAATGTAGACTCCTTGAAATTTTCCTTGCTAGAACATGCTCCTATCTAAATTAAGCATTGTAAAGTTAGATTATGTTTTCAGATATTAAATCAGCAGAAGCTTAAAATGCTAACTTACATTATTGGTTTAAATAATAACATGTACTCCTTGTGTGCTTTGCTATTTAATTTTAAACAAAATTGAAAAATAGCATTTTAAGTTGGTGTAAATTTTGCAGTTTAAGTACATTATTTTAAGGGTTACTATGCATTTCCTTTACTGGTGAAGTTAAATGCCGACAATATATTCTGAAACTTTTTTAAAAAAAAATCTCTTTAACATTCAGTTTCAGCTGGTATATTTTTCCAGTACGAAGGCTCTGCTTTTTTAAAGTCCTACCTAGAAAATTTTCAGTTACATCATTTGCACAAATATGTTGTTGTTAACATTGAAAAACCTCTTTGCTTGCAGTTGTATATTTTATTTGGCTAAAAAAGGTGCCCATGTCAAATACATCACATGGCCCTTTGGTGATACTATTTAAGCTAGGAATTCCAAAACTCACAAATACCGAATAGCCAAATGTTCCAGGGCTCTCCTTGTACACTAAACATGCAATATATCTCCTCCTTTTCCAAACAGAAATAGATTTCTCTCTGATTGGTTTGATAAATTTGACCCAAGATTTCCATTTGGAGTTACTGGAGTTCCTACTGTTTTTCTGTGTGTTGGTGGGCCAAGCCCTAATCGCCCACATCTCCCAGGGAGGCCATAAATTATGGCAATGAGATGGAGCTTTGTATTCCTTCTGCTCAGAAGAAGGCAAATCTGCAGCAGCATTATTTTGACAGCCCTGAATTTAATTCATTGTTTTATGACAGATGGTAAAAGCGTACATGCTCATAGTACTGATTTATGATCATTTGGGTCTGGAGGATTCTATAATTTGCAAGTAATGTGAAAACAGATGGATAGACAGACACTAAAGTGCAAGCTGACCTGTACATTCTCACTGCTTGCTCCAAATGGCATCCATATGGCTCTAAACTTCATGCAAGGAGATCTTGATTAGCAAAGCTGGAAGTATTTTTAGTAAAACAGGCTTCACTTATTGGTGGGTGGGTATTCAGCCTGTTCGAGGGTCTTTCGTTGATCTAATCTTGGGTTTTCTAGTCATCTCATGATTGTGACAACTTTTTCTGCAATTAAAATGGAATGCATCCTTCTGGCATTACATGACCATATAGTATCTTAAATGTAAAGGTGGGTGTTTAATTCCCCAAGGCTGCTTCTTATTTTAAAAAGTAATTCCAGGAGAGGACAATTTTCATTGGAAAGCAGCAGGGGAGGACTTATTTAATCCTTTACTCATTTTTGCATTTGCCTTGCATTTTCTCATAGCCCTGAGTTCTAACATGTGGTTACAAGGACACATTCCTTTGAGAGCGTGTCAAGGGTGGGTATGAATTACATCATTAGACCAGCAGAAGATAAATAAGGTCAGCCTTATTTCTTTGCCCAAAACTGTCATTTTCTAGTTCTGTTCTTCACTTTAAGAAGGAGGTGTTCTGGGCTTACATTTCCATGCAATGCCTAGCCTGCAGTGTGAAAAACTAAAGTTATGTGCACTCAAACAAGGCCATTTTCCACAGGTAAAGAAAGGGCACATCAGTACCTCAAGCAGCCAGCTTACAGCCTCTTCCAAAGGCAAATTAAACTGCTGAATCCACCCAGCACAACTGTATTGTACTACTTCTAGTGCAATTGGTTCCAAAAAGTAAAGTTTCCACCCCTGCAGCAATATGGAACCAAGTTATAGTTTTGGATTCAAAATGCACAACTGGATAACATGTTTATTAAACTCAGCCAAAATGAGACCGAAGTATATACAAGCTTTTGAGTACTCCAGAACTCATCAAAAAAACCTTCCCCCATAAAAGTAATGTTATAAAAAGCAAGAGATAAGGCAAGTGAGTAGCATGAGAATTTAAAAAAAATAGCCAGATGATCCATCACAAAACCTACATTTTAAAATATAATTTCGCTAGGGATTTTTGGCATAACTCAACAGTTGCTGTCTTGGGCATAAAGTCTTGCCAGTATAGTGATACTCTTTCATAAGTCTTATTGCTATTGTCAGCTAGCAAATGTTCTGTTCTCACTGATGGTAACAATGGAGAGAATATGTTGAGCATGTGCAGTATTTCCTCCCCCAATGTAATCATCCCTCCCAGGAAACTACCTATGATAGATGTTTAGTCTTTGTTTTTTTATTATTATTATTTTCCTTGCTGGCTTTTTTATGCCACCCTGAATTATTCAGGTTTGAGTTGGACTATACGTACTGCTAAATATTTTTTAAAAATAATGAAATCTTCATGAGCCCCATGAACATATGTTTCCACAGTCGTAATGTGGAATAGAATTCCAAAAATAGAGAAAACAACTTAAATTCCCTGTATAAGAGTTGAACCCCATAGAATAACCTTTGGTTACCTATATGTGATGAATTCCAAATAGGATGAAACTGATCTTGTAGTGCCTACATTTAGTTAATGTAACTAAAATCTTTCCCTCTGTGACAGATTTTGAGGGAAAAGCGAATGCTTTCTGGATCAACAGATCATTCCTTAATGGGGCTGCCCAAATCATTTGGGGGTTGCCTTGTGAAGGAAAGCACTCCCTTAAAGCTGCTTTGTGAAGCAAGGCATCTTTACTTGCTTCTAAGATCAAACACAAGTACTTCATTGCTTACCAACTTCCCTGTAATGAGTACCTTAAAAAAAGTTTCTGCCCCTGTTTGAAAGCCTGATAGAGAGAGATAAAACTCAACAAAAAGGCTGCAAGGCCTCAAGAACTGCTTCATTGGGGCAAATCATCTGTTGCACTGATGAAGAAAATCACATAGCCCCATGGCTTGAAACTCTGCAAAGAACAGAAAGGTAGCCTTAGGTTTCCAAGGGGAATGTGGGATATGACATTTATTTCTGATCACAGAACCTTAAGAAAGATATCCATGCAATTTTATCAAAAAAAGAGCCTGACCACTCAACCCATTACCAACACAAGCTGTGAAAACCATAACGTTGTCATTCATCAAAAATATATCAGAAACCACCAAGAGACTACTAAAACCACATGGCATCCACCATAGCACACAAACCAACTACAACCTTCCAAAACATCCTAAGTAAACCAAAAGACCACCAACCCCAGAAGAAAAACAGGAGTCATCTACAGTATGCATTTATGTAATGTAAGGACCATAACAGCCACTATTTAGGACTAAAGACTAGCAGAGTACATCCATGCACAGCAACTAACAGTCAGAAGACAAGATGAAAATTTCTCAATTTCACAACACATGGGCAGATTTAACCATATTTTCAGCTGGGAAACTGTGAGCATCCTAGACAAAGCCAATTCCAAAAATGCTAGAGAATTCCTCAAAGCCTACCACTCAGACCAACTAGCCATCAACAGACACAGAGTGGTAAACAACATTTTCATTATTCAAGAGACAATAAAAAGCCCAAAAGGAAACAAAAAGTCCAAAACATCTCTTCACCAGCAATCAATATCAAAGGAGCAGAGATTAACACCAAGATTAACACAAGACCTATAATCAAGAAATAAACAATACCCCAATCAAGGAATTAGCAACTTAGACAAACAAGCTAATAGTAAACAACAGGCTAATCAAGGAACCAACAACAACACTCCCACTAACACTGACAGGGCAAGCCACTAATAAAAGAGAGCAAACCCCATTCCCTCCTAGCATTGATGATGTTACCTAATTTAGTGATGAAAAGTCTGCAAGAAAACAACTGAGTTCAGAGAACACGAAGGACTCCACAGTTTAACCCTTGGCAACACATATTCTATTGTTAAAGGTATTCCAGCCAGGATTAGAAATGAAGCATCATGATGCTTGTAGGATTGGAGACCTACAAGGCAGGACTCCTTGCTTAGGATAAGAAAAGGCTGACAGAGATGTATAAAAATTATGTGAGCGACACAAATTAAATGGATCAATTCATGGAACAAGGTGAGAAAATAGAAGTAGATCTTTCTGTTTCAAAAGATACAGTTTTAAATAATGTCCACAACTGAATCATTTATCTGTACTTACACAGCTTTCTTTGCCCGAAATACAAGTTGCCCCTCCAGAGTTGTATTTCAACTTTCCATACTCCAGCAACAGAATTATTTGGGACAGAATTATAGTTTAGAATCAGTGGTTTTCAACTTTATCCTGTGGACCCAAACACAGTTTGCAAATTAACAGAGTCCTTTTTTTCTTCTATCCATCCATCTCATATTACATTCCCATTACTAGTTAAATTCAGGCAGAAGGCTCAGTTTATTTGAATAGTATTGAGTTTGTAATCAATAAATAAATTGGTCTATAGTTAAAAATTGATTTTGTAATGAATGAATTAGAGACCTAAGAAAGCATGTAAGCCATAGCCTGCTTACTTGAGTGTCAAGCATAGGAAATCAGGAGACCAGGCAGTTTAAATAAATATATAGATTTGTTGCATGCTAACACTTTCTACAAGAATCTGAACTACTAACAATCAAAGGAAATTGGCAGTAGATAAAAGTCAACATAATTCAAAGTGGACTGGATCAGTGGTGGGATTAAATTTTTTTACTACCAGTTCTGTGGGCGTGTCTTGGTGGGTGTGGCAGGGGAAGGATACTGTAAAATCTCCAGTCAGAGGTGGTATTTGCCAGTTCTCCAAACTACTCAAAATTTCTGCTAGCAGATCTCCAGAACTGGTCAGAACCTGATGAATACCATCCCTGGGCTGGACTTAGCTTTCTTGTGGGTTGTTGACTCATTTGATCAATCCTTCAGGCCCAGCCTAGTCATCGCCTTACATTGATTTAATTCTAAACGTAAGGGATTTTTGAACATATGGACATTGACATATGGACATAGTTTGTATCATTTCTTCTAAACAATTTGTTTTGATAATCCTTGTGATCTCTCTTTCAAAATTGGATACTTTGGTTCAGATGTTATTTAGTTTTGGGAAATCCTGAATTTGTTAATATTCATAAGACAGTCACTCCTAAAGGCATTTGAGAGCCCTTCCCTAAAGGGCTCTGAAACATTTAACAGTTAACATTTCATTATTATTAAGTTTCCAGTATTTGGCTTATCCAGATTGTACAGAAAAGCAAAACCAATCAGCTGCATTCTGTATGACTCATCAATAATAAACAGCCTATTCCAATCACCCATTATATGACAATGAGGGAAATATGCTCAGATGATTGACAATCTTATGGGCATTTGGCATTTGTTATTTTGTTTTATTGCAATATTTTCAAAATTAAACAAAAAAATAAGATATGAGTATATTTTTTCTTTCTTTTTGCTAGCTTGCATTAACTTGTCTTCTTTCCCAGAATTTATGCTTTTGCTTCCATTGTCCCCTACTGGAAACATTTCCAAGTTTGAATTATTATTACAATCTAAATTAAAACCACAAATTTGGGACTACGTTTCAATCAGAAATGTGGTACTGAGCGTAAGGGTTTGTCCTCTCCACCCCTGCATTGCTATCACAGTCCAAATACCGCTGATTCCCTGGGCAAAAAATGCACAAGCATGTTAGTTCAACTGAATCTTTCTCTGTGTACAAGTTTTCTCCAGAAAGCCCTTTTTCTGGTAAAAGTGACAGAAGACAATGTTGAAAAAGCACTACACAATCTAAAACCATCTCTATCTATTGGACCAGATGGATTATGTACCTACTTCTTTAAAAAGCTACCCATTGCCATAGCCGAATCTCTAAGCATAATCTTTGAAAAATCTTTCAGGACCAGCTCCTCGCCAAAACTATGGTCACAAGCCAGGGTCATCCCCATCTTCAAGAAGGGAGACCCCAGCCTAGTTGAAAATTACAGACCAATCTCTTTATGCTGCATTACCTGTAAAGTCATGGAATCAATTATTAACCAATCCAATATCCTCTACTTAGAGACAAACAACCTACTCTCTAATAAACAATTTGGTTTCAGAAAAAAACTATACTGTAATCTGCAACTCTTACACTGCAAAAACATATGGACTACACAACTTGATCAGGGCAAAGCAATAGACACAACCTACATAGACTTCTGTAAAACCTTTGATTCAGTGGTACACAACAAACTACTCCTAAAACTAAAATCTTACAGTATCTCTGGACACCTACATAACTGGATAGAAGCATTCCTGTCAAAGAGACAACAAATGGTCAAAATTGGGAGTATCCTATCAAATTCTGTACCTGTCAACATTGGTGTCCTCCAAGGCAGTGTTCTAGGACCAACTCTCTTCATACTCTACATAAATGACCTCTGTGATCATATTAAGAGCAACTGCATTCTCTTCGCTGATGATGTAAAGCTGTTCAATATCACAGACAATACTGCTACCCTTAAAAAATATCTTGACTATGTATCAGAATGGTCCAACAAATGGCAACTTCAAATCTCAACAAATAAATGCTCTGTCTCATCTCTAATGATCTCAGTGCTAAAGCCCACTGTAACTACATAGCCAAAAAGGCATTAAGAGTTGTCCTAATCCTAATCCTAATCCTATGTAGCTTTTTCCTCTGGTAATATCACACTACTAACTAGAGCATACAAAACATTTGCCTGACCAATACTCGAATACAGCTCATCAGTCTGGAACCCACATTACGTATCTGATGTTAGCACAGTTGAGAAAGTCCAGAAATATTTCACAAGAAAAGTTCTCCACTCCTCTACTCATTGTAGAATACCTTATGCCACCAGACTTGAAACTCAAGACCTAGAAAACCTTGAATTACGTCGTCTCCTGTCTGATCTAAGTATGGTATATAAAATTATACATTGCAATGTCCTACCTGTCAATGATACTTCAGCTTCAACCATAACAATACAAGAGCACACAATAGATACAAACTCAGGGTTAACCGCACCAAACTTGATTGCAGGAAATACGACTTCAACAACAGAGTGGTCTGGAATACTCTACCTGACTTTGTGATTTCTTCCCCAAACCCCAAAAACTTTAATCTTAGACCGTCTACTGTTGACCTCACTCCTCTCCTAAGAGATCTGTAGGGAGCATGCATAAGCAAACCAATGTGCCCACCATCCCTGTCCTATTGTTTCTTTTATTTTTCTTATCTGTATCCATTTCATGTATTCATAACTATGTGTATACTTATACCTATTATCTTGTAAGCGATTGACAAATCAAATCAATCAATCAATAAATAAAAATAAAAGTGAGGTCACACAGATGTCTGACCACTCTTTTTTTTTCTTTCACAGTAGTTTTGCTGAATAACAGATAATTGAGTCAAATGTTCCATCGTTAACAGCTGAACTGAAAAAAAAAATTTTTTCCTTGACAAGCAGACTCTAAATTCTTATAAAGGGCACATTGACTGAGAAAGAGTTATAAAACTGAAAGTAAACTTTCAAAGCGAGTAGGCTGTCATCAATCTAGTTGTTGTTAGAGACATGAAGTATCGGTAAGAAGATATTCGAAAATGAAACACGATGACAAGCTTGCTTTACTAAGATACGCTGTGGAGAAAGGAAGAAAGCCATGCTATTTTTTATCTTCTTTTAAAAGCATGGTATTAATTTGTGGTTAGGTGTGTCAATACACTACATATACTTTCTAGTCTATAGAGTGTGGGCAATGGGCAATAATATGCTAGCTGGCAAGGTTACCTCTAGTTCGGGGGTCTTCAAACTTGGTAATGTTAAGACTTGTGGACTTCAACTCCCAGAATTCCTCCTCCAGTGATGTTAGCTCAGGAATTCTGGGAATTGAAGTCTACAAGTCTAAAACTTGTCAGGGGTCCTCAACCACCGGGCCCTGGACCGGTACCGGTCCATGGATCATTTTGTACCGGGCCACAAAGAATGAATAATCATGATTAAAATATATATATAAATATGTTTTTAGTAAAGAAATAATAAAAAAAGCTCTTTACTATTGGGGAAGAATTGATTTTGCCGGTCCTTGAAAAAGTGTTTCTGCGTGAAACTGGTCCCTGGTACCAAAAAGGTTGGGGGCCACTGCTCTAGATGATAGTTCATATAGAGAGCATGCACAGAACAACAGCATGGTGCTGTACCTGTTCCACACCTTATTGATCAAAAGGTGCCAAAATTGACCTGATATTGCCCTTATTATTCCCAGGGACTATTCCATTTAGCATGGATAAGACTATGGTAACTGCTTGATTAAAATCAATTTAGAAAAAGGTATATTTATTTTGGATGTTATTTAAGCATTGTTTGTTTATGATGAAAAATTAAGAACATTAGTGAATATATGGGAAATATGAGGTTCTAAATAAAGAACTACATATTTGATTTGGTAGTACCAAGAATGGAACTTGGAAAAACATGCCTGAAAGAAAAGGATAGAAATCGAAGAAATCAGAGTGAAACTAGAACGGCTGCAGGAATACATTAATTCCAGAGTGATTGGAAAATAAGTTATGTAAAGATAATATGGAAGTTGTTTGAGTGATGACATGATATTAAAGTACATTCCTGGAGATAAATATGAATGTGAACTTTAACGAAGAGCCAATTAAACTATCTCCTCTCTACACAGTTATCAGCAATTTTGGAAGAGAAACATCGGGGCCTATTTTTTTACTTTTGATCCTTGAAACATTATCCTCAGATACCAGCCTTTCATAACTGTTTGCTAAGTGATCATTGCTTTCATGGTTTCTTAACATATATTATGGAAGATGTTAGACAGAATTATTAGCAAAAGGTGACAAATGACCCTCTCTATGACCTGGCATTTCTTTAAGAGAGAAGCAAACTGTTCAAAAGGTGGAAACTTCCTGTAAGAAAAGGCCTGCTTCTGTGATCTCTCCCACTGCATCTCAAAGTAGGAGGGAATCTTCAGCAGAGATTCTCCATTTTCTCGGATTGGGCAGGCAGAAGCTATCCAGGAAATCATCTTGCAGATATACAAGCCTAAGTTTTTAAGATTCTATAGGAAATCATCAAAACTTTAAATTGCACCCAGAAACATGCAGGCAACCAGTGGAACTCCCATAGCAGTGTTGTTACCTGGCCATAACACAACTGCTCCACATGTATGTTTATACAGACATTGACTCCTGCAGCAGATAATGTTTCCAGATGGTCTTTAAGAACATCCACATGTATATTGAACTGCAACAATCCAATTGTAAGTCAATAAGCACATTGTTATCTTCTCTATTGCCTCCTGTGTTAGCTGAAGCTGCAGCTCTTCCAAAAGAAGCCATGAGTTCAGGAGACCAGGCTCAAGTTGTGAGCCTGGTGTCCATAACGATAGTACTACTCCCTCTAGAACCAAATTTGGTACTCATTCAGAATTACTACTCTACTTGCTTGATTAATGAAAAATGCTGCCTGCTAAGTGGCCAATATGCCATGGTCAATTTACAACTCTTGGAAGATAATACCTATCAATTCTTAATAAAAACAAATATTGATGTTCTGATTAATGAAAAAGGCTTGAAGGCAAAACAGTTGTTAGATCTCTGTTTCAGCTCTCTTTCTCTGTTTTTAGATCTCTGTTAACTCTGCTTCATAATAACATCTTTTTTTATTAGTAATAATAACAACTTTCTCAAGAAGGGGGAGTTGTGAAAGCCACTCTTGTCACAGGTGCTACTGCCTCATTAGTTTTCTGCTAAAACAGACAGCATCAGCAAGCTGTTTTTCCTCCCATATATACTCCCAGAGAATATATGCTGCTTAGGGTTGAACTGTGGAGACCTTGGTGCTCTCTGAGCTTGGCTGTCTGCTTGCAAGATGCTTCATTACTTGACCACGTAATATCTTCAGTGTTTTTCTCCAGTCTCCTTAAAAAAACACACACACAAAGGCATCCAAGCTATTAAATTCCAAATCCCAACTGTTCCATCCGAAAAAGCGCGAGGTAGACCGGGTTCCAACAACAAAGTCTTTATTTTATAACACAGTTGAAAAATGGAACATTGGCTCAAGCTGCGGCAGCCTTTTATAGGTTTTTCTCTGCCGGCTTGTAGCCAATGACAGGTATTTAATATTTGCCGCCTTTGAGCAGCTATGTGGATTGGTTCCTTTTGAACCAATCCCCATTCAAGTTCTTTAGCCAATCAGAAACCTGTATTTAGGAGTCTACTATTCTTTATACAGAACACCAACCCTGTTTTTTCCAAGACTGCACAAGTAGATATTATGTTATAGCTCAAAAGCTATTTTAAAAATACATCAATATTTTTAATCCATTTGTATAGAAGGATGAATGCAGAAGCTGTATTTTTATATTGTGACAGGGAACAAATATGCTGTTCAGCTTTATATGGTAAAATGATAGGAAGATTTCCTTTGAGACTTTCATCCTCCATTGGAATGATTTGGATATCCATGGGGTATTATTTAATAAGTGGCAAACAAAAAACTCAGAGATTGATTTCTTCTGTGGAAGGTACAAATTTTGTAAAATTCCATCCTGGTTACTTGTTGAAAAGCTTAAGTTCTCCCTCTCCACTTTTCTTCCCTCACTCTTTTTAATTCACAGGGTCATTAAGGTATTCCCCTATACCTCTAATTGAAGGAACTCATGTTTGTTGAATCATGAGGATTTGTAGAGTATGCTTCTCCCAGGTTGCCTTTCAAATTCACACACTCAGTATATGAATTAGCTCCAATGGACTGTCTAAAACAGAGTATTTTGATAAAAAGAAAAGGCAGAATACTTTCAGAGAATAAAGTGAAATGCATCCTACGTGCTGGATTTTTATTGTTTTTTACATATGATATTTACAACCTACCCAAACATATGAGGTTATACAGATTCATTATAAAGTTGTGGAATATGTCCTGTTAATGTGTGCAGTAAATATCCAAAGTTTAATTTTATACTCCCTGGAGAGTTGTAATAATATGAAGGTTGTTTGACAGAATGCCAGCCAGGGAAGAGTTGGAACAGAGCCTTACATCAACAAGACCTTCCTTCCTTCCTTCCTTCCTTCCTTCCTTCCTTCCTTCCTTCCT
>BLBF01000031.1:7471775-7484588 GCA_015471245.1 Laticauda colubrina
AGTATTTCACCTAAAACAGTTAGGGTGAACAATGTTATCCCTAACAGGAGTAATGGCCAGCTGAGGAGGAGATATCAACCCTGCTGGCAGTTTCCCCCCTCTTCACCACCTCTGCAGGGTGGCTTAGCCCCGAAACCAGCCGGCTCAAGGCACTCCAGCGGCGAGCATGGATCAAAACCACACAAGATCACGGTTTCAGCCTGTATGCAAAGAGGCTCAAACCAGAAGTCAAGTCCTCAGGTTTTTGCATTTCAATACAAGCATGACTTTAATTCCATATTTATCTTTCATATTCAGTTTCATATCATATTATTACCTTTCCCATTTTCTTTTAAATATTCTCAAATATTCTTGTATTCATCGTACTTATTTTATCCATTTCCAATTCGCATCATAACTTATTTCATTTTTGAAAAAATATTCTCATGTCTTATTTTACAATCTTATCTAAGATTCTTATTTCATTTCTATATTAATTATACTTATATATTTTTATCTGTCACATTTGCAATTTTGTCACATACTATTATTCCATTCATTATTCAATAAATTTCATCTTAATTCTAATAATTCAAAAATTGTCCCCTTTAATTGCCAATTCGTGTTTGCCACTCCCTTTACCTTATACATACCTCAATTTACTCCCCTTTAATTCATTGTAAACATTTACCATGATATAATCACTTTTTAATTATCACATTCTAGGATAATAACAATAGTCTCCTAACTACTACTTATCACATATGCATATATACTGTATATTTTAAGTCAGGTTCCGCATGGTTTTTTTTTCCAATTACATTCTAAGTCAACTTTTATTTCAAAAATATTAATCTATTCAATTAATTAGAGAAACTAATATTAATCTTTCCATTACAATTCATTTTAACTTTATTCATCACTTTGTTAAATATAATTAGTATTTTTATAATAAATTTCCATTTCCCTGTTGTTTTTCATTCATTCTGCAGGGACATCCAATTCTTGGTAATGTCACTGTGGTGCCATTTCATTTCCACTTGTTGATGACTGTCTTCACTGTGTGCATGCTGTACCCAATGCCTTGGAACAATTGTTGTACCTTCTCCTGACTGATACTTTCCAGCAATGAGATCCCTTTGATGCTTTGTAAGCTCTTTGCAGACTATGGAGTTAGCTGCAAGAGGCAACAGAGTAAATATCAGACAAATCCTACCAGAACAACTGAACCTTATATAGGCTTGATCAGAGTAACCTTAATTGCAAGCAGGTGTGAACTGACTACTATGTAACATCAGTTTGAATGTGATTGGTTAATTCTGAACACAACCCTAATTATAAGAGAATGAGAATAGTTCTGCAGCTACATTAATCTGGTTTTGTATTTTTATTTCCCCCCACAAAACAATAACTGTTTTTCAGTTGAATTGCACAGCTTATATGTTTTATTAGAGGTGAAAGAAAATTCTGCAGTAATTTATCTTGGTCTGAATTTTTTACATCCCCCCCAAAAATCCTGGGATTTTAAAAAGGGAAAGTAGACTTTCTATATCCATTGTATCTCTGTATTTGGTTGTGGCAATTTCCACATGCACAACATGCTTGTGGGTTTTTCTAGGAGGTGAAATTTTGATTATGCAGAAACTAAAGGTTTCTGGGGGAAGTGCTTGTTGGTGGTCCTCTTCATCTGCTGGTGATTCATAGAGGACTTCTTACAGTGGCAACAACAACCCTCAAAGCAGGAAAGTCTGTTATTATTTCAGTTACCCATAGTCCTATTAACACTGAGTATAGTTTTATTTTGCTATGAAGTGAAGACCATTTTATTTCCTAAATTTTACTGGACTCTGTGCTTTTTTTGCTTTTTCTGTTTTGATTATTCATCTTATTGTGATTGTTAAGGTATCTGTGTTTTCAATAAACTACCTATGGGATTTTACTGACATGCCTACAATCAATCAATAAAAAATGTGTGGCTTTAAATAAAAACGTGTTAGCAGAGGTATTTAAAATATTTACCACCTTTTCAAATGAATTGTTCAAATGTTTGAAAGCGTCTCTAAAAATAGAGACATTTTCTATCAACAATATTTCATTCATTTTCAGGTGCTGAAATACTATATACTCAAAGGCTACAAAGCCTTGGGAAGAGAAGTAAACTGTCACTGTAAAAACATGTCAAACTAAAAATGTTAGTTAGCCTTTTTTTTTTTTTTTTTTTGTATACTGATGTTTCCCTGAAATAGTACTTAGACTTATATACCACTTCACAGTGCTTTCCAGCCCTCACTAAGCAGTTTACAGTATCAGCATATTGCCCCCAACAATCTGGATCCTCATTTTACCAACCTTGGAAGAGTGGAAGGTTGAGTCAAGCTTGAACTGGTCAGACTTGAACTGCCAAACTGCTGGCAGCCAGCAGTCAGCAAAAGTAACTTGCAGTACTGCATTCTAACAACTGTTCACCACAATAAATCCCTTTCTGTATGAGAATGTCATCTTTCTCCTAAAGCCCATGTCACACTGCACCAACGGATGGAAAGAGGTTGTAAAATGGAGAAAAACGCTTGCCATCCGTTGGTTAACGCGATGCATCCGTTGTGTACTCACTGCATACGTTTTTCATACTCTCTATCCGTCCAGCATCCATCAACTGAGATTTCATCCACTCAAAAAGTTTTGAGCAGATGAAGTATCCAACGTGTCTGTTCTAAATCCGCTACGCATACGGGGAACATCCGTTATACGTCCGTTGTCATCCGTTACGTGTCCGCTATATCCGCTAGGCATCTGCTGCGCATCTGTGCAACTCACATCCACTCCAGCGGAAAACGGACACAGGGAGGAAGCGAAATGGACATGGAACGGACACACAGCATTAGTAGCACAGACGTAGAAAGGATGAAAGTGGATGCAGCTCGGATATAGAGCATTAAAATGGAAAAACCTTTTGTATAGGGGACGTATCTCGGATATTTAGGATGTCTGCAGGATGTCTAGATGATGCAGAAGGACACCTAGCAGAAAACCTATATTTCCTATAAAAAGGGGGAGGAAATCACCTGGATCTCAATTTCAGTCCAGCAGCCCTGGTGTGCAGCCTCTTCAGCCTCTTCCTCTTCCACAGCATCCATTCATCTCGACCATGGATCATCGCACACTCCTTTTGGTAGCCGCCATCATTCTACAACAGTACGAAGCCCTCTACAGGCTCTTTCACCTGTTCTACACAAGGAAAAGGAGGCGTCCAAGAAGTGTGTGGGTCCGAAGATGGATCGCGAGAAGAGCCGAGTACGGACTGTATGACAAGATGATGGTGGAGCTGAGGAACGAAGACCCTCATGCATTCCAGCACTTCATGAGGATGCCACCAGCGATGTTTGACGAAGTTGTGGAGTGGCTGAGGCCCAGGTTGACCAAGGCAAACACCAACTTCTGGCCCAGCTTGGACCCTGGGCTCAAAGTGGCACTGACTCTGCGCCACCTGGCCTCCGGGACCACGTACAAGAACATGCAGTATGCCTGGAGGGTGCCACACAACACCATCAGCATTGTGGTCAGAGAAGTGGTGCAGGCCATCATCGAAGAACACCTGGAGGAGCTCCTCCAGTGCCCCTCCACTGAAGAAGGCTGGAAGAAAGTTGCAGAGCAGTGGTATCAGAAGTGGAACTTCCCCCACACCATTGGAGCCATAGATGGGAAGCACGTGGCCTGCAAAGCTCCAGCCAACTCGGGGTCCAATTATTTCAACTACAAGGGCTTCTTCAGCATCATCCTCTTTGCCATGGTCGATGCTGACTACAAGTTCATGTACATCGATGCTTCAGGCAACGGGTCAGCTTCAGATGCCCAGGTATACAACACCAGTGACCTCAAGGAGGGGCTTGAATGCAACCTCATCATGGGCTTTCCAGATCCAGACCCCCTGCCCAAGGACACACAAGATGTGCCCTACTTCATCATGGGGGATGACGCCTTCTCCCTCAGAACCTACCTCATGAAGCCCTACACTTCAAGATACCTCACCCGTGAAGAGAGGATCTTCAACTACAGGCTGTCCAGGGCAAGGCGGGTGGTGGAGAATGCCTTTGGCATTCTGGCCAACAGGTTCCAGGTACTTCTTGCCACCATGCAGCATCACCCAGAGACCGTGAGGAACATCATGGAAGCTTGCTGCATCCTGCACAATCTCATGTGCACCCACTACCCAGTGTTGCAGAACAGGCTCATGGACCGCCAACAATGCAATGGGGACATGGAGCCTGGTGAATGGAGGCAAGGACTAAACCTGATAGACACTGTGGATGTGCCAGGCCCCAACAGAGTTTCACGTGAAGGGAAGAAGCAGCGCAACCTCCTGAAACACTGGTGCAACTCCCCAGCTGGAGCGGTGGAGTGGCAAGACAGGATAGTAGATGCTTAATGGATGCTTCCTTCAGCCTGTCTCATCACACGGATGAGATTGGGCCATGTATGTTGAGTGGCCCTACAATGAACAGGGCATTTAATAAAGAGTTGTGTTTATGTTGAAATGTGTTGATGAATGATTAAATTGTTATTGATAATAAAGGGCCATAGATGTGGACCTGGGAGGGTGGACCATACAGTCCCACTATGCTTGCACTGGAGGCTTATCTGTCCCACAGCTATTACCCATCCCACAGCTATTTCCCATTCCCACAGCTATTACCCATCCCATAGCTATTACCCATCCCACAGGTATCCCTGCCCATCCCACTGCTATCCTTACCCATCCCACAACTATTACCCATCCCAAAGGTATCTCTGCCCATCCCACTGCTGTCCTTACCCATCCCACAGCTATTACCCATCCCAAAGGTATCCCTGCCCATCGCACTGCTATCCTTACCCATCCCACAGCTATTACCCATTCCAAAGGTATCCCTGCCCATCTCACTGCTATCTTTACCCATCCCACAGCTATTACCCATCCCAAAGGTATCCCTGCCCATCCCACTGCTATCCCTACCCATCCCACAAGTATGCAAAGGCTTAAACCATTTCTAAAAGTTCCCACCAAGACTTTATTGACTAAAAGAACTGAACCAAGTGTGTGAAGCAAAGATAACCTTTATTAATAACAAACTGTAAAAGCAAAATGACCCAAGTAAAGTGTCCCAAGCAAAGATAAAGTCAATAGTAGCAACCCAGTCTCTGGCACTCTTCTCAGTCACTCTGAGGCATGCCCATGGTCTCAGGGGTGAAGGGTCCAGGTGCTGTGGAGGTGGCAGTGACTGGAGTGCTGGTCTGAGGCGCCATTGGGGTGCCTGGCCCCGAGAGGACAACAGGGGATGGTGTGTGGAGGAAGCTCTCAGAGAGCTGGCTCAGTCCCATGATGTTGAGAGCCCCTTCCTCCATGACATGGGGTGTCAGTCCCAAGACCGATGACAGATGTTCTGAGGCCCGGCTTGGGTGTGGGGTGGAGGAAGGAGGAATCTGGTGGGGCTGTCTGGTCTGCAGGTGAGTGAGGTGAGGCGTCGGTGGCATCTGTGGCGTCGGTGGCATCTGTAGCATTGGTGGCATTGGTGGCCTCGGTGGCCTCGGTGGCACCTGTGGCAGGCGAGGAACCTGTGCCTGGACTGGGAAGGGTTGCCTGTGCTGCTGGAACTCCTGGTAGCCGTAGTCTTGGTAGGTGAGGGCCTGTGGAAAGCCTTGGAAGGGCTGTGACATCACCTGGGGTGGAGGAGCAGACCTGGACTGGGTCAGAGCAGGTTCATCTGGTCCTGGAGGGTGTTGCAGAAGACCTGTGATCCTCTCCTTGATCACCTGGTATTGGGATTTGGGCATTTCCATGAGGGTCTGGTTGACGTAGGTGAGGAAGGGCTTGCGGTTTGAGGATGGTATGTCGGTGTGTACCAGCTGAGAGTGGAGATCTACGCTGCTCTTGATTGTGTCCCTGATCTCCAAGAGTGTCAGCCTTCAAGATCTTCTGCTATTGCTTTGCATCTTTCGACTGCCATAAGTAACGGGGGGAGGAAGGGAAAGTCTGGGAAGTGAGCTGGAGGTGTTAAATTCTTCTGTTGTATAAATGGGGGGGGGAAAGCATACAATAGAGTTAGGTTTCTATTTCTTGCTTAGCTTTCTTTTCTCTGTGCAACTGCAACCCGTTATCAAAATATGCCAAGGTCAATGGACAGAGGCCTCATCATCACCTGAAGATGCCCACATGATCATATTCACAACTTCTAATTGGAAGTGTCATCTGAACTATTGGGGGTGGGAACATTTCCATCACTTTATATATGTGAATTGCACGCCTAATTTCTCAGATTCAGAATTCTTTGGTTGCTACCACTTCACTTTCAGTAAAAGATGTCTTTTCTCTAAACTAAAGAGTCTAAGTATTTATTTCCTGGATTTTGAATGGAGCTCCGCCTGACAAAGAGGACAGTGTGGCTCTTTCCCTCCGGTCTGGCTCTCTGCCTGCTTTCTGTGGAGGTGGAGCTGGGGGTGGGTGTGGGTTGGTCTCTGGTGGCAGTGGCTTCTTCTTGCTCCAACTGCGTCAGGGGGTCCTCCATGTGCTCCGCCACAGGGAGTGCAGCTGTCGGGGGGGTCTCCGTCATAAGGCGCTCCAAAGATACCTGCCTGGACACAGGAGCTGACTCTTGGCCAGAAGGGGACTGGCTCTCTGTGGGCTGCCTGAAAGTGAGAGTGGACAGAGGGGCTGCTTCTCGGTGGTGGATCTCACCCTCCAAGAAGCTGCGCTTGGCTATCATGTAGGTCTTCCAGTCGGTGAGCTTGACTGCGGCCTGGCCAGATTTCTTCAGGTGCAGCTTCCCGTACCAGGTGTTCATGTGCTTCCACCACCCGAGGAGGACATCCAAAGTGTAGCCCAGGCTCTCCACCTGCTCTCTCCAAGCCGCCTGCTTCCGCTTGGTGTCTCGATAGAGCCTGTGTCCCTTCCTCCAGAGGTACTCGTTCTCCCTCAGCCATTCGAGCACCTCATCCTCATGTTCCTCTGCAATGGAGTACTGTCTCCTCTCCCCCTTATCTCGCGAATGCCTCTTCCTCCCTCTGGCAGGGCCTCCTGGGACCTCATCAGTTGGGCTTTGAGGTTCTAGGGGCTGGTCCACCACACCATCACCAGCAGCAGCACCAGCAGCACCAGCAGCACCAGCAGAGTCAGCACCAGCAGAAGCACCAGCACCAGGAGCAGCACCAATAGAGTAAGCACCAGCAGAAGCACCAGCACCAGGAGCAGCACCAGCAGAAGCACCAGCACCAGCAGAGTCAGCACCAGCAGTAGAAGCCCCAGCAGAAGCAGAGTCAGGGCCAGGGGGTGGGATGGTGGCCCTGTCCTTCTTGCCAGGGCTGGCAGAAGATGCCACAGGCTTCCTCTTCTTTCCCATGGTTGTTGGCTGGAGCTGTGTCTGGCAGTAGGTCTTTCCTCTGAATGGTGACCTGCTTGCGAGCTGCATCCTTTTATATCCGTGGGGCTGACGCAATGCATCCTCCCCGCATGCACAGTGAACTCTTTGCATCCGCTAGGCATCCGCTAGGCATCTGCTAGGTGTCTGTGATGCATACGCGTCATCCGCTAGGCATCCGTTCTGCATCTGTTCCTTCTGCTGTGCGTCCGCTTCGGTGTTCTCCCCCGGAAGCCCTGCGGATGTGCCATCCACTTCCATCCGCTAGGCTTCCGTTGAGCATCCGTTTAACATCCTGGCTACATCCTCTCCCTGTCCATTCCTTTCCATTGTTGTCCGCTCTGTTTATGCAAATTTGGGGCACGGATGGAAAATTTGCTCGTCCGCTGTGTCCTTTTTACATACGTTTTGCATCCGTCGGCCGATGTGACCTAGCCTTAACATCGCCAAAGTCTCTGAGGTCTGTCCTGCCACAATCATCTCAATAGTTCAGAAATAGTAAGAAACTGCTAGAGAAGTGTCATTTTTTTCTTAATAAAGAATCTTAACACTCTAAGGATTTATTTTACATTGTCTGGTCCTTGTTCTTCGTAAATGAATCTATGCTTGACTCATACCATTTCATTCTGCTGCAAAGGGGAATCCATAGGACTGAATATTTTTCCATGTCAAACAGTTAGTTCCACTGGCAAAACCAAGAGCCTTCAAGATTTTTTCTCTTTTTTCCCTTTGCTTTGCATCTTTCGGCTGTCATAAGTAATGGGGGAAGGTGGGGGAATATGGTTGTGGAAAGTGAGCTGGAGGTGTTACAAAACAGAACTGTTTAAGTTGGGGGAGTACATTCTTGCTTAGGTTTCTATCCTATGCTATGCGCAGCTGCAACTCTTTATCAAAATATGTCAAGGTCAATGGACAGAGGCCTCATCACCACCTGGAGATGCCCACATGATGATATACACAACTTTTAATTGGATGAGCCAATTGAACTATTGGGGGTGGGAACATTGCCATCACTTTGTATATGTGATTTATGTGCCCATTTTCTCAGATTCAGAATTCTTTTGTTGCTATCCCTTGATTTCCAGTAAAAGATATCTTTTCTCTGATCAATGAAGTCTAAATATTTCTTTCTTGGATTTTGAATGGAGCACCAGCTGACATTATTCTGAATCTCCTTTACCAGCCCACCTGGAGAATTAATAAAAAATTTTCTGAGGGGGTCTGAACACCATGTCTAATCCAGCCAGTGACCAAGAAGACCTGGGAGTGACTGGAGGACAAGATTCCCTGCTGTTAGAGGTGGCAGGGGAAACCAACTTGTTAGCAGAATTAAGTCTTGGGGAAAAACCAGTTGTAAAACCCAAATGGTCCCTGGGAGTCAGCTGGAAGGATCCTGAGGAAAAGCCTCCTCCAGGAGTGACCACCACCCGTCGGCGTGGAAGAGAAGAGCCATGGCAAGAGAAGGAAAGAAAGAATTTTTTACTAACTCAAGCTATGCATCTTCTAAATGAAGCTATTGGAGAACTTCAAACTGATTAAAGGTATGAGGGAGAGGAGGAGGAGGCAGCCCCAGCCAGAAGAATCAGAGCAGCCACCCCCATAAATCAACCTGGGCTGGCACAACCAGTATCAGCAGCTCAGGGCCCCCCGGTGAGGGGAGTAATTGCCAGAAGGTGTAGAACTCCAAAGGTGCCTCCATTGGAAGTAAAATATGGGAAGGGGGAGATCCCAAGGAGTAAGGATTCTTCCTGGCACAAGTCTGGAGCCATATGGAGAATATGGAGAGGATTTTTCCTTGGAAGCAGCCAAAGTTAGATGTGTTACCAGGGCCTTGGAGGGAACAGCTGCAAAGTGGATGGTGACTTTGCATAATGATAACGCCCCCCAGCTGATGAATTATGTCCTGTCCATGACTGCGCTGTGGGCCAGGTTTTAAGACCCATTTGCTGAACGTAAGGTCAGAATTAGGATGAAGATCATAAATCAGGGGCGGAGATCAGTGACTGTCTACACCCAGGAATTTCGAGAATTGGTGTGTCATATTCAAAGCTGGTCCCAGGGAGTCCTGATAGAAGCTTTTAAAGATGGGTTGAATGAAGATGTATATCAAAGCTGTATTGCCAGAAGAGACCCCAGTGAGCTGCAGCTGTGGTATGTGCTGGCAGCAGAGGTGGAAATTGATCTGACCCAAAACAGATGCTGGGGGGGGCTTGGTTGGAGTAAGTCCTCCCTCACCAGCCCACAAGAAGCCTTAAAGCCTCAAAAGGGAGGAATGGTGGCAAAACCCAAGACCACTGCATACTTCCAATGTGGGAAGGAAGGTCACCAGGCTGCAGGCTGCTGTGCCAATCTAGAGCCAAAGGGGGTGCCAGGAGGAGGGAAAAAACTTGAAACCCCCCCAGCAAAGCCTCAAGAAATGGTGCTTAAAGCGGAGGAAGTTATAGAGATCGCCCCTCCAAAAGGAGAGGAGCTGGGAACTCCAACCTCTTCTAAAGAGAGTGAATCCAAATAGGAAGATGACTCACTGGTAAGTCCAAACAAGGGCCCTATAACCATTCCAGGGAGATTAAGGGTACCCAAGTTGGGAGCCAAAGGGGAAATGTTGGCCTTGTTAGACTCTGGGAGCACAAGGTGCGTATTCAGCTTGGAGGCAATAGAGAAAATGGGCTTAAGGCTAAAGACTTTAAAAACGCCCATCGCCTTTTGCCAACTGGATGGATCGGTAGCTGGGGGCAGTCCTGCACATTTCACAACAGAACCAATAGAAATGATGATGGGGAAGCATAGAGAGACTTTGTGTTTTATTGTGGCTCCTGGGATGGAGCGCCCCCTAAGACTGGGTTTGCCCTGGCTTCGGAAATGGAACCCCCATGTTGACTGGAGGAAGGAATCATTGCGCATACATACTGACCAACCCCCAGAAGGGGAGGGGCAATCTCAACTGAACCCCAAGAATCCCACTGAGCTGGCCTCCACTGGCACCAAGAATCTGAGGGGGGAAGAAGAAAATTCCAGAGGAATATTGGGATTTAAAGGAGGTATTCAGTGAAAAGGCCTCGGACGAGCTCCCCCCCCCCATCGCTCAACAGATTGCAGAATTGAAATTTTGCCAGGAGTGAAATTCCCAAAACCGAAATTGTACTCGATGACACCGCGGCAGCTAGAAGAGCTGTGGTCATTTATCAAAAAAAATTTGGAACGTGGTTTCATCCAACCAGCTAGACCCTGAGTCGAGGCTGCAGTATTGTTCCGTGAGAAGAAAGATGGCTCTCTGCATTTATGCATGGACTAGAGAAACCTCAACACTATTTTGGTGGAGAACGTGTACCCCCTCCCCTTGATGAAGGATATGTTAGCCCACTAGGCCAAAGGGAAAATGTTTATGAAACTCGACCTGAGAGAAGCATACTACTGAGTTTGAATTAAGGAAGGGGATGAATGGAAAACTGCCTTTAACTGCCCAATGGGCTGTTTCCAATTCAACGTTCTTCCATTTGGCCTACAGGGCCCCCCTGCATTATTCATGCAAATTATCAATCAGGTATTGCATGAACATTTATACAAAGGTGTGTTGGTTTATCTTGATGATATTCTTATCTACACAGAGACTCGTGATGAACATGTGAAACTAGTGCGATCAGTTCTGAAAAAACTTTGAGCTGCTGAGCTGTACGCAAAGTTGTCCAAGTGTGAATTCCACCAGGAAAAAATTGACTATTTAGGCTATCGCATATCACATGACAGCATAGAAATGGATCCAGGAAAAGTTTGTGCCATTTTGGAATGAACCCCTCCCTGCACCAGGAGACAACTTCAAAATTTCTTGGAATTTGCTAATTTTTACTGTCAATTTATCCCTGCTTTTGTGAAGATTGCAATGCCTATCACAAATCTTCTAAAAACCAAAGGGGAGGTGAAACCAAAGCCTAGTAAACCATTGGAGTGGTCCATGGAGTGTCAAGCCGCTTTTGAGAAGAAACGACTGTTTGCTGTTGAACCAGTACTCAAGCACCAGGACATGGACACTCCTTTTGTAATCCAAGCTGATGCGAGTGAAGTAGCAGTTGGGGTGGTGTTACTACAAGCAAACGAGACAGGGACTCTGCAACTGTGTGCATACACTTCCCGTAAACTAACCGAAACTGAAAGAAGATGGGTCATCTGGAAAAAAGAAGATTTTGCAGTTCGCTGGGCTCTGTTAACCTGGAGGCATTTCTTAGAAGGGGCAAAATGCCCATTTGAGGTGTGGACGGATCATAAAAATTTGGAGGCTTTGAAAACGCCTGAGAAGCTGTCTCCCAAGCAAGTTCGCTGGGCGCACTTAAGTGCTTTAATTTTTCATTGAAGTACATTCCAGGGGGGAAGAACTTCATGGCGGATGCTTTATCTAGATTACCTCAACATAATAGTGCTCACCAAGAAGTGGTACGGCCGATTGTCCCAAACAAACAGTTGGCAGCTCCAGTGGTTACCAGAGCCCAGAAAAAGAAGGAAGTTAATTTATCAAATGATTTAACTGCACAATTAAAAGAAGATCTAAAACTTGATGATTGGTTCCTTGCTCATTCAAATAACTGTATGGTTAGACATGGATTGGCATGGGTGGGGGCCAAATTATATGTGCCAGCTAAGCTGAGAAACCAAATATTACAGCAAGTTCATAACTCTAAAGCTGCTGGACATTTTGGATTCGTGAAAATCTTACACTTGGTTAAAAGGCAATTTTGGTGGCTGACTTTGAAAAAGGACATTGAGACTTATGTGGCTAGCTGTCCTATCTGTGCCTCAGCCAAATGGCCTCCTGGTAAACCAGCAGGCTTACTACAAAATATGGCTAGACCAACTGCTCCATGGAAGGAAATCTCTATGGATTTTATAGTGGAATTACTGAAAGTTGGGGAAATATAGTTATTTCGGTGGTAACACCTTTGTTTTCCAAACAGGTACATTTCATATCTTGTCCAAAAATCCCATCTGCAAAAACGTTGGCTAAACTGTTTATTTTACATATCTACAGGTTACATGGGGTTCCTGAACATATAATCTCAGACAGGAGTATTCAGTTTACCTCCAACTTTTGGAAGGAGTTCCTGAAGTTATTGGGCTCCACCCAGGGCTTAAACTCCACCCACCACCCACAAACCTATGGGGCTTGTGAGAGGACTAACTCGGTATTGGAACAGTATCTTAGATGTTATATAAATTATCAGCAAGATCATTGTTGACCTATTGCAATTCGCTGACGTGGCATATAACAATTGAGTACATAGTAGTACTGGGTTTACTCCATTTAAAGTGGATTCGGGACAAGACTTTGTACCCATACCCAAACTTCCATGAGAGAAACCTAACATTCAGTCATTAGTTGAATGGATAACACAGCTCCAGCTTACCTGGCCTGTTTTGTTCGGAAAACACACGAGGTAGACCGGGTTCCAACAACAAA
>BLBF01000031.1:7489588-7519927 GCA_015471245.1 Laticauda colubrina
CCAATCAGGTTTGTAGTTTTGGAGTCACCCACTTTACATATAGAACATGGCCAGTTACCTGTAAAGCATTAGATGACGCTCATCAAGCCCACAAAAAATTTGCAGATAAAAAGAGAACTCCATAAAAACCATATCAAGTGGGTGACAAGGTCTTTTTATCCATCAGATATTTGCAGACCACACAAAAGTCAAAAAAGCTTGGACCTAAGTATGTTGGACTTTTCTCAATTGAACAAATTGTGAACCCTGTGGCAGTCCAACTGAAATTATCTAAAACCCTCCAACGGATCCACCCTGTTTTCCATATTAGTTTATTAAAACTTGAACATACTTTTGACTCTAGACCAACTTAGTTGGTCACCCCGTGCCATTGCTAATTGAAGGTGAACAACATTTTGAAGTTAAATAAATTTTGGATTCTAATTGCTGTCATATTTGTATGTAAAGGTGATGACCCAGAAATATGTTGTTCACTAAAACGAGATTTTTGTTTTAATGTGAAAAACTGAATAAAATTTGTTTAAAAAAAAGAAAGAAATTTTGGATTATTGAAAACAAAGGGGTCAACTCCAATATTTGATTGTTTGGAAACATTTTCCTCCTCCCCAGTCTGAATGGGTGAATGAGAAGGATACTAGAGCCCCTAAGCTTATCAATGCATTTTGCACTAAATATCCTGATAAACCCTAAAAAATAGTGTTATGGTGTTACATGTATATTTTCTGTTACCTTCTATTTTTATCTTTTATAGGACTAATGCCTCTTTTGCAGAAGAGACGAATGTCAGCCTTCAAGATTTTCTCTTTTTTTCCCCCCTTTGCTTTGCATCTTTCGGCTGTCATAAGTAACGGGGGGAGGAGGGGAGATATGGTTGTGGAAAGTGAGCTGGAGGTGTTACAAAACAGAACTGTTTAAGTTGGGGGGGGGGGTACATTCTTGCTTAGGTTTCTATCCTATGCTATGCGCAGCTGCAACTCTTTATCAAAATATGTCAAGGTCAATGGACAGAGGCCTCATCACCACCTGGAGATGCCCACATGATGATATACACAACTTTTAATTGGATGAGCCAATTGAACTATTGGGGGTGGGAACATTGCCATCACTTTGTATATGTGATTTACGCGCCCATTTTCTCAGATTCAGAATTCTTTTGTTGCTACCACTTGATTTCCAGTAAAAGATATCTTTTCTCTGATTAATGAAGTCTAAATATTTCTTTCTTAGATTTTGAATGGAGCACCAGCTGACAGAGTTGGTAAAAAATGACTTAGTCATCTCCCTGTCATGAGATGGATATGTGTGCAGGGAAAATCTTTTATTTTCCCCTGAGAAATACCTTTTGAAGTAATGGGCCTCAAATTGGGATGTTTGGAATGTATAAAAATCTACACTCTTTTAAGGAAGGCCCAACTGCCTCGGGTTTTATCTAGGCCAACCTCATACAGTAAGATCCATCATAGCTGTCATCCAGCTTTTTCTGCTATTCAACAGAACTATGATGCTGCTGAAGTAACTTTTCATTCCTGCTGATTGGGGTGGGTGGGTGGGTGTAAATCTCAGGACTTATTCAAAAAGAAATAAAGAAAAATTAAAAGGTAGTGGGGGGGACTACTTACTGCAGAAAAATCATAATTAAAAAAAAAACTGCCTGTTTTCAAACTAGGAATTTTTTCCTTGTCAACCAGGAACAGGAGTAGAGTTCAAAACAGTAAAATTTTGTTTCATTCTACCTACAGTATATGCATGAATATGATCTACTAACAGTCAAACCAAATCTGTGCTAGATAAGGGTCCATGGAATTTGGGGGTGGGGTGGGGTGAGGAGGCTGGATTCAGGTTTCTTGTGGGAACATAATGACTCCAAACTGATGATGTATTTGACCCCACTTTCAGGATCTGCCTGGTCATCTCCTAAAGTGAGGATTTTAATCAATTCACTATTTCCTCAGTACTACTATGAAGAAGTATGGAATCTATTCAGTTGCATGTGGAAAGGAGTGAAAGTTATTCTGTCCTGTAGGAAGTTACCACCCACCCCTCTCCTAGGAAGATGAAATACTTTAGGATATATTTAAAAGGCAAAAACTCACCTTAGAAGCAGATGCTCACCCCCAACTTTGTTAATAGGTGAGCCATTAAGGCCTGGGCCAGAGTATTCTACATAATAAAGGCCTCTGCCCATCTCACCACCTGGCCTGGGAAGGTTGCATCAGCCAGCACTCACGTGAAGCCATGTGGTCCAGACAAAGCCTACAAAGTTAGCTAAGATCCCCACCCCTGGGAGTGTGACAGCCAATGGGATACATTTCTTATGCAGGCACAGGAAACACTAAGGTGGGCCCAACAGAGGTTATAAAACTAAGGGTCTCTCAGCTTCTCAGCTCTTTTTGCCCTTTTTTCTTCATCCAAGGCATGTGATCTTGTCCACCATTAAACCATCTTTCCAAGCAGTCACCGTGTTTCCAGTGTCTTTCTTCCCCACTTGGAACTGAACCCAGAAGGCAATTTCTTTCAATAGTCCTTATCTATATTTTGATGCTTTAATATTGTAAATGCAATTTTCACTTAGCTCTGTATATTTAATTTAATGGAACTGTGCATGAACCTAGACACACTTGCGCACAATTGCATACGTCCAGGAGGATCTACCAAAAGAGGGAAAACAACTAGTGTTTGCTTCCTGGAACATGAAGGGGGGAAACTATAGAAGCACAAGTTGGAGCTGTCAAAAGAGAGGTCAGGCTAGCCTGTAATTTGAATTGCTTCAAACTATTGCCCAAGTATCTCAGCCTCTTCAGGATTTTTAAGCTGGCACAAGCACAGGAAAGCAACAGCTTAAATGGCAAAGATAATATGTTCAAAGTAAAAGTGTTAGAATAAAAAGGGGATGGAATAACACTAAGGCTATGAGTTAAGAGTTAAACTGCTAAATGCAGGTATCTCCTCGCATTCAGCATGAAGAGAAGCTGACAAAATGCTGCATCCTTCTTCACAGGTGCATTTTATTTCCCTATTTTCATAAAGTCACCATTTCTCTCAAGGCTTTTAGAGTTGATTTGCAGGAATTGCTATTTGTTTTTCCTGTTAAGAGGGAATTCTGTCATGATTTTTTTTTCTGAGGACAAAACATGGAAAAACCAGAAAGGTGGCAGGTTGTTGGAGAAATTACTGTTTAGTGAAAAGCATAACATATGCCCTTCAACCAAGTATTTGTTCAAATGTACTCTTTCACATGCATGCACATGCTTTTAAATAAAGGCAATTTATTTTCCATCAAATTGAATGAAGTCATCTGGAGAAAAAGTGAAATAAATTTTGACATAGTAGTTCTTACTAGATTGGAACACTGGTGGTAAATTTCTTTAAAAAAAAACAAACACCAAATTTTATTGATTTTACAATTTAAAAAAAAAACACAACATAATAACACGTACATAATTGAAGGGTAGGGAGAAAAAAAAGGAAAAAAGGGGATGGGAAAAGAGGACCGGGAAAAAAAAAAAAGAAAATACAGAAAAGAGATTTGTTAAAAATGTTCTTACTTTTTGACAGTTTGTGAGATCTTTTCTTCCTTTGGTTTTACTATCTCTAAACACTTTATCTTTACAAGAATTTATACATCACTCATATAAATTTATCTTATTCTTTCTATCCTATATTATAAAATTCATCTTTGTTCTAACCACTTATACCAATAATTCCAGCTATTATAATATATTGAAGTTTCTTTGTTTTTTAGAGCTAATGTTAATCTGTCCATTTCTGCGCAGTTTGAAATTTTTTGGATAATCATCTCTTTTGTAGGTATCTGTGGATGCTTCCAACACTGAGCAAAAGCCAACCTAGCTGCTGTTAATATATGTATTGTAATATATTTTGTCTTTTTTGATATTTGTTTGTCAAATTCCCTAGTAGAAAAGACTCTGGTTTATATTCGATCTGTTCTTTAGTAATATCTTCTAGCCAATTTCTTATTATCTTCCAATATTTTTGGGCTTCTATGCAAGACCACCACATGTGGAAAAAAGTTTCCTCTTTCTTTTTACATTTCCAACATTTTGGACTCATTTTGGCGCACATTTTCGCCAATCTCGAAGGAGGAAGGTGCCATCTATAAAACAGTTTATATGCATTTTCTTTGTATGCTGCCAATTTTTTAATCTTATTATTACTTCCCCAGACTTTTTCCCGTTCATTTAAAGTGATATTACATCCTACATTCCTACTCCAAGCAATCATATTTCCTTTTACTATTTCTTCTTCTAATTCTACTTCAAGTAAACAATTGTAAAATCTCGTTATATTATTTTTTCCTGATCCCATTAAAATTTTATCTAGCTGCTGGGGTTTATTACTAATTCCGAATTCTTTTCTATCCCTGTTATATCTACTATGAATTTGTAAATATGCCCATTGATCTATTTTAAATCCCCGTTTCTTGAAGTTCTTGACGGGATTTCAAATTTCCTTGTACATCTAATAAATCTTTATATTTGATCATTCTAGAAATATCCAAATTGTTTGGGTGAATCATTGCCTCCATTGTTGATAGCCAAATAGGTACTTTTAAATAGTGTTTTTTACGTATTTTTTTCCAATTAGTTACCAATGAGACTCTAATTAAGTGTCTGTGAAAGTATTTCTGAGTAATTTTTCCTACATCCCATAAAAAAGCATGCCACCCCCTTTGTAAGTCGTGGCCTTCTAAAAATAAGATTCTCTTATTATTTAAGTTTACCCAATCTTTTAACCATACTAGGGTGGCAGCTGTGTAATACAATTCCCAATTTGGAAGTGCCAACCCTCCCCTGCTCCTCATATCCTGCATTGCTTTTAAATTTATTCTGGGTTTTTTCCCTTGCCAAATAAATTTAGCAATAATTTTATTGAGTTCTTTGAAAAATTTATTATGTAATTTAATTGGAATCATCTGAAATAGATATAAAAATTTTGGGAGGATATTCATTTTAACAGTAGCAATCTTTCCCAATAGTGAAAGTTGTAATTTGCCCCATAATTCTAGATCCTTCTTTACCTGAAGCATCAATTTATCGTAGTTGTTTTCTTTAAGTGCCTTACAATGAGCTGTCAACCATATTCCTAAATATTTAACTTTCTTTGTCACTTGTATTCCCATAATTTCTTCTAGTTCTTTTTTCTGCTTTTCTGTAAGTTTTTAGTCATTAATTTTGTTTTTTTCCTATTAATTTTAAGTCCTGCTACTACTCCAAATTGTTCTATTTCTTTAATCAATTTTTGTCCTCTTTCAATTTTATCTTCAGTTAAAAAAACCAAATCATCAGCAAATGCTTGTAATTTGTATTCTTCTGATTTAATCTTTAGTCCTTTTATCTCTGAATTTTGTCTAATCTTAATTAGTAATGTTTCCAATGCGAATATGAAGAGCAGGGGCGAGAGTGGGCAGCCTTGTCTAACTCCTTTTTCTATTTTTATTGAACAAGTATATTCCCCATTTACTATAATATTGGCCTGTTGTGTGTTATAAATAGTTGTTGTAATATTTTCAAATTTGGTGCCTAATTTCATATTATATATTTTTTGTATTAAGAATTGCCAATTTAAATTATCAAAGGCCTTTTCAGCGTCGAAAAACATAAGTACAATCTATTTCTCAGGGTGGGCTTCATAAAATTCTAAAATATCTAATACTGTTCTTGAGTTATTGCTAATCTGTCTAGTCGGAAGAAATCCATTTTGATCTTCATGTATATATAAGCTTCTTTTAGGTTTATTAGCTATAATGGAGGCAAATATTTTGTAATCTGTATTTAATAGTGAAATTGGACTATAATTGTTAATATATCTGGATTCAGAATCCTCCTTCGGGATCAAAGAAATCAGTGCTCCCCTCCATGAGTCCAGCATCTTAAGGGCCTGTCACATAGGCTGACGGATGCAAAACGTATGTAAAAAGGACACAGCGGACGAGAAAATGTTCCATCCGTTGTTATCCGCTCTTAAAAGTGCCCCGAATTTGAATAAGCAGAGCGGACAACAACGGAAAGGAACGGACGGGGGGAGGACGTAGCCAGGATGTTAAGCAGATGTTCCTAGCAGATGGAAGCGGATGGAAGCAGATGGCACATCCGCGGGGCTTCCGGGGGAGCACAGCGAAGCGGACGCACAACGGAAGGAACGGATGCCGAGCGGATGAAGCGGATGCATCACGGAAGCCTAGCAGATGCCTAGCGGATGCCTAGCGGATGCAAAGCATCCACTGTGCATGCGGGGAGGGTGCATTGCGTCAGCCCCGCGGATATAAAGGGAAGCAGCTCGCAAGCAGGTCACCATGCAGAGGAAAGACCTGCTGCCAGACACAGCTCCAGCCAGCCAACAACCATGGGGAAAAAGAGGAAGCCTCTGCCATCTGCTGCCAGCCCTGGCAAGAAGGACAGGGCCACCATCCCACCCCCTGGCCCTGACTCTGCTTCTGCTGGTGCTTCTGCTGCTCGGGCTGACTCTTCTGATGCTGGAGCTTCTGCTGGTGCTGCTCCTGGTGCTGGTGCTTCTGCTGGTGCTTACTCTGCTGGCGCTGCTCCTGGTGCTGGTGCTTCTGCTGGTGCTTACTCTGCTGGTGCTTACTCTGCTGGTGCTGCTCCTGGTGCTGGTGCTTCTGCTGGTGCTTACTCTGCTGGCGCTGCTCCTGGTCCTGGTGCTTCTGCTGGTGCTTACTCTGCTGGCGCTGCTCCTGGTCCTGGTGCTTCTGCTGGTCCTGACTCTGCTGGCACTGCTCCTGGTCCTGGTGCTTCTGCTGGTGCTTACTCTGCTGGCGCTGCTCCTTGTCCTGCTGGTGCTGTGGTCCTGCTGGTGCTCCTGGTCCTGCTGCTGCTGCTGGTGCTCCAGGTCCAGCTGGTCCTGCTGGTCCTGCTGGTCCTCCTGGTCCTGCTGCTGCTTCTGGTGCTGCTGGTGCTGCTGGTGCTTAGTCTGCTGCTGCTGATCCTGGTCCTGCTGGTGCTGCTGGTGCTTACTCTGCTGCTGCTGATCCTGGTCCTGCTGGTGCTGCTGGTCCTGCTTTTGCTGTTGTTGCTGGTGGTGGTGGTGTGGTAGAGCAGCCCCTACAACCTCGAAGCCCCTCTGATGAGGGCCCAGATGGCCCTGCCAGAGGGAGGAAGAGGCATACATGAGAACAGGAGAGGAGGCAATACTCCATCGAAGAGGAACATGAGGATGAGGTGCTCGAATGGCTGAGGGTGAATGAGTATCTATGGCGGAAGGGACACAGGCTCTATCGAGACACCAAAAGGAAGCAGGCTGCTTGGAGAGAGAAGGCGGAGAGCCTGGGCTACACTTCGGAGGTGCTCTTCGGCTGGTGGAAGCACATGCACACCTGGTATGGGAAGCTGCACCTCAAGAAATCTGGCCAGGCCACGGTTAAGCTGACGGACCGAGAGACCTACGTGATGGCCAAGTGCAGCTTCTTGGAAGTTGAGATACGCCACCGAGGAGCAGCCCCTCTGACAACCCTCACTCTCAGGCAGCCCACAGAGAGCCAGTCCTCTTCTGGCCAAGAGTCAGCTCCTGTGTCCAGGCAGGAATCTGTGCAGTGTGCCACGATGAAGACCCCCCCGACAGCTGCACTCCCTGTGGCGGAGCATGTGGAGGACCCCCTGACGCAGTGGGAGCGAGGAGAGGGCACTTCCACCAGAGACCAACCCACATCCACCCCCAGCTCCACCTCCACAGAAAGCGGGCAGAGAGCCAGACCAGAGGGGCAGAGCCACACTGTCCTGCTAGAGATCAGGGACACCATCAGAAGCAGCGTAGATCCCCTCTCTCAGCTGGTACACACCAACATACCATCCTCAAACCGCAAGCCCTTCCTCACCTACGTCAACCAGACCCTCATGGACATGTCCGAATCACAGTACCAGGTGATCAAGGACAGGATCACTGGTCTTCTTCACAACCCTCCAGACCCAGCTGAACCTGCTCCCACCCAGTCCAGGTCTGCTCCTCTTCCCCAGGTGATGTCATTGTCCTTCCAAGGCTTTCCACAGGCCCTCACCTTCCAAGGCTATGGCTACCAGGAGCTCCAGCAGCACAGAAAGCCCTTCCCAGTCCAGGCACAGGTACATTGTACGCCACCGGTGCCACCGATGCCACTGATGCCGATGCCACCCATGCCACAGATGCCACCCACGCCACAGATGCCACCCACACCACAGATGCCACCCACGCCTCACCTCGCTCACCTGCAAACCAGACAGCCCCACTACATTCCTCCTTCCTCCACCCCACAGCCAAGTCCAGCCTCAGAACATCTGTCATCGGTCTTGGGACTGACACCCCATGTCATGGAGGAAGGGGCTCTCAACATCATGGGACTGAGCCAGCTCTCTGAGAGCTTCCTCCATACACCATCCCCTGTTGTCCTCTCGGGGCCAGGCACCCCAATGGTGCCTCAGACCAGCACTCCAGCAGCAGCCACCTCCACAGCACCTGGACCCTTTACCCCTGAGACTATGGGCACACCTCAGAGTGACTGAGAAGAGTGCCAGAGACTGGGTTGCTACCTGATGACTTTATCTTTGCTTGGGACACTTGGGTCATTTTCTTTTACAGTTTGTTATTAATAAAGATTATCTTTGCTTCACACACTTGCTTCAGTTCTTTTAGCCAATAAAGTCTTGGTGGAAACTTTTGGAAATGGTTTCAGCCTTTGCATGCTTGTGGGATGGGCAGGGATACCTGTGGAATGGGTAATAGCTGTGGGATGGGCAGGGATACCTGTGGGATGGGCAGGGATACCTGTGGGATGGGTAATAGCTGTGGGATAGGTAAACCTCCAGTGCAAGCATAGTGGGACTGTATGGTCCACCCTCCCAGGTGCCACACCTTTGGCCCTTTATTATCAATAACAATGTAATCATTGATCCACACATTTCAACATAAACACAACTTTTTATTAAATGCCCTGTTCATTGTAGGGCCACTCAACAGACATGGCACAATCTCATCAGTGTGATGAGATAGGCTGAAGGAAGCATCCATTAAGCATCTATCATCCTGTCTTGCCACTCCACTGCTCCAGCTGGGGAGTTGCACCAGTGTTTCAGGAGGTTGCACTGCTTCTTCCCTTCACGTGAAGCTCTTTTGGGGCCTTGCACATCCACAGTGTCTATCAGGTTTCGCCCTTGCTTCCATTCACCAGGCTCCATGTCCCCATTGCCTTGTTGGAGGTCCACGAGCCTGTTCTGCAACACTGGGTAGCGTGTTCACATGAGATTGTGCAGGATGCAGCAAGCTTCCACGATGTTCCTCATGTTCTCTGGGTGATGCTGCATGGTGGTGAGAAGTACCTGGAACCTGTTAGCCAGAACGCCAAAGGCGTTCTCCACCACTCGCCTTGCCCTGGACAGCCTGTAGTTGAAGATCCTCTCTTCACGGGTGAGGTATCTTGAAGTGTAGGGCTTCATGAGGTAGGTTCTGAGGGAGAAGGCATCATCCCCCACGATGAAGGAGAGAACATCTGGATCTGGGGTCTGGATCTGGAAAGCCCATGATGAGGTTGCGTTCAAGCCCCTCCTTGAGGTCACTGGCGTTGTATACCTGGGCATCTGAAGCTGACCCGTTGCCTGAAGCATCGATGTACATGAACTTGTAGTCAGCATCGACCATGGTGAAGAGGATGATGCTGAAGAAGCCCTTGTAGTTGAAATAAGTGGACCCCGAGTTGGCTGGAGATTTGCAGGCCACGTGCTTGGCATCTATGGCTCCAACGGTGTGTGGTAAGTTCCACTTCTGATACCACTGCTCTGCAACTTTCTTCCATCCTTCTTCAGTGGAGGGGTACTGGAGGAGCTCCTCCTTGTATTCTTCGATGATGGCCTGCACCACTTCTCTGACCACAATGCTGATAGTGTTGGATGGCACCCTCCAGCCGTACTGCATGCTCCTGTAGGTGGTCCCTGAGGCCAGGTGGCGCAGAGTGAGTGCCACCTTGAGCCCAGGTTCCAGGCTGGGCCGGAGGTTGGTGTTTGCCTTGGTCAACCTGGGTGTCAGCCGCTGCACAACTTCGTCAAACATGGCTGGAGGCATCCTCATGAAGTTCTGGAACGCCCGAGTGTCTTCGTTCCTGAGCTCCACCATCAGCTTGTTGTACAGTCTGTCCTCTGCTCTTCTGACAAACCATCTTCGGATCCAGACTCTTTTTGGGTGGCTCCTTTTCTTCGCGTAGAACAGGTGAAAGAGCCTGTAGATGGCTTCGCACTGCTGTAGAATGATGGTGGCAACCAAAAGGAGTGTGTGATGATCCATGGTGGAGATGACTGGATGCTGTAGAAGAGCAAGAGCCAGATGAAGGCTGAAGAGGTCTGCACACCAGGACTGCTGGACTGAAAGTGAGATCCAGGTGAGTCCCTCCCCCTTTTTATAGGAAATATAGGTTTTCCGCTAGGTGTCCTTTTGCAGAAATCCTGCAGACATCCTAAATATCCGAGATACGCCCCCTATATTAATGTTTTTTCCGTTTTAATGCTTTATATCCGAGCTGCATCCGCTTTCATCCTTTCTACGTCTGTGCTACTAATGCTGCATGTCCGTTCCGCGTCTGTTTCGCTTCCTCCCTGTGTCCATTTTCCGCTGGAGTGGATGCGAGTTGTGCGGATGCGCAGCGGATGCCTAGCGGATATAGCAGATGCGTAACGGATGACAACGGATGTAGAACGGATGTTCCCTATATGCGTTGCGGATGCAGAATGGACGCGTTGGTTACATTTTCCGCTCAAAATGTTTTGTGCATCTTAAAACTTTTTGGGCAGATGAAATGTCAGTAGACGGATGCTGGACGGATAGAGAGGATGAAAAATGGACTCAATGAGTACAGAACGGAAGCATCGCGTTAACCAACGGATGGCAAGTGTTTCTCTCCGTTTTACATCCTCTTTCCATCCGTTGGTGCTGTGTGACAGAGGCTTTAGCTGCCAATAATACTTCATTAAAAATTTCCAACATAAATGGTCCAAACTGTTCTGCAATTATTTTATATAACTCTCCTGGGATTCCGTCAGGACCCGGTGCTTTGTTATTTTTTTGGTTCTCTATTGCCGATTTCAGTTCAGACCACAATATATCTTTATTTAGTGTTTCTATCATTTCTTCTTCAATTTCTTTATCTTTAATTTCATCTAAATTATTTCTTATTCTATCCTCATTTATTTCTTCCTATTTATATAATTCTTCGTAGTATTTATGTACAATTTCTTTTTTTTCCCTATCTCTTGTTTTTCCTATCACCGTTACCATCTATTAATTGATATATCAATCTCTTTTCTTTCTTTTTTTTAAAATTTGTAAGCTAACCAACCATCTTCCTGGCTTATTGGCATTCTCAAAGTAAGATTGTTTTGTCATCTTCAAATTTATAAACTGTTTCTCTTGTTCGATTAAGTTCAATTTGTGTTTTTGATCTGGTTTTGTAATGTTGGGTTTTTCGGGGTCTTCTGTAGTAGCATTTCTAATTCCTTAATTTGTTGTTGTAGTTTATTTTGTTGGGCATATTTTTCTTTATTCCTCTTAGAATTATAAGAAATTGTTATGCCTCTTATTACCGCCTTCATTGTATCCCAGATGTTTTGTTTCGTAGTTACGCCATTATTATTCTCTTTTAAAAAATATTTTAATTCCTCGTTAAATTTGTCAGTATAATCCTTTTCTCTTAATAATTGCAGGCAGGTTGTTGGAGAAATTACTGTTTAGTGAAAAGCATAACATATGCCCTTCAACCAAGTGTTTGTTCAAATGCAATCTTTCACATGCATGCACATGCTTTTAAATAAAGGCAATTTATTTTCCATCAAATCAAATTAAGTCTTCTGGAGAAAAAGTGAAATAAATTTTGACATAGTAGTTCTTACTAGCTTGGAACACTGGTGGTAAATTTCTTATCATATACATTTTTTTTAAAAAAAGGCTAAAGGACATGAATTAGCTTCTTTTAAACATGTAGTTTATTATATAAAAGTTCTGTGTAAACATACTCATATTACATGATTTACAGTAAAGGCTCCTTTACTATCATCTTGCTCCTTCAATGGGGGACCTAATTAGTTAAGCCTTCTAGATCTTTTCTTTAGGTCTACAGAAGAACTTTCCTCCTTTTGGGATTGTCATCACTGATTTTCAACATCCATTATGTTACTCTCCATTTTCCCAAATATAAATGGGCTTTCCTTCAAAATCCACAATATTACCAACTTTTTATTTCACTGAAAATCTAACTTGCACTCCTTCAGATGGGAGGTGGGAAAGACAATTTTCATGGGAGGGATTTCTCACCAAGCCCCATTTCCCTATGCCTACCATCAACTCCAACATTGTATTTCAGTCTGAAATAAGGGCATTGTAGCCAACTATTCTAATCTTCTTCACCCAATATTGGGTTAACATCTTGTTCATGGAATTACAATGATCTGGTAGAAGGATGCATCTAAATATTTGAATCACTTAATTTGAGCAATCTAAAATATCTAAAATATTTGAGCAATCTGAAATATCTGAATGCATCTTCCCAGTGGGACACTGGAAGCTCCCTCGACAAGCTTTGGTGACTAGGAATCAACAGTAAAAGGATGTCACAGCCAGAGTCATAAACTCTAACAGACAGTGCTACACTTTGCCAACACTAATAGCAATAACCATGGTCCTGCCACAACAAAAAATTTCAGAGCTAAGTCATTAGCCATCTGTTATATGGCATGCAGATTTGTTGCTGCTATGACTTATGCTCAATTAAAGCAATTTCATCTACATTTTTGAGAACTCTGCTGTGGGTTCCTTGTTGTGTATCAAATTCCTTCCTGAGATTGGAATCTGACATAATTTCCATGAAGACTCATATGTGGTTTTGCCGCTTGAAATATAGGATTAAATTACTTTTCTTTGGCAGCATTTTGGCCACCTTGACCTTGCAAAATTATTTTATATCCTCATAGAAGACAAGCTTCATCACAGACATAAAACATAATGAACTATCAACCCATACTGTACTATCTTGGCCCTGAGAGTTTGGTCTAAGGAGAAACAAAGAACCTTGATATATGGTATGACCTAAGCAAATCCCCAACATTATATTCAATTCAAATCATTCAATTTGGCATTGCCCAATTCCACACTGATTCTGGGCAGCTTAAGAAGTAAGATGAAGTAAAGTAAAAAATGCAATAACGATAAAAATAGAACAAGTGGACAACTGTAGTCAATAACACTGACACATACAAACTTAACCAATAGAGTGCCTGCAACTACCTCATCCCAAAGCCTTGGGAGAGCAGACGGTTCTTTAGGGCTTTCTGGAATGTCAACAGGGTGAGAACCATGTGGACTTTCAGGGGAATCTTATTCTAGATGGCAGAAGCTATCAGATGAGGCACCTTTCCAGGGCCCTGATAGGCAGTACTGTTTGATCAAATGTGCCAACCTCTCAGCTCATATGGGGCAGGAAGATGTTATAGGAGATAGACTAGTAATGAATAGATTTTAGAGGTCATAACCCAACCTTGAATTGCATCCACAATCACACTGACAATTAATGCAGCTGCCAAAGCAGGCATATCACATGAACTCATACCCACCATTGCTTGTGCTGCTCTACTCTGGGCCATATGAAGCTTCCAAGTAGTCTTGCAGGGCAGCTCTATATATAGATATTTAAGTTTGAGCTGTGAGTGGACTAAGGCATGAGTTGAGTAACTGTCTGAAGGGCCTCCCAATCCAGGAAAGAGCACAACTAGTACAATCCTTTTGCTGAGGATTTGCTAAAAGCTTTCCTAGACATAGAAGCCACGAGCTCATTGAACAGTAAATGTGAATCTAGAAGGTCCCTCAGTTTGTGCACAATTGGAGAAGTGCAATTTCCTCATATGTTAAAGTTGGTTAAAGATTGAGTATTTCAAAATGGTCTTGGTAGGATTAAGTCAAAGTTGGTTCCTTCCCATCCAGGTGCATACAACTTCCAAACTCTGGGATAGAATTTTAAGATCTTGGTTTGGCTATCAAGGGGTCCAAAAATATAACCGGGTATCACCAGCACTCTGTTGATGCTGAACCCAAACCTGTGGATTACCTTGCCCAGAGGTTTTATGTCAGAGGTTAAACTGGAGAGGAGAAAGAGTCAAGCTCTATCCACTAAGGAGTGCCAACACCCAACACTGACTGGATCTAGATCCATACCCAACACTGACTGGATCTAGATCCCAAAGAACAGAGAAGAACCTCCATAATACAATGCCCTCAACTCCCAACTGTTGACGCTGCTGTGGAGCAGGACTGTTTTGCAGGTCATTCCCCATGCCAACTATTTAGACCTCACCCCCTTGATTTCTATATGAGTTTTCTTTTTTGTAGGTATTTGAGTCAATAACATGCATCTTCATGAACAACAGACTTTGTCCCTGCCTGAAGGTAGAAATCGGCTCCTATGTGCTTCTATGTTCTTCTATCTAGATCGCATATGAAAATGATCTCATAATGCCCTTCTTTATTTTATTCTTATGCCAGTTCAGATAAAGTTCTCCTGACCATCAAGTCACTAGGCAGCTCTCACAAGAGCCAATCTTAATTTGTTGTGGCTGCCATCACTGTTTAGATATTTAACATTCAGAAACTTTGATAAGTTTCAAAGCTTGTAGAGATTCTCAGTCATCCAGGTCATGGTTGTCCCAAAGGTGCTTTTTTCAGGAGGTAATTGAACTTTTTTGTTTTTTCTTTGAAAATGTTTCACTTCTCATCCAAGAAGCTTCTTCAGCTCTGACAGGATAGTGGGAAATGGAAGAATGTATACTCCTTGCAGATAGCTGATCATTTGCATCCTTTTAGAGGATCGTTGAAGCACTTGGAGGTTTATCTGTGTCCTCAGGATCATCTGAATAGTGTCCTCTTGGTTCCTGTAGTCTGCAAGTTTTCTCTGGAAATCCATTTCTACTCCCACACCCTTTGAATGGTGCTTCAGTGACCTTCTAAAAGGATGCAAATAACCAGCTGTCTGCATGGAGTATAAATCCTTCCATTCCCCACTATCCTATCAGGGCTGAAGAAGCTTCTTGGATGAGAAGGAAAATGTCTTCAAAGAAAAAACAAGAAAGTCCAATTGCCTCCTGAAATAAACATCTTTGGGACTTGATAAATTTAATGCTTAAACATTCATTTCCATCTGTACCTCAACTACAACGAGCCTTATGTTTTTTTCCAGTATGGCTCCTTTGATTTTTGATGTAAAAATTAAAAAGAAAGAGAAGCAGGAGTGGAGATCCTGGAGTTTGTGTACTGATTGTTTAAAACTGATCTTTAATTCCCTCTCTAGTCCCCACACTCTGCTCCAGACAATGTATATAATATAGATTTGCAATGACACAGACAATTGCAGCAATTAAGATTTTTAACATACAATATTTTCTCATCTTTCTCCAATATAGTAGCCTTTCTGATTTATTTTCCTTTTTTTTTTTTTTTGCACACTACCAGATATAGACAAAACAGATGCTAATATTTTACTACATTTTTGCCAAGGAGAGATAAAGGGATTTTTGTTCATTCGCAAATGACATAAGTTCAGATGTCCTGGGGGGAAGATCTGCAAATGGGTGCATTCAGTTATTAGCTGAAGTTATTAACATTTGGCTGATTCTGCAAGCTCTATATTTACATTTCTGTATGATGATGACAATGCTTTAATATAGTGGACTATCAGAAACCTGTTATGAAAGCACTGGAAGTATCAGCATAGGTGCAAAGCAGACAGATTTTAAAATGTTCTGATTTCATTTACACATGTCATATTAAGTCTTAAAAAACAGTTAGCTTGGAAGCACATGCTGCTTTGGCTAAAAAGAAGGAAAGGAGTGTTACCACATAGCACCTTAGCTCAAAAATTGCTTTATTAAATGAAACAATAAATTCTGTTTGATCAGTTCTACACATAGTGTCATAAATGATATTCTATCCACGTCATTGGCATTTTTTCCCCTTTGGTTATATTTTGGAACAACAGAAAAAAAAGGCTCTGGATAAATGGAAATTTATTGTCTCATGGCCATTCCACACAAGTCCTTTGAGTACATGTAGATGGGATTACTTTCACTTCAATTCTTTATATATTGTCCAGCAAAGTTGTCCCAGATCAGCATTAAAAGGATAATACTTTTTTGTTTTTATTATTTTCATTTTTTATCCTGCATTTTTGATAGAAGTGAAGCCAACAAAAGAAAAAGAATATAAATAAATAAAATCATTTAAATGGCATTTTAAATCAAATAATAAAGCTAAGTAATTTGAAACTGCTAAATAAAATTATTTTAAGTGAAGATATTGGAGGAAAAGAAGAAACTTTAATATTTACTAAGAAATTAACCTTTTTATATAGAATCTACCTGCAAAGAAACAGACCTAAATGGAGCTATTTGAAAAAAAAAAAGTGTCTGTATTGGCAATTTCTTTTTTGCTTTTTTCATTATTTTTTCTTAAATTAAAAGAAGAGAAAGAAAAATTTTGGATCAGGATGTTTTGTGTGAATCAACCCCTTCACTTGAAAGTCAGTGCTGAAAAATGTTCCTGTGGCTATTGCTTAAATTCAGTGCCAGTGCTTTCTGCATTCCTGTATTTATTTTGTAACTCTATAAAATTACAATAAATTATATTCAGTGCTGAACTGGATGGTGTCTATCAGTTCCTGACAAAGTTTTTGCCTGTTGCTGACCCCAAGTGTTTGATTCATGACATTGCCAATTCTTCAACTGCTCTAATCCCACCATCAGGAATTTGTTATGAAGTTGTGGTTAGTCTTGCCGCTATGTTATGAAGTACAGTTTTCTTTTAAAAAGCACAACATCCATTTTTCATATGATTGTGATTAGACAGCCTTTAAATAAGCAAAATATGACAGACACTATGACTCATGCTCAGATGAACTGTGCCGTAGTTTGTTGGCTGAAATGAATGTTTAATTGCACAACATTTAATGCAGGGCTTAAAGGCATATGCAAAACAGGTCAGGGAACATGAGGATACCCTGCTATGTTGGGCTTTGTCAACTTTTCAAAATGAAATTTTTAAAAAACAGACAAAAATGGAAACAAGACTAGGTCATTTCCTCTACAAGGGGCCTCCTGGCTCCTGCTCTGTTGTCAATTAGTTTATTTGTCGTGGGCCTGGCCTTTAAAGAAAAGATGGGTGAATGAATGCCTAACGCAGCCTTTTCCACCTCAGGCACTTTCCAGATTTTTGGATAGTTGTGAGAAGTTCTAGAATTCTGTAGCCAGCACAGCAATTACTGAAAATTCTAGAAATGAATATCTATCTAACCACCATAATCTAGAGGTTACTCCAGGTGTGGGGGGGAAGGGTTGCCCAAAGTGATATTTTCACCTTAGCCAGCCCTTCCAAATCCCACAAATTCTGGGATTTGTTAAAGAGCTGAACCATTGGAAGTTGGGATTTCTAGAATATTTTAGCCTATTATGGTCATCCTTTTCTCTCTATGTCTAACTTATACATTGGAAACCGAAGTTAATTTCAGTTCACAAGAACTTGATTTGGAGCTACATATTGAGTAAAGCATAGTCCAGTTATGGTGTTAAGCACTGCAATTGACAAGTGACAATTGTCAATTTTAATTGACAAAATAATATACAACAAAGTGGTTGTATATTTTACTGGATTTTTGATTCACACTCTATGTCTTCCATAGGGAGGTGGTGATTGCTGAAACTCTTAACAATAATGTTCAAGGGATATATACATAGAATTGTCTTACAGTATTTAATGCAGTATAGAGCTTTGGTTCTGCAATTGCTTGGATGCTGTTCCTCCAAATGTCATCTCTATTGTGGGGATGTGGTCAGTTAGCAGGAAGATTCTAATTAAAATTGATATTAAAAATGCAATTTATTCTATCTTCATAAATCTCACATTTGTTTATAACCAGCAAGGAATATCAAACATTACAACAAGTTAGTGATGGTAAATCTGTAGGAGTATGGATGCTGAATATTTACTGATCATTCTTTTTTAAATTTTAGGCAATCTAAGTAACCTTTTGTCCAAATGAGTCATTGCTGTGATTAATGTAGTAGTTTCAAACTGGGATTTGAAATTTCTGCTATTCCCCTATTCTTTTAAAAATGTCCTTATTAAGAATATGTAGATAGGATATTTCCATGCTATAACAGATATAAGCACAGAGCCAAATTTTAAATCAAATCAAATTGAATTGCTCTGAAGAGAGTTGTGGCTCTCAAAAGTAAAGTAGGGTAAAGTAGTTCTCCCAGAAGGCCAAGAACATACTAATTCCTTCCAAGGTTCAGTGAGTAATTTTATACTTCATAAGTCTGTACTAAGTCAGACAATAAATCTTGAAAAATGCTTTCTTGCTTCCACTTTGCCATATATGGGAGGCATATTTTGTAGGTAAGGGAATGAGAAGTTCAATGGCTGTCAAGTCCATCCTTTAAAATAGAGAAGACTATATTGGCCATTTGTGTACAGTGCTTCAGAGGAGCCTATTATTGAGTTTTATGCAATATGTGTATGTACTTTGTTTTTTGTTTTCTATTCTTTCCTTGTGTAAGAACAAAGAAAGTGATTTTTAAGTGATTTTAATGAGCCAAGATTTGTTGTTGTTACTTGTGCACTGCTGGAATTTATCCTTCCACTCAATCTTTATTCTTACATTCCATTTTTATTTAATTTTTCTGATTATTTCCCCAAAATAATTCCTTTTCTTTTCCATATCATTTATTTATCTCCTAGAAACACAAGGCTCATTTGATCTTGGATATTTGGTTAGTCTATCTTTGGTTTGATGCGAGCTTCATTTGTTTTGTTTCAACTTACAAGACTGGGTTTGATTTTGATTTTAGTGTTAATAATGAATTCATAATAATGCAATATCCCGGTAATGATAGACTTTTCCACATATCTTGTCATCTTCCTTATCCTTGTTCCTTCTTCCATGTGCTCCTGCCCAAGCCCCAAACTTCATGGATCACTTTTCCCCACCTTTTTTAGCCTCCATGATCCTTCTTTAAATTTCACATTGTTTTCTTTCCTCCATCCTGGTTCCATCCTCATGCTTTACTCAATTCTGTGTGCTTCATTCAACTGCTTTTGTATTGTTCAGAACTACAATTCATGTTTTTCTCCAAGTTTCTGGCTAGATAAGGGACAAGTATTAGGGTTTTCTAATATCTATAAAGGGGCAGTGAATTAAGATGTATTTGCATCTTTTACAGTTTGGTATCTTTTACCTTTTCCTTTTGCCACAGTTGGTAGCAACAGCACTTAGACTTATCTACCGCTTCATAGTGCTTTACATCCCTCTCTAAGCTGTTTACAGTCAGCACGTTGCCCCCAACAATCTGGATCCTCATTTTACTAACCTCGGAAGGATGGAAGACTGAGTCAACCTTGAGCCAGTCAGGACTGAACTCTTGCAGTCAGCAAAATTAGCCTGCAAATACTGCAGTACTATGTTTTAACCACTGCACCACCACGGCTCTTGGACACACATCCCAAGTTCCTTTATCACTTGAGAAGGTAAATTGTTTTCTGACAAATATGGAAATAAAATATTTGCCAGAAATAAAAACCAGTAGCTACTTAGCATTAGACATTGTCACTGCAGAAGCAAGCCACATACAATCAGCAGAAAATCTGAATCTAACTTTGAATTTTTGTGCAGAATTTGATTCTGATGAATGTCAAGCTATTTAATACATTTATTCATTCTTTTGTGCATGTTTCATGCTATTTTCAACTAATCTGAGTATGTAAACATGCATACTATATGTAAAAAGTGATACAGAACAGAGAGTTGGAACTCTCCAGTTGGAGAGAAAATGGTGCCAAATTATTCCAAAAACAGGACTATGTTATTTTTTTTCCCTCCCAATATTTTCCTTTTTGCAAATAATATTATTCATGGTGCAAAGGATGCCAACATTGCTGGAAGAAAGAGATGACTTTTCAGGTTGTAAAATCTTTATAACAGTGTTTACTTCCACCTTCATTTCTCCTCGGCATTAATGCCAGTGTCAATTGGCATCCTTCAGGCTCTGTTAAGAATGGCACTCAGGAAATGCATGCCCAGGTAAACAGATTTAAATATGAGTCTAGAGTTAATTCCAGAATCTGGGATATAGTTAATTCAACTTCTGTTAATGTGGCTAAACAACATAATAGTTATTAGATAATCCAATCTCTTGAAATTAGTGCTGAATGAACAATTCTTACTGTAATTTAGAATCAAAGAAAGAATTGCAAGCTGAGTTAGACTGTATTTGGTAAGTCATATTGCTAATATTCAAAAAATGTTATTGTCTTATTTCTCTATGTATGTGATCCCTTAACAGGAGCAAAATCACTAAATATAGCCCAGAAATAAAATATTGGACTGCAGTGGGTCATACAGCAATGATGAATATGTACAGAGTACAGAAAACATCAGTCTGGCAACTAAAAGTAGTTAGCCTACTCTGTGATGTTCCCTGTAAGTACCTATAGTTGTGAAAGTTGGACCTTAAAAAAAGTAAGATAGGAAGAAAATGAACTTGGCTGAGATGTCATGCTGGAGAATTCTCCTGCGTATTCCTTGGACAGCAAAGGTGGCTAACAAGCAAGTACTGGAGAGCATTGAACATCAGATATGTTACTGAAAGACATCATGAGACTGCATCTCAATTATTTTAGCCATGTCACATGGGGGGTTTCACTGGAGAAAGTAATTGTGTTTGGAAGAGTTAGCGGTAAAAAGAAACCAGGCCACCAAAGAATATGGTGGCTGAACATCATCAAAGCTGATACCAGCCACAGCTTAGAAAACTCAAAGAAGAACAAGGAGATCCAGAAGGGGAGGAGTTGATTAAAGAAGAGGCCAGCCTCAATGTACAAATGATACAAGGAACATTGAAACGGGGAGGGGGGAGCATGGAAATTAAAACTTGGAGATCTGAGAGGACAATTAAAGAGGTAATTGTTCGAAAAGTAAAAAAAAAAAAAGGAAACAGCAGAAAAGGGAATTACAGGAGAAAGTTCAAAAGAGGGAGGGGGATAAAAACTGGAGTCAGAAATGAGGGGAAAAATAAAGGAAAAAGGGAATAAGGGAAAGGACCAGAAAAGTAGGGGATATAGAAAGCCAAACAAAATATGAAAAGAAGTTACATGGCTAGAAGACCTAGAGATAATGGGTAGACGGAGAATAAGAAAGTGGATTCTACAAGGGAATGTATAATGAGGTACAAAAATATTGATTGTAAAAAATGGAATGATTGGAACTGATATTTTTCCCCCTCTATTTGATTATTTTCTAAGAATTATTATTAAATTAACTGGAATAAATGTAAAGATGGGATTATTAAATGAAATTAAAAATATAGTTAAAATGAACTGCTAGAATTGTACTAAAATTAATATTTTAAAAAATATTAAAATATTAAAAATATTAAAAAATTAATATTTCTACAATTAGCTGAAAAGATTAATGCATTAGAAAAAATAAATGACTTAGAATAAAGGAAAGAATACCATGCAGAATCTAAACTAAAATGAGTATGTGATATGTAGTACTTAGGCGATAACTAAAAATAATTATATTATGGTAATTTTTAATATGAGTTAAAGGGGAGTAAACTGAATGATGTATGAGACAAAAGGGTGGTGCACTCAAATGGGTAATCAAAGGGGAAATCTTTGGAATTATTAAAATTAAGATGGAATTTATTGAATAATGAAATAATATGTGATAAAATTGCAAATATTACAGATAAAAATATAAAAGTAGAATGAATATGGATCAAGAAATAAGAATGTTAAGATATTATATAAAGAAGATATGTATAATTAAAGAAAAATGGAATAAGTTAAGGTATAAATTTAAAATGGATGAAATAAGTGTGAAAAATATAAATATTTGTGAAAACTTATAGAAAATGGAAGATATAAAGATATGATAAGAAACTGAATATGAAAAATAAACATGTAATTATGGTCATGTTTGTATGGAAATGTAAAAACCTGGAACCATGCTGTTCATCAAAAGAGATGTTTGTAAAAGATAAAAATAAAAAACTTTTTTTGGGAAAAAAAGAAAGCGCAAAGAAGTAGTGCAAGATTGGAAGATGAGGAGACACCTGGCCCATAGAATCTCCAAGAGTTGGACATGACTGAATGGAAAAAATCATCATCATTATCACCACCATGATCATTATCGCTTTTAAGTTAGCGAAATAGAGCATATTGTACCTGGTGGTGCCAATTTGCATATTTCACCCTTTCCCAAGTGTGTGCACACGGGCCTGCACATATGCACTTGCATGGATATAAACAGAGTAAATAGCTATCACAATCACATCAGAATTCTTTTTTCAGCAAAGAAAGAGTGTTGTTCAGTTTGTCCATTCCCCCACTGGCCTAAGTTTTTCAGGTTGTCAGAATATGTTCAACTAAGCCACCCATCTGGATTTAGGCTGTGCTGCACATGGTTACTTTTGGCTTCCTTTGAAAATAAGGGAATAAATTCTGAGTATGTCCCAAAATCGCTAAACCAGCGCGTCTTTGAAATGAATGCAGACCGTATTATACAAAATATTCTTTCAACATTTTTCATTCAAGCAAGTAACATAAACATGCAAAATATTTTTTTAAAAAATGAAAAGAACAAAAACAAAAACAAAATTGAATAAACATTTGGGAGTAGATACATATATACATGCATAAATCATCTATGTATGTAAACATTTTAAATATGTATATTATTTCCATTCAGAAGGATAATTCTATAAGGAAAAAGGTAATCTACTAGGAAACATAGTTAATGTAATTTTTTAAAATTAATACCAAATTGAAATAAAACATTCCTTAATAAAAAAGCTCCTCAAACATTTTATTATTATATGTACTATGTTGATTTGTTCATATATTTATTAATCAAATTTCTAGGCCATCCAACTCCAACAATTCTCTTCAGCTTCACATATACAGTGATAAAATCTAACAGAAACCCCCAAAGATAACTTTTTCCAGAGGGAAATCACAGAATTATCTGCTCCACTAGTACAGACGCAATTTAATATCAGCCAACAGTAATAGGTATCCAGACAATACCCCTGAAAAATAGGTGCAGCTTTTTTCAATATTTTGAAGAAGTAAATTAGATATCTAAGAGGAAACCCCTCCACACACATTTTTGTGGCTACGTGGTTTATATGTATATTTTACATATAAACAGACAACGTACCTAGGAAGATTGATTTTTAAAGACTGTAGATTGATTTTTCTGATTTTCTCAAAAGTTAGGTGAACATTATCATTTAAACTGGCACTATGTACTAATCTGAAGACAACCTGGACACAATATGAAAATATTTCAAAGGTTATGGTAGGATTTTAGAAGAGTGCAGTGTAACATATCTCCAAAAAGTTATAACAGATAACAGATAATTAGAGTTGGAAGGGACCTTATAGGTCATCCAGTCCAACCCCCTGCCCAAGCGGGAGACCCTCCACCATTTCTGACAAATGGCAGTCCAATCTCTTCTTGAAAGTCTCAAGTGATATTTAAGTTAATTTAAATCAGTGAAATAATGTCAGAAAAAAATGCTTTGTCATCAAGTGTTTGGGCTACTTGTACTGTGATAGAGAAGAGTTCAAATTTCAGGTGCATTCCTGCTTAAAATAGATCTTCAGTGGTTAAAGCCCAGCATTTGATATTGTTCAATAGAGGGAGGTGGCAAAGGGGAAAGTATAAGGGTATAGTGACAAAGGAGATCCTGTAGAGGGCGCACGCCTCACACTGCTGTGTCTAATACAGGGACCTCTTTGCATGATCTCACTCCCTGGTCCTGGGCTGGAAAGTCCCTGACTTGTATGTTACTAACATCACCACTATTAACATATACTAACCTTACTAACATCACCACTATTCTTAAGGATTGGTTGGGGGTTTCACCAATCCAAATGCTGTATCTATGTTACTCTTCCTTGTTTGTAAAAATGGTATAAAAGTAATAAGAACTATGTAAGTAGTCAGACATCTTTGCACAATGGAATGACTGGTTATTGAATTCCATCAGGAGGGATGTCAACAATGTCATGGCATTATGATGCCCCACCCATTTTCTACATGTGTCACAGTGTTGGAAGCATGCACATACAGCAAGTTTGGGTGAATGTAAGAAAATGCTTGGGAATGGAGTCTTTAATCACTTTTCAAGTGGTCAGGCTATTTTTAGATGTAGGTTTAGCACTCCTGAAGAGTATTAGGGTATTAGACCCACATTTGGAAAATAACCTAATTGGTTGCTCGCCAATAAAATATTCAGTTGTGGAGCCATCTCCTTCCTATTGCTTTTAGCTCTTCAAGGTAGGCCAGACTTGACTCCCAAAATAATAAATACCAAAGGCAATTTTATTATAGGGTCATATGAACAGAATATTGCAAATTTAAGACTAAAGAGAAGTAGGGAGAGTCAGGTCTAAGATACTTTCAGACATTTAATTCCTCCTTTGGGCCAAAATTCCTCTTATCTGCCTGTTGCTTTGGCTGCTTCCTCTTCCTCCTCTTCCTCAAGGTTACAATTTCCTATTACAATTTCCCTTGGTGCTCCTCTCTGCATTTGTCATAAGCTAAAAGGGCAAGCAGATAGCAGAAAGTGGCTAGCTAGAGCAAGCAGTGGCTAGTAATTGGCAACAGAGTAAGTGAACTGATATCAGGGTCGACAAAATAGGGTCATTCTCTTCCCAAAGTAACAATACAAATAGAAAGTACAGTTGTGCAAAATCCCTTTTAGAGGATGGATCTCTTTAATGCATCATTTGGGACACAACCAGCAACAGACAGCTGTCTTTCTTTCCCATTTAGATAAATTGGTGTACCAATTCTTTTACCCAACACAAATCTAACATGTTTTTTTTTAAAAAAAAAAAAAGATTTAAATATATGTTTTCAAACAGGTCTAATATTCTTCCAGAAGGGTGCTAGACCCACACATAACAGGAGCCTGTACAAAGATACGTCTGCTGGAAAAGATATTCCAATCACATGGCAGCCCGGACCAAAAATGGCCTCGGAAAGCAACCTAAAGGAGAATGCATGTCCACAGTGCCCTGCCTAAAGGAGTCAATAGGAGTTTAGCCAGTTCCTTAAGGCTAGGTCACATCAGCCGACGGATGCAAAACGTATGTAAAAAGGACACAGCGGACGAGGAAATTTTCCATCTGTTGTTATCCACTCTCAAAAGTGCCCCAAATTTGCATAAACAGAGTGGACAACAACAAAAAGGAATGGACATGGGGAGGACATAGCAAGGATGTTAAGCGGATGCTCAATGGAAGCCTAGCAGATGGAAGTGGATGGAAGCGGATGACACATCCGCAGGGCTTCCGTGGCAGAATAGCGAAGCGGACGCACAGCGGAAGGAGCGGATGCATAGCAGATGCCGAGCGGATGACGCGGATGCATCACGGATGCCTAGCAGATGCCTAGCGGATGTCTAGCGGATGCAAAGTGTTCACTGCGAATGCGGGGAGGATGCATTGCGTCAGCCCCGCGGATATAAAGGGAAGCAGCTCGTAAGCAGGTCACCATTCAGAGGAAAGACCTGTTGCCAGACACATCTTCAGCCAACAACCATGGGGAAGAAGAGGAAGCCTGTGCTTACTCCTGCCAGCCCTGGCAAGAAGGACAGGACCACCATCCCACCCCCTGGCGCTGACTATGCTTCTGCTGCTTCTTCTGCTGCTGGTGCTGACTCTGCTGGTGCTTCTGCTGGTGCTGGTGCTTCTGCTGGTGCTGACTCTGCTGCTGCTGCTGCTGCTGGTGCTACTGCTGCTGTGGTGGTGGTGGTGGTGTGGTGGACCAGCCCCTAGAACCTCAAAGCCCTACTGATGAGGGCCCAGAAGGCCCTGCCAGAGTGAGGAAGTGGCATTTGCGAGATAAGGGGGAGAGGAGACAGTACTCCATTGCAGAGGAACATGAGGATGAGGTGCTCGAATGGCTGAGGGAGAAAGAGTACCTCTGGAGGAAGGGACACAGGCTCTATCGAGACACCAAGCGGAAGCAGGCGGCTTGGAGAGAGAAGGCGGAGAGCCTGGGCTACACTTCGGATGTCCTCCTCGGGTGGTGGAAGCACATGCACACCTGGTATGGGAAGCTGCACCTCAAGAAATCTGGCCAGGCCACGGTCAAGCTCACCGACCGGGAGACTTACATGATGGCCAAGTGCAGCTTCTTGGAGGGTGAGATCCGCCACCGAAGAGCAGCCCCTCTGTCTACCCTCACTCTCAGGCAGCCCACAGAGAGCCAGTCCTCTTCTGGCCAAGAGTCAGCTCCTGTGTCCAGGCAGGTATCTGTGGAGTGCCCCACGACGGAGACCCCCCCAATAGCTGCACTCCCCATGGCAGAGCACATGGAGGACCCCCTGATGCAGTTGGAGCAAGAAGAAGCCGCTGCCACCAGAGACCAACCCACACCCACCCCCCAGCTCCACCTCCACAGAAAGCAGGCTGAGAGGCAGACCGAAGGGACAGAGCCACACTGTCCTCTTGGAGATCAGGGACACAATCAAGAGCAGCGTAGATCCCCTCTCTCAACTGGTACAGTCCAACATACCATCCTCTAACAGAAAGCCCTTCCTCACCTACGTCAACCAGACCCTCATGGAAATGCCTGAATCCCAATACCAGGTGATCAAGGAGAGGATCACAGGTCTTCTGCACCACCCTCCAGGCCCAGCTGAATCTGCTCTGACCCAGTCCAGGTCTGCTCCTCCAACCCAGTGATGTCACAGCCCTTCCAAGGCTTTCCACAGGCCCTCACCTACCAAGACTATGGCTACCAGGAGTTCCAGCAGCACAGGCAGCCCTTCCCAGTCCAGGCACAGGTACATTGCACACCACAGGTGCCACTGATGCCACTGATACCACCAATGCCACCGACGCCACAGATGCCACCGATGCACAGATGCCACCGACGCCACAGATGTCACCGATGCCTCACCTCGCTCAGCTGCAGACCAGACAGCCCCACTATACTCCTCCTTCCTCCACCCCACAGCCAAGCCCAGCCTCAGAACATCTGTCATCGGTGTTGGGACTGATATCCCATGTCCTGGCGGAAGGGACTCTCAACATCACGGGACTGAGCCAGCTCTCTGAGAGCTTCCTGCACACACCATCCCCTGTTGTCCTCTCGGGGCCAGGCACCCCAATGGCACCTCAGACCAGCACTCCAGTCACTGCCACCTCCACAGCCCCTGGACTCTTCACCCCTGAGACCATGGGCATGCCTCAGAGTGACTGAGAAGAGTGCCAGACACTGGGTTGTTACCTGTTGACTTTATCTTTGCTTGAGACACTTTTCTTGGTTCATTTTGCTTTTTTAATAAAGTCCTACAGTTTGTTATTAATAAAGGTTATCTTTGCTTCACACATTTGCTTCAGTTTTTTTTTACTAAATAAAGTCTTGGTGAAAACTTTTAGAAATGGTTTAAGCCTTTGCATGCTTATGGGATGGGTAAGGATAGCTGTGGGATGGATAGCTGTGTGATAGGTAAGGATAGCTGTGGGATGGATAAGGATAGCTGTGGGATGGATAGCTGTGGGATGGGTAAGGATACCTGTGGGATGGGCAGGTATACCTGTGGGATGGGTAATAGCTGTGGGATGGGTAATAGCTGTGGGATGGGTAATAGCTGTGGGATGGGTAATAGCTGTGGGATAGATAAGCCTCCAGTGCAAGCATAGTTGGTCTGTATGGTCCACCCTCCCAGGTGCCACACCTATGGCCCTTTATTATCAATAACAATTTAATCATTAATCATCCTGTCTTGCCACTTCACTGTTCCAGCTGGGGAGTTGCACCAGTGTTTCAGGAGGTTGCGCTGCTTCTTCCCTTCACGTGAAGCTCTGTTGGGGCCTGGCACATCCACAGTGTCTATCAGGTTTCGTCCTTGCCTCCATTCACCAGGCTCCATGTCCCCATTGCCTTGTTGGAGGTCCACAAGCCTGTTCTGCAACACTGGGTAGCGGGTGCGCATGAGATTGTGCAGGATGCAGCAAGCTTCCATGATGTTCCTCACGGTCTGGGGCGATGCTGCATGGTGGTGAGAAGTACCTGGAACCTGTTGGCCAGGATGCCAAAGGCATTCTCCACCACCCGTCTTGCCCTGGACAGTCTGTAGTTGAAGATCCTCTCTTCACGGGTGAGGCATCTGGAACTGTAGGGCTTCATGAGGTAGGTTCTGAGGGAGAAGGCATCATCCCCCATGATGAGTAGGGCACATCTTGTGTGTTGTTGGGCAGGGGGTCTGGATCTGGGAAGCCCATGATGAGGTTGCATTCCAGCCCCTCCTTGAGGTGACTGTCGTTGTATACCTGGGCATCTGAAGCTGACCCATTGCCTGAAGCATCGATGTACATGAACTTGTAGTCAGCATCGACCATGGCAAAGAGGATGATGCTGAAGAAGCCCTTGTAGTTGAAATAATTGGACCCTGAGTTGGCTGGAGCTTTGCAGGCCACGTGCTTCCCATCTATGGCTCCAACGGTGTGGGGGAAGTTCCATTTCTGATACCACTGCTCTGCAACTTTCTTCCAGCCTTCTTCAGTGGTGGTGCACTGGAGGAGCTCCTCCACGTATTCTTCGATGATGGCCTGCACCACTTCTCTGATCACAATGCTGATGGTGTTGTTTGGCACCCTCCAGGCGTACTGCATGTTCCTGTACGTGGTCCCAGAGGCCAGGTGGCGCAGAGTCAGTGCCACCTTCAGTCTAGGGTTCAGGCTGGGCCAGAAGTTGGTGTTTGCCTTGGTCAACCTGGGTCTCAGCCACTCCACAACTTCGTCAAACATGGCTGGTGGCATCCTCATGAAGTGCTGGAATGCACGAGTGTCTTTGTTCCTCAGCTCCACCATCAGCTTGTCATACAGTCCGTACTTGGCTCTTCTCGCGATCCATCTTCGGACCCACACACTTCTTGGACGCCTCCTTTTCCTTGCGTAGAACTGGTGAAAGAACCTGAAGAGGGCTTCGCACTGTTGTAGAATGATGGCGGCGACCAAAAGGAGTGTGCGACGATCCATGGTGGAGATGACTGGATGCTGTGGAAGAGCAAGAGCAAGGTTGAAGAGGTCTGCACATCAGGGCTGCTGGACTGAAAGTGAGATCCAGGTGATTTCCCCCCCTTTTTATAGGAAATATCGGTTGTCTGCTAGGTGTCCTTCTGCATCCTCTAGACATCCTCCAGACATCCTAAATATCTGAGATACATCCCCTTTACGAACATTTTTTCTGATTTAATGCTTTATATGCGAGCTGCATCCGCTTACATCCTTTCTATGTCCTTGCTACTAATGCTGCACAGACGTTCCACGTCCGTTTCGCTTCCTCCCTCCTTCCATTTTCTGCTGGGACGGATGCGAGTTGCACGGATGCGCAGCGGATGCCGAGCGGATACAGCGGACGTGTAACGGATGTAGAACGTTTGTTCCCCGTATGTGTAGCGAATGTAGAACGGACGTGGTGGAAAGTTCATCCGCTCAAAAAGTTTTGTGCAGCTCAAAACTTTTTGAGCAGATGAAATCTCAGTAGACGGATGCTGGATGGATAGAACGTATGAATCACGCACGCAGTGAGTACAGAACGGATGCATCGCGTTAACCAACGGATGGCAAGCGTTTTTCTCTGTTTTACATCCTCTTTCCATCCGTTGGTGCAGTGTGACATGGGCTTTACTCTGAGCACATCATCACCAGCATTGTAAGCCAGGTGCCGTAGATAGATTGCATGGCAAGGACTGTGAAGACAGAACACACTCCTTTGACAATGGAACAGGTAAGGATGGGTTTAGACTGTCTCCATAGATGGCTATGGATGAAACAAAGGCGAGGTCACGTGGTTTCATCCTTTAAAACAGTGAAGTAAATTCATGTCTCAGGTAGCAAGACATGAAGAGGAATTCCTAAGACACATGACAACTGGGCAAGATCAAGGAAACAGGAACTGTACAGATTTTATTAAGGTAAGGAATCTTGGAAACTTGAAGAGGGATGTCCAAACCTCATTTATAATTAATTCAATACGATAGAATCTGAATAATTTGAAATGTTTCTTCCCAAGTTTCTTTGCTTTCATAAATAAGCTACCTCACATAAATATTACTGAATTTAATTCTGTGTTGAAATAATACATTGTTTCAAAATTTATAATAAAAGAAAAAGCTACCTGTTAAGCCTGGGTTCCCCAACCAGGGTTAGGTAGACAAGCTAAACAGAATGTGCAGCGTTAGTCAGATAGGCACACAGATAAATGAGTGAGCTAAGCTTGTATGT
>BLBF01000031.1:7524927-7595804 GCA_015471245.1 Laticauda colubrina
GGATCATCAAAGCCAGAGAGAGAGTGCGAGCAAGCTGTAGACTTGCTTCTTTTAAATGGTTTTCATAACCACTCCCACAATTGCTATTTCACAGTTAAAGCTGCATACACTAACTATGATTCATAGTTATTATTTCACCTAAACCAGTTAGGGTAAACAATGTTATCCCTAACACTACCAATGGACTTGCTTCTCTTTCTTGACTCTGAGATGATATGTATTTCACACTTAACCATTTCAGCTTCCCCATGATCACATGATCTAAATTCAGATGTTTAGCAACTGACATGTATTTTGGATGGTTGCAGTGTCCTGGGGTCATGTGATCACCTTTTGCGACCTTCTGACAAGTCAATGGGGAACTCAGATTTACTTTACAACAGTGTTACTAACTTAACACCGGTAGTGATTCACTTAACATTTGTGGCAAGAAAGATTGTAAAACGGGGCAAAACTCACCTAACAACTGTCTTGCTTAGCAAAGGAAATTTTGGAATCAACTGTGGTCGCAAATTGGGGAGTACCTGTATAGGATTACTACCTATAGTAACAATTAACAATTACTACCCACCTGCCTTCAATCGAGGAACTGTACACGAGTCAAAAAGAGGGCTGTGAAAATATTTACAGACCCTCACATCCCGAACATAAACTGTTTCAACTCCTTCCCTCAAAACGACGTTATAGAGCACTGCACACCAGAACAACTAGACACAAGGACAGTTTTTCCCCAAAGCCATCACTCTGCTAAACAAATAATTCCCTCAACAGTGTTCAACTATTACAAAGTCTGCACTACTCTTACTACTAACCTTCTCATCACTCCTTATCACCCATCCCCTCCCACTTGTGACTGTAGGACTGTAACTTTGTCGCTTGTATCCTTATGATTTATATTGACTGTTTCCTAGTATGATTTTGATTGTTGATTGTACCCTATGACTATCATTAATTGTTGTATGTTATGATTCTTGAGTCTTCACGAATGTACCTTTTCTTTTATGTATTTTGAGAGTATTTGCATCAAGATAAATTCCTTGTGTGTCTAATCACACCTGGCCAATCTATTCTATTTTATTCTATTCTAGGATTGCTACAGTTTGGATGCAAGTATGAGAAACAAGTTGGGAAATGTCAGTCATAGAATGTTGTAAATGCCATAACTAAGAGGAGAAAGGTATTAGTAGTATTTGGATAACCTTAACATTTATAAATAAACACCAGGCTTTTTTCTTTGTGTCATCCTGACCTGTTAAATATAACAGTTGTTTTTTTTTATATTTACTATTATGCACACTTAATATATCGACCTATCTAAAGTATCAGGTTTGGGAGAGGGACAGGTGGAAGGTTGTATTTATTTATTTAATTTATATTGCCGCCTATTCACCCATGGCGACTCAAGGCGACTTACACAGTGTAAAACCTTATTGAAAACAAAAAATAAAAATAATAAAAATTAACAAAAGAATCAAATAAATTGGTAAAGTACAATAGACCAAATTTTGGGGAAACAAAAAACAAAACAAAAAATCAAAAACCAACTCCCACCCCCCACCCCTCCCCACCCCCGACGACAGCAGATCACACTACCCATTTGATGGGCTCCATCCATCTCTGACATGCAATGTTATGTGTAAATAACCGAGACAAATGCTGTCAGGCACAACCTTGGCAGAATTTTCCAGATATTAGAGTGGGTGGTTTGACTATACTGCACATTCTTCCTTGCTTTAAAGTCTTCCTGATGCAGCACCGCAAGATAAGAGTTGTCTTTCTCCTCCTTAGAAGTGAGCCACTGAAGGCTCCTTTCTCATCATGACAGTGAAATTCTCTTTGACATGAATTGAGATTTTCTCCCTCCCTTTCGCTTCTTAGCCTTGGGCAGTTATTGGCAGTTGACAAAACTGACATCTGGCCTAAAGAAATTCAGGCTCTCAGCTCCCACAAATACATCATCTGAAGTTACTTAGAGCCCAACCGGTGTTTCCTGAACTGAATTGATGGCTTTTGTTTTCCAAATCTGTGCCTGTTATAAATTCAACAGAAAACAGAATATTTTCACCCATTTTTTTATAGGACTACCATGAAACAGTTCCTGATTACATCACCATAATTTGATCTTTCAACAGGACTGTGGCAGTTATACTATTCTAGCCTTGTATAGTAAAACAGATCCAAGTCACATCATGTAAAATCATTTGTTTGGAGTTTCTTCTTGTTTGTGGCCACCCATGATTATTGGCAACATTCTTGATGATGAGTTTTCCAAACCTTGTCGTTTGGTTAGCAGCTGACTGATCGGTTCTTGGCTTTTTGAGCTGTTTCTTTAAAAAAAAAACAAGAAAGAAAAAAAATTCCTTGGTAGTTTAAATGTTTATTCTTCTTCACCTTGATTTCTAAAAATGTCAGACATCTGATAGTCAGGTCAACTTTCAGGAAATGGCAATTCCAGCTGAAGACAGTATATTGGCCATTTTTTATTTTTAATACCCCCATTTTAGTCATATTTTTCCTTTCATTGCATATTGAAGAAAGCCGTAAGTGTAGTAGAGGAAAAAAAGCAAGCTTGTCAGTGTGCAAGCTAGCTCATTTGGATCTTATTTAAATAAAATAATAAATATCAAATGATATATTTTTTCAAACTGTCTTTTTTAGGGAAATTATATTTATATTTAGCTTAGGAGTTTAAAATAATGCAACACATATTATTTAGTGTGTAAAGGAAGTTTAGTTTTGATCCCTACACAAACTTTACATTTATTAATCACATTTTGGAACTATGCATATTCCTCATAGAGCGACTCTGGGTAGCGTACAATAAAAAGGAAACAAAAATTAACAAGTTAATTATACAAGATTTCAGAGATATGAATTGAAGAATCTTATTAGCCAATTTCACATTTTATTTTATCTAAAAATGTGGCCCTTAACAAATAACTTCAGTGCATGCTCACTACATGTAAGAAATGATATGCAATCTCAAATGGAATAAATTCAGTTTATTAGAAATCTGTGTTTTTATCCAAACAATCAAAAGTTACCATTTAAATTAAGTAACTGTTCCCTCTACACAGTTAGCAAATGCTTCTGTTTGTGACTCTGAAGGCTCTGGCTTTGAAGTGCAGTCCTTCCAAACCAAACCAGGAATTTAGTGGTGATTTATTACTATTTAGACAAGTGGTGAGCAGAGAGTTACTCTGTGGAAATTCTGCATATTGTACCTGTCACAGAACACTACACAAACCCACAAGACAATTTCCCTTTGTTCCATTCCCTAGAATTCTTATTTCTTTTTATACATCTAGCTGCCTCCTCCTCTTCTTCTTTCCAACAGCTGCCCTCTGAGTCAAGAGAGAATTGGCAAAGATTGCATGGATACAGGTGTCTTGACAGGTTGCATTACTCAAATAAGCAGAATGTACAAGGGTATACAGATATGCTACTTCCCTGTAAAATTTATGGAATCTACACTATTTTATGGGATTTGGAGAGTTTAAAAAGCAAAGTGGGGGAAGGATTTAATTATCAGATATCAGAAAGATTCCCCTATCTTGAGTCCTTGGAGAAAAGATAAGTTATAAATGTAGTGAACAGAAGGGAACATGTCACATAGTTTTCCCATTGGACTTTATCTCATGCAGCAGTTAGAAACAATGTTAGAAAATCAATGCTTATCTCTACATGTTAAAATCTGTTTGGAGACTGGACTAGATATGGCTTGCTTGAACAGCTTCCTGGTCAAAGGAAGCAGAGTGATAAAGCAGCATGATTGGAGAGTGGGAACCATCATTTAAAACACCTACCCACAGATATCCTCCTTTTCTGCTCCAGCAGGAATAGCTAACACCCAAGAAGATAGACTCAAGATCCAGGTGGATCTTGACAGACTGGAACACTGGGCCATATCTAATAAAGTGAAATTCAGTACAGAGAAAAGTAAAGTCCTACATTTAGGCAAGAAAAACCAAAGTACACATATAGACTAGGCTATATGTGAAACCAGGCTCAATAGCAATAACTGTGAGAGGGATCTTGGAGTCTTAGTGAATAACCAGCTAAATATGAGCCAGCAGTGTGCAGCAGCAGCTAAAAAAGCTAATTCAGTCCTAAGTTGCATTAACAGGGGGATACAATCAAGATCAAGTGAGGTACTAATATCATGTATAAAGTCTTAGTAAGACCATACCTAGAGTACTGCATCCAGTTTTGGTCACCACATTATAAAAAAGATGTTGAGACTCTAGAAAAAGTTCAGAGAAGAGCAACCAGGATGATTAGGGGACTGGAGACTAAAACATATGAAGAACGGTTACAGGAACTGGGCTTGGCTAGTTTAGTAAAGAGAAGGACCAGGGGAGACATGATAGCGATCTTCCAATATTTTTTTTTGAAGAAAATTTTATTGATTTTTAGAAACAAACATAAACAAACACAACACAGAACATGAAAACATAAAACCTCTTTTCTGAAAGCAGCCTGATCCCGGATTACATCTCTTTGTACAGACACCAATTCAAATTCATGCTCATTTTTATATACCATTCCATATCTTATTGCCATTCTACATTTTCTATATAGCTTCTCCCCTCTTTTAACTTTCTTAATTTTATTTTTATTTGTTTCATCTCAAATCATTGTATTTATATTCTTTGTCTGTCCTATTTCAGCTGTCTATTATCTTTTCTCATTAAACAAAATTCCTTCTGTGGTCACTGATTGGAGTATGACGCCTTTATATCTTTCCCCTAAAATTATAACACTTAATATAGAACATAGTTTCCATTCGGATTCTGCGTAGTACTTTAAAGCTACACGCTACATTTAAAAAAAAAAAAAGAAAAGAAAAATATAAATATATAATATAATTAAAACAATGATCTATACCAATTCAATTCTATCATTAATGTTAATATTCATTTAAATTTTAAACATTTAACACATTACTTTGCATGTAGGTATCATGCTTCTATGGGAACGCTTATAAACTTTCCATAATTACTTCCCCCCCCTTCACTTGCATTTTAAAACATTATGTCATTAAAATGTTCCCATTCCTTTCTAAATTAATTCTCTCATTTAATTCATTCCATTTATTTTATTCACAAATGTTTCACTAAATCATACGTTGTTTCCAATTTTCTAACATTATTTCTAAATACAAATATAACAATACAATCATATGTACCTTTGCAGAATCATTTTTTCAATTAAATTTTTACCCATTATCTCTAAATAAGTCCTGTTTCTTTACATCTTGCTTCACACCATTGTAGCTTCTCTTCCCTTCCCTCCTCCTTTGCTTCTTCTCTCTGCCCTTTTGACCCCTTTATCTCTCCACCTCGATTTCCCTTTTCTGTATTCCCTTTTTCTGTTGCTTTCTCACATTATATCCACTTTTCACCTTAGCTTTCCCTTTTTTGGTTGTTTTTTTAGGTCTCAAATTCTCCATTCTCTTTCCCTTCTTTCCCTTTTCTTCCCCAAGTACAGTTACTTGTTCATTTAAAATGGCTTCTTCTTTATCCCAATCTTCTTGTTGCGTAGTCTTTTCTTGTAATTTCTCATAGGTAGAGATCACCATTTCTAAGAATTGAAAAACAGAACCAAGACAGCCCTTCCCTTCTTGTTCCTTTTCTTTAAGTTTTTTAAATTCTATTTTCAGTTCATCCACAAGTGATGCCATTGTAGAGTTTTTTTAAAAAAAACAACCACCAAGTGTTTTTAATCCTTCAAATATAGTTCCAAAAGTCCCAAAGTCAGCAAGCAATCCAAATACACACAAGCTGTTTCTTTTGACATCTTCTTCCTTTTTTTACTTTCTCTTCCTGGGGTTAAAATGTATTTTTTAGAAGTCATGTTAAAATTTAACTTTAGATTCTTTAGATTCCAGGCTATCTCCTCCTTCCAAATCCTTTTCTTATTCTCTTCCTCTCCCTTCCCACTTACAGCAAAAATAAATAAAAATCCTTCTCTTTTTTTTTTTCCTTTTATATTCAGAAATCTTTATTATCCCCTTGGCATTAAATTTTCCAGCTTGTTGATGCCAAAGCAGATTTTTCCAATTTTTCATTCATCTCAGTTCGCTGTCAATGTAAGGAAGGAGAATAAAAAATTTTTTTTCCCTTTTCACTTTCATTCACTGCTTCCAAATCTTCTTTGGGAATGATGTATCCTTTTTTAAAATTTGAGTTCCAGGATGCCTTAATTGTTGTTTCTTATCCCGGTCAGCCAAAACTTTCACTTCAGCACTTTCTTCCTCCTGCACATTCTTTTCCGGATGAGGGCTTCTTTGAGGTGGCCATTTCTGACCTCCGCTCTACCGCCTTCAGGAAAGGGTCTTCCAATATTTGAGGAGCTACCACAGAGAGGAAGGGGTCCCAGTCTGGCTTGGTATGCTGTAAATTCTGGTGCATCTTTCAGCCTGCAGACACTGACTGAACTGTTTCTCTCTTTCCTTCCATCCCTCCCCTGTGTGTGTGTGTGTGTGTGTGTGTGTGTGTGTGTGTGTGTGTGTTAGAGAGAGACCTAATGGCAGGCCCTTTAATGGTTGGGTCTGGTGCTAGGTGGCTGTGGGGTGTCATTTTTCCTCCCTGGGTGGTATTTTCCCTTCAGGCCCTTTTTGTTCAGTTAGACATATGTATTTTTCATAAGCAATCATTGCTGTAGGCATCCACAGCAATCATTTCTATAATGCTAGAAAGGTGATTCCTCATCACAGCCTCCCAAGGAATCCTCCATCTATGTTGTATTTGCATGAAAAAGTAGGTCCTCCATAATGTCACAGTGATAATTTTAAATGTATTTGCAGAGCTCCATCACCAATCCACCTGATGCTGCCACCTCGTGGATTTATTTTTATTTGCTTTCCTTTTCCAAACAAGTCCATCTTTAGCATGCCACACATCTCGACTTTACCAAGTTTATTTCATGTACTTGGACTGCTGTTCCTTCCTTACAATCCAAATTATAGTTATAATCCAAGTTAGCAAAAACACTATGGCCATATTTTAACATTCTGAAGAGTCTTGTCAAAGTCAGTCCAAAAGATTTTGATAAAAGAAATCAAGAAAAAAGACTCCCCATCCCCATATTTCATATATTTAATTTAAATGTTTTAGTATTGTTTAGGAAGTTATTTACTTAACAAATTCTATTTAACAGCAATGACATCAACTCTGCAATGGTATATAAACCATTTAATTGTTAACCAATTAGAATTATAATCAATTTTCCTATGTAGAGCCCATTGAACTAATTCAGTCACAAAATGATCAGAGGAGTTACTGTTTCAGGTACTTTGAAAGCAGCAAGGTGGATTCCTGCTGGGTCTTAAGGCAGATTAAATTCCACAAAGTTGTCTCTTCTAGCATAATGGGTTGGATTAACACATCAAGAGTAGACGCAGAAGCTCTGAGATTTCCAGCCAGCACAATAAGGTGTGTGGATCTTCTGCAGGCTGCAAGATGCATCAGAATTGTCTAAACTTAACAAAGCAAGGCCATACTTCAAAAGTGGGTCAGACTGGGACCCAATTTTGTGGCTGTTTGCAAGAGACAAAATGAATCACCATGCAGACTCGATAAGGTGTCAGACATTCTTGTTGTTCCTTGATACAGCTCCTAATGCCCCAAATATGCAAAATACGATTGAAAATGTTGATCCCATCCTGCCTGAGATCCACAGACTGGATACTGGCAGGTCACAAATGATCTCTGGGCTGCAATGTTGCATATCAATATTTGGAAAGGGTTCATATGTATTTCAATTTGTTGGGGGGAAAACCTGTTTTATCCAGATTACTCTAATTTGTTTTTCTGATATTATCCAAATCTTCCTCTTCTCAAGAAGATTTGGATCATCATCAATAATCATATATATAATCAATAATATATATATAAGTATTAAAAAATGGAAAAAGGGACACCTAACTAAAACTGAGTAATATGAAATAGCTCAATTCTGCAAGGACAAAAATCAGGAAAACTAAGGTTTAGAATGAACCAAGATTTGCAACAAGTGCCAAAATGATAAAATGTCTTTCAAAATGTAAAACCACGAAAAAAGGAAACAATTAGTCAACTAATAAGAGAAGTTGGCAAGGAGGTGAGGGGTAAAAGGGAGAAAGTAATTCATTATTTGCATTTGACTTTAAACAAAAGGAAAAAACACAGCAATCTATCAAAAGCAGTACAGATTGGAATACAAATCAAAACAGGCAAGAAAATTGTAAGAAAGCACCTATCCACCCAAGATAAGTTCAATTCACCAGGTCGAGGTAGATTTGTATTCCAGGGTTCTGAGGGAGATGTAATCTCAGAACCACTGAACCAAATCTTTCAAAGCTCCTGAAGCATCTGAGGACTACCAGGCAACTGGAAAGAGCTGATGTGTTCCCAATCTTCAAAAAGAGGCCAAAGAATGGATCCAGGAAACTACAAACCAATCAGTCTGAGATTAATACCTGGGAAAATCCTGGGATAAATAATCAAGCAATGGATCTATGAACACCAAGAAATAAACAAAGCTATTACTATAAAAGCCAACATGAATCTATCTGTTAAAAACAGATCATGCCAAACAAACCTAACTGCATTGTTTGACAAAGTGATTAAATCAGTTGATGAGGGAACTATTGTGGACATAGTTTACTTAGATTTCAATAAGGTATTTCACACAAAAAAACCACCGCCTACGACTTGGTAAGACAGAAAAATGTGGAATAGACAGCATCACTACCATATGGATTTGCAATTGGCTGAGCTGCTCAATATGTAGTCCTCAATGGAACCACATCTACATGGAGGGAAGCATGCCATGGGATGCCTCAAGATTCTCTCGTAGGCCCAGTACTCTTCAACATCTTAACAAATTATTTAGATGAGAGGATAGAAGGAGATCAAATTTTCAGAGGACACCAGTTAGCGGGACTAGCCAACACATTAGAAGATAGGTTCAAGATACAAAAGGATCTTGAAAAATTCTGAACATTTGGCTTATCCAACAAAATGCAATTAAATGGTGAGAAAAGTAAGGTCTGAAGCAAGAAAAACCAAATGCATAGAATAGGTGGTACCTGGCTCAACAGCAATAACTATGAAAGGAGTCCTAGTGGGCAGCCACTCAAGTATGAGCCACCCTTGTGGTGCAGCTGTGAAAAAAGCCAATGAAGTCTTAGTGTGCATCAATATAGAATAGTATTAAGTGAAGTGATAGTACTGCTTTACATTGCACCGGTAGAACTGCATTTGCAACACGATGTCCAGTTCTGGTCACCATGATACAAAAAAGATATTGTGCCTCTACAAAGAGTGCAGAGAAGAACAACAAAGGTATTTAGGGGTCTGGAGGCTAAACCGTTTAATAAGTCTTAGTAGGAATTGGTATGCCTAGTCTAGCAAAGAGAAGGACTATGGGTGATGTGATAGCAATCTTCCCATACTTGAGGGGCTATCATCGAGAAGAGGGGGTTGATTTATTCTCCAAAAGATCTCAAGGCAGAACAAGAAGAAATGGATAGAAGATTATTAAAGAGACATCCAACCTAGAATTAAGGAGAAATTTCCTGACAGTGAGAAAAGCTTGTTTCCTGAAGTTCAGGGTTACTGCTCCATTACTGCAGGTTTTCAAGAAGAGATTGGAGAACAATTTGTCTGGAATAGTAGGGTCTCCTGTTTGATCAGGGGTTTGGAAGACTTCCAAGATCACTTCAAACTCTGTTATTCTGTAATTCTATGATCTTTGATTGCTTCATCCGTGGTTCCCTCTTTGCTTTTCTGAGTATGCCGATAAGATTATTATTTTCTCTCTTCATAATTAAACTAAAATCTGCCATTTCATATCATTGTAAGGGGATTTGCTAGATACAGTTGAACCAAATCCTACACAAAGCATATATATTGTGTCACACATTGAAAAGGAGTCAAAAAGTAGTAAGTGTGAATGCTTATTTATTTACTTAGATATTTATATGCCCACCTACCTTATATATGAACTCAGGGCAACTCACGATATGTTGAACTTAAGGATGGGCACACATCATTAATTCTAGCTCACTAACAATTTGAATGACTTGAAATAATTATGAGCTATTATGTTATGTAATTAAAAAAATATTATGCATGTTCAAATACATCTCTACATGCATACAAGATCTTATAAATGAAAGATATGCAAAAATGAACGAAACCCTTGTCCTGCCCACCTATGCCTTGGAGACTGGTACTAGTATGCAATGGTATTTCCCTTTTGCTATCAGAATGACTGTATCCTTCAGCACAGATGGGGAAAGAAAATTGCTCAGATTTTGCAATAAAAACAAGGTTGGCTAGGGGAGCACCTGCTTTTCACTGTTTAATAAAACAGGGGTCCCTTCATGTCTGCTCATCTGTTTACTTTTGCACAAATTATTTTTTGTACTCCATTGACAAAGATAAATGATGGGATTAATAGATATTGAAGAAGTCTCGGTGAACAGTTTGCAAGCAGAGAAAAAGGATTGGCATTATTTCCCTCAGGTAACACAGCACAGACCAACTGGATTAAGACTCATTTGCTATGGGGCTTAGATGTGATCAAGCACCATTAGAGGAACATCATTTAGGAAAATTGCTTTTTTTAAAATGAAATTAGACTGACTTTCATTATCTTGCTTAGGCCACACAGGAAAAACTTTTTTTTGCCCCAGTGGGAGGGTAAAGATCTGCTATGCAAAAATATACCAGTGTTGATGTTGATGATTTTTATCTTTATCTACAAATACATGTTTGATTGGTCTACTATCCAGGCACCATTGAAGTGGTAAGTAGTTAGCAGACATTGTTACTTAAACTTTTGTGAGATACACACAGGAGTCCATGGAGTAAGGCAAGGGGGGAGGGGAATGGTGATACACGCATGACATTATCACACAATCTGATCACTAAAATGATTATGAAATGGTTGCTGAATGCTCAAAATGTGATCACTGGAAAAGGGGCCCAAAAAGTCAAATTTTGATCATAATTATTTTTTTGTGGGTCTGTCCTAAGTGACTATGAACCAACCTGCCTTTATGGCCACTGGCAGCATCCCACAGTCATATGATCATATTTACTTCCAGTTAGAAACATTGCAGACAATAGGTTTGCTTACCTTCCCCGACAGTCACTTAATGACTGTGGATTCATTTAACTGCCATCACAAAAAGTCTCATAAAATCAGGTCAGTCATGTGATGACCCATTTAATGACTGGCACAACATAAGACCATAATTCTTGGCTCAATTGCACTCGTAAGTCAAAGACTATCTTTGAGGAGCTTGGAAGAACAGTCATACAATACAGTTAGGTCTCAGTAGTGCAGATAATGAATCTTACAAAGTGATATTTGAATGGATAAATATGGTAAACTGGTTCTAGCTAGACAGAAATAGGCAATGAAGATGTTTAAACAATTTTTATGTGGGGCTGTTGATCTCATCTCCAAGCTTGGCAGTTTGGCTGCAAATGTTTCATCACCATTCAAGGCGATATCATCACTGTGCTTTGAATTGTGCTCATCTGTCAGAGCACTGGCCTTTAAATACCTGTTTATGTGATGCAAATTAGCATAGTTAAAAATAAAAAGGCATTAAAAGACTAGTGCTCTGACAGACGAGCACAATTCAAAGCACACTGACAATGTCCCCTCAAATGGTGACAAAATGTTTGCAACCAAATTGACAAGCTCGGAGCTCAGACCAACAGCCCAATTACCAACCCAATTATAATTATATTCAAACACAATTTGTATGTCTTTACTCATGAAATATTACAGTAAACGAGAACAAGAATATGTTTATAATTTTATATTGTTAACAAAGTCAACGAGTAGTGACAGAAAGCACATATACCAGTAACTAAAAAAAAGGTTTCATTCCTAAAGTTATCAAATAAAACTTTTATTATGGTCAAAGATCAGCATAAGAAAGGAGAGGTACAAAAATAAAAAAATACAATAAAATAGAACTACATATAAACAACTAAAAATATAAAAGCACACATCTAAAAAAAATACTTATAAATTAAGCAATGAATTACTCAGAGAAACATAAATGAATAGGCATAGAAAAATATAGCAAAATAAATCTACCATAATATAAACCATTCTATAGTGGCAAGCTAGGTGCCCATTTCAAATGGCTTGTGGAACAGCTCATCTTTGAAACGTTTTAAGTGCATTTGCACAAAACCTGGCAACACTGTATGCTGTGGCAGGATTTGTGTGTGAGATCGAGAAGGAGGTGGAGAATTGTTCTGTGAATCCTGGGTATTTATGCAGTAATAGTGAAATGAGACTAGTATGAATGTCTCAGTAGTACGTTCTGTTGTTTCTCCATGACCGAAATCACAGCTCATTGTTTATTTGGGTAGGGGGGAATCTTCCTGTAACTGGGCTTCAAGGACAGCTGAGGAGAGGGAATGATGTTATGCCAGGATAAAAGCCCTCCGATGGTTAGGTACTTCAAGATTAATTAAGCATGCCATAGGGGAGGCAGAATACCTGTTGGATTCACTGGCAATAAAGGTTGGGGACTAGGTCTAATTGGCATTCTATATCTGCTATACTCTATCTCATAAATGCTTTGGCTTGATCATATCCCATGATGAGTAGAAGACCTGGAGGGAATCCCAAGAATGAGATTTTAGTTGTCCCTGAAAATCATCCTTCAAGGTTAGTGGGACAAATTCAAGGGGGGGAAAGTTAGTCTGAGCCAATAGTTATGGCCATTCACACCAAGCTTCCTCATCAGAGTGGCAATGGTGACACATTTTGGGGTTTGAAGGGACAATATAGAGACTATAGGGTCACAAAAGGGGAGTTTAGGCATTCCTAAAGGTAATTTTACAGGATTTTTAAAAAAGGATCATGCCAACTAACACTTGATTAAATATTCTTTGATCTCTGTTTTTTCACTCTGATAAACAAATGCAAAGCTTTTGTCTGAATGACTGCTCTGCTAAAGGGAATGAGTTTCAGATTGCAATCCTCAGTTTATACAGTTAAAAATATTCCCTTTCCATCATTGCAACACTTCTGTTCCTTGTAAATGTTTGCAAACCACAGAAAGCTTATGCAAATTTGCCTTTTTCTTTTATTTCCCCTGCGTGTTTTCTAATATTGTGTATCAGAGTTTCAAGCTTTTTGACATCTCATCCTATTTTAGAGTTGCTATGACCATGTTTATGTTGGTTAACCTCATCAACTGAATTTTGGTTTGCATTCAATGCAACCTGGCATCAATTTAGGAAAGAAAGAAAAGGAGTCCCTGCAGATTTAGAATTCTCAATACATTGAATATCACATTATTCAAATTTGCAGTCATCTCAGCTTAGTTATAGAAATCTTTGGGGCCTGGAGTACAGTCAGGTAAAGGAAAATATGGCAGGGATACATGAATTATACATGGTATGGAAAGTGTGGATAGAGAGAATGTTTTTCTTCTGTCACAGTTTTAAATTCATTAGAATTAAATGGCAGAGTTTCTGGATCAGTCAAAGAAAGTGCTTCTTTGTACAACATATAATTGAACTGAAATGTTATGCCATCTAATATGGTGAGGAACACTAATTTTGATAGTTGGAAAAGGGGAAAGGGAAATTCATGGTTGATCAGTCTAGGGCAGGGGTGTCAAACTCGATTTCATTGAGGGCTACATCAGGGTTGTGTTTGACCTTGGGGGGCCAGGGTGGGCATGGCCAGCATGATGTACTTGTGTCGGGGGGCACCTGTGATGGCACAAGCACTCTGCCAGCGAGAACAGGCTCTCAAGCTCCATTTTCAGCTGGAACGGCCTCCCGCCACCCTCTGTCAGCAAAAACGGAGCTCAGGAGGGCCACACCCAGCCCTCCCGAGCTCCATTTTTGCTAACAGACACACCACGGGCCGATCCTTTGCTGTTTCCAGGGGAGCCCTATGGGCCAGATCTAAGCATGCCATGGGCCGGATCCAGCTCCCAGACCTTGAGTTTGACACCCCTAGTCTAGATGCTTGGAGACTGCCAAATCCAGACTTATGACTGGCATACCCTCGGACAGCAGCTGTTAGAATAAACAGTGAAGGAGAACTAGTATATCCCTTTCCACGTTTGTGAGCTTCCTGACTGCTTATGGTTATCTATTGAATGTCACAAAATGCTGGATAAGATTGATTCAGCAGATATGTTCTCATTTTGTTGGGAATAAAAGATGGGAAACACAAGTTGAATATGAGTAGAAGATCTTATCTGGATTCCTCCCTTATTCAATTAAAATGCAAGTAACTCTAATAAAAGAGTCATCCAGAAATAGTATGGGTTTAATTTAATTGTTTACTTTGAATTGTCTATGGCCAGTCAGTAAGTAGCTAGAATAAATAGTATATTGTATGTATTGCACAGATAAAAAAGATACATTAACTTATTTCAAGACATGTTGCATTTCATTCTTTCCACCAGTTTATATTCATCTTCTTTCCAATTATCTGGAAAGTAACATATCCTAGGTATGTATGGTATGATATACAGGTATGATATACAGCATGTAATAAAGGTATGATAGACAGCATGTAATAAAGGTATGATATACAGCATGTAATAAAGCTCCTGATACTTCTGTGGTTTCATCCTCAGATAATGCTAATCAAGTGCTTCCTTGGATTTATAATGAAGCATGACAAAAGTATCCTCATCATTTTGTGAACATTTACAATTAAACATGAACATTTGCACCTAAAAGTGCTCTCTGCGAAGCTTTCTTTCCTCAGAAAAGAGAACTGAAACCAGATGGTGTGGCTCTGCTGCATAATATTTCAAGAGCTTTGCATCTGCTGCCAAGACCCAGTTATGTGTGGGATTCCAGTAGCTCTTGAGCAACAATTTATAGAAAAATACCACTTCCAACATTCCTTCTGCAGGCGTATTTCTGGATCCAAGCCATACAGGTGCACAAAATATCTTAGAGGAGTTTTTACTTTCTTGGATAATGTGGTTAACAGTACCCTGCTTTCAAAAACAAAGAAAGATCAGGTTATGTATTACATATGTAATATATGTATTTATTGCATATGGATTATATCATTTGTATTACTGCAAGATTTGTAAAATATTATATGATAAAAGGAACAAACAGAAGATCAGTTTGTCAATGGCTTATGGAGCACTTATATAAATCTTGAAATCAGGTGAGAGTAGACACAGATGAAAAGTTATTTTGCAATGTGGATGATGGATGGAGTGATTGCGATTTCTGTTTACTTAGAATGCAAACAATTCTGTGGTAAATTTATTAGCTCCAGAAAAGGAAATAATATTTTCACTCAGAAACAATATGTGCAGTGATTAACAAACATGGATAGTACTATGTTAAGGCTAGGTCACACTGGCCGACGGATGAAAAACGTATGCAAAAAGGATACAGCGGACGAGCACAATTTCGGGGGTGCTCCATCCGTTGTCATCCGCTCCAAAAAGTGGCAAAAATTTGCATAAACAGAACGGAAAAGAAAGGAAAAGAATGGACGTGGGTAGTATGTAGCAGGGATGTTAAAGGGATGTTCATAGAAGCCTAGAGGATGTATATAGGATGCAAACCGTTCACTGCTCATCCTTTCTATTTCCGTGCTACTAGCGCTGTGTAGACATTCCGTGTACCTTTTGTTTCCTCCCTCTTTCCGTTTTCAGCTGCAGCGGATGTGAGTTGAGGGGATGCCCAGAGGATGCAGAGAGGATACAGCGGACGTTTAACGGATGATAAATGGACATAGAACGTTTGTTGCTCGGATGTCACAGGTTTACATCATACACGGCGGAAAGTTCATCCGTTTACAAAGTTTTGTGCAGCTCAAAACTTCTTAAGCGGATGAAATCTCAGTGGACGGATGCTCGACGGATAGATCGTATGAAACATGTATGCAATGAGTACACAACGGATGCATAGCGTTTTCCAACATTTTTTAATGTTTTACATCCTCTTTGCATCCGTTGGTGCAGTGGGACAGGGGCTTTAGTCACATAGGGTAAGAATGTGTCTCTAGAAATGGCATTCTTAATTTAATATTGGGAAGCATCACATGATGTCCACGTATCTTCTAATCCAACCTTTCAATCTTTTAGTTTAGTTTCAAGCTCAGATTGACTTGACTTTTATAAACTGAATGTGCCAACAATAGCTTTTTAACATAATTTGGCAGCTGGATGACTCTCTACCTGATAAAGTTTGAATTTCTTCTCTTTTAAACTCCTTCAGTGGTGACACCCTATCCAATAACAGTATTTTACATTTTACTATTTGTTCCCTTCCTGTTCTGCCAAACAGGAAAATAAAAAGAAAAAAGGAACTTCAGAGGTACCTATTATATGGAATGCCACACCTGCTTTCTTTGAGTTGACTGTGTTTGTGCATTTTTGTGTGTATGGATACATATGTATGTTTTTTCTGTGTACCTACTGTGTTTCTCACAAAATAAGGCCGGACCTTATTTTTTTTTGACCCCTGAAAAAATGGCTAGGCTGTCTTTTCGGGGGTGACTTAATTTCCTCCCCCCCTTGAGTGGTCCATATGCACGTATCTCATTGCGAGGCTGCTTCTATTGGCCGATGAAAGCTCTCCGAAGGCAGAGTCTCCAGCTGCTTCAGGGAGTGGCATGGCTGCCCGTGTCCCCTTGCCTTTAGGCAGTCTCCTTCGGGCGAATGAAGCTCCCCAAATGCAGTCACCAGCCACTTTGATCGGCCAGTAGAAGCGGTCTAGGGGCGAGGGCACACACACACACACACACACACACACACAAACGCTCCCCTCGCCGCAAGGCTGCTTCTTTTGGCAGACGAAAGCTCCCTTGAAGGCAGAGTCCCCAGCCACTTCAGGGCATGGTGTGGCTACCTGTGTCCCCTCATCTTTAGGTAGTCTCTTTCGGGAGATGGAAGCTCCTCAAATGAAGTCACCAGCCACTTCGATCGGCTGATAGAAGCGGCCTTGGGGTGAGCGCGCACACACACACACACACACACGCCCCTCGTCACGAGGCCGCTTCTTTTGGCAGACGAAAACTCCCTTGAAGGCAGAGTCCCCAGCTGCTTCAGGGTGAGGCGTGGCTGCCCATGTCCCCTTGCCTTTAGGAAGTCTCTTTCGGGCAATGGAAGCTCCCCAAATGCAGTCACTAGCCACTTCAATCGGCCGGTAGAAGCGGCCTCGCGGTGAGGGGAGTGTGTGTGTGTGTGTGTGCACTCGCCCCAAGGCCACTTCTACCGGCCGATCGAATTGGCTGGTGACTGCACTTGAGGAGCTTCCATCGCCCGAAAGAGACTGCCTAAAGATGAGGGGACAAAGGTAGCCATGCCATGCCCTGAAGTGGCTGGGGACTCTGCCTTCAGGGAACTTCTATCGGCTATCGGGGTATTCTAACCAAGGCTACCTGCAGGGCACTCCAAAAGGCAAGTTTTCTCCCCGTCCCCCCCCCTTCCCCCACTCATTTCTCTTCACCTCATGTAGTTCTAACAAACAATGTGAGAAATAGCGGGGAAAAGCCTGGTTTCAATAGGCCTAAATTTTGGGAGCGGGGAAATCATGCTGGGCCTTCCTATTGGTGGAGGCTGTATTGTTGGAGAAACACAGTATTATTTTGTTCTACAAAATTATAGAGCAAATTCTGATTTATAAGAGTTGATAATTATTTATTTTATTTACTACCGTGTTTCTCATATAATAAGGCCGGGTCTTATTTTTTTTTCAGCCCCCCAAAATGGCTAGGTCATCTTTTCAGGGGTGACTTAGTTTCCCCCCCCCTTGCATTTTTGGGTGGACAGGCGGCAACGGCTTGGATGTTGACCTCGGCATTGGTGGGGCACATCATATCAGGGTCAACGCAGGCAGCACCATATCCGGGTGTACAACAAGAGTACTTCCTAATGGCAAGCCCCCTCACCATTCCCCCCTATTTCGCATGTTTTAATATAGGCCTTAATTTGGGTGGAGGGGCTTAATTTCATTTCATGCCTATAAAACATGCTGGGACTTCCTATTGGGGGAGGCTGTATTGTTGGAGAAACAGGGTAATACTAGTATTAGTATCTAATATATCTTTATAATTAATAATAAGAGCCAGGTTGGTTTAGTGGTTAAGGCATCAAGCTAGAAAGTGAGAGTTGAAGGTCCTACCTTAACCATGAAAGCCATTTGGAATGAAGATTGAAAACAGACACATGGGTTTGGTGAGCTGATTCTTGGGAGAAGTAGAAAACTAAGAAATGCTCCATAAATAGCCTGAATGACTACAGACCCATAGCACTTAACACTTTGGTGATGAAGTGCTTCAAGAGACTGATTCTTCAACACCTCAGGTCATTCCTTCCCTCAAACTTTGATCAATATCAGTTCGCTTATAGAGGAAACAGGTTGACAGGTAATGCCATTGCCACGGTCCTACATAATGTATTGAGACACCTGGAGACACCTGGGAACTATGTCAGAATGCTCCTCACAGACTATAGCTCAGCCTTTAATTTTGCTGGGCATTCTTATTGAAGAGTTGACTGACTTGAATTTCCCTCCCCTCCTCTGCGATTGTATTAAAGACTTTTTGACAGACCATCTACAAACAGTGAAGACTGGATCCTTTACATCCTCCTCCTTGAAGCTCAGTATGGGCTCCCCTCGGGGCTGTGTGCTAAGTCTCTACCTGTACTCACTGTATACACATAACTGCATATCTTCTGATCCATCTAACGTGATAATTCAGTTTGCAGATGATACTATTGAAGCAGAATAGAAAGTTACCGGAAAAGTATTCTTACAATTAGCAGAAGTTTCTTAGCTTATATTGCAAATATTAAAGAAGTTGCTTTATATGATATTGTGAAAACCAGTAAATTGCTGAATCTAAGTCTAAGAATAATGACCTATGAACTAGATATGTTCCTGTAAACAGCTAAATGGCAAGGGTGGATATGGAAAATAACAGATGGTGTAAGATAAGTATTTATATGCTGAATTGTGCAAAATGGCTAATTAGACTTACTTCCCCCTTTTGTAGTACGCTGAGACTGGGAGCTGCATAAAAGTAACCCCTCAGGAATAGCCGGGGGTTCAGAATTTGCCATACTAATGCTCTGAACCTTTTGCGCAAATAAACCTGTATTCTCCTACCCTTCGTGGTCTTGTGTCCTGATTTGGAAACAGGATCTGCTGCAACATACCATGCTGGGTCTTATTACAGGAGGGGATAAGCCAGCATACAGGGAAGAAGTCCAGAAGTTATCTACATGGTGCTCAGAAAACATCTAAACACCAGCAAGACAAAGGAGATGGTGTTGGACTTCTGGAAGCAGAAAGAGGAACCTGTTCCACTCTACATCAAGGGGGGCTGTGTGGAGAGAGTCCCCTCTTTCAAATTCCTGAGAATGCACCTCAGCCAAGACCTCATCAGGAAAAATAACACATCCCAGGTGGTTAGAAAGGCCCAGCAAAGACTCTAATTCCTTAGGGTCTTGCGGAAAAACCAGGTGGACCATGGCTGATGACTTCCTTCTACTGGTCCATGATAGAAAGCACCTTCACATATTGTGTCATGGTATAGTACACTGGCCACAGACAGGAAGGCACTACAGAGGGTGATGAGCACAGCACAAAAAATCATGGGCTGCCCCCTAACCCCACTGGATGAAATTGCCAGGTCCTACTGTCTCAGCAGAGTGAGGAAAATCCTAAAGGACAAGTCACACCCTGGACAGCATCTCTTTATTCTCCTGCTATTGGGCAGGAGATACAGAAGCATAGCCAGCTGGGCAAATAGGATGAAGAATAGCTTTTATCCACTACTAAACATAACATAACACCAATTTTAATGTGACATATTTACAGTGCCAGGGGAGGCTCATTTCAATCTCAACATGTACACATGTTGTGCATTGACAATAAAGGTTTGAACTATTATTTTTGTTCTTATGCCCAGTTTACCACTGGGTATGATGCTGAGAACTCCATTGCCTTCACAAGCTTTTGTTAAGGGAAAGGAGCCAGGCCAAAGCAATTTCTTTCTCCAGAAACATGGATAGTAGAAGCAGAATGTACTACATAACCCACAACCAAAGCAGGAGAGAGGTCGGGGTCAAGACTATGGGCAGCAGAGTTCATATGTATCTTCCACCACCACAGATATTGTGTACAGGATTTAGTTATCAGTCAATCAATCACATTTATTAACTGCAGAATCAACAATGCTCTCTCAGCACTTTACCGTAATAAGAACTTCATACATAAGAATAATATAAAAATATAAGTTGTAATAAAATAAATCAAATTCATATTTAAAAAAAACTGCTCCGGCACTAACAGAGTCAGCAATTTCCAATAGTTTCCAACCAAATGACTGAATACATAAAATATCCAAGAAAAAACATGTAAAATTATACTTTAATTAGCAACCAAATTGATCCGAAAAGTCTTTGGACACCAAAAGAATACTGATAAAGAAGAGTCTGTCAAACGGGGAATTTAATGCATATATGTTATCATCAACAGCCATCTTGGGCATTGTAAAAATAAAGAGATTTAAAAGTTAATATTAATGTAAGCATGAGTCTGGAAAAGACAATGAACTTTCTATGGGATATATTTTCTCCTATGCAGATCAGGTTATTCTTTGCAATTTCTCTCTCAATATGATTGTTTACTGTGCTTTCAAATCAATGTTGACTCCTGGAGTCTACCTGGATAAATCCTTGCTGTTTTTTGGGCAAAGCTTTCAAGAAGTGGTTTGCCATTGCCACTTGTTAAGGCTAACAGAGAGAGATTGACTGACCCAAGTCACCCAATTGGCTTTAGACCTAAGATGGGACTGGAACTCCCATTCTTCCAGTTTCTAGCCTGGTGCCTTAACCATTACACTACACTACTTCTCTTGATATTAAGAATTGCATAAATTAGGAATAGAATAGAATAGAATAGAATAGAATAGAATAGAATAGAATAGAATAGAATAGAATAGAATAGAATAGAAGCTGGAAGGGACTTTGAAGGTCTTCTAGTCCAGACCCATGCTCAAGCAGAAGAACCTATACTATAAAAAAGTGTTCTTTGTCTCCAAGTTTTTTTTAGAAACTATATTTGAAGCCATTTACTGTCTTAACATTTATTTTCAATCTGGAAGACTATAATTGTTCCATAATGGCTTTTAAAAACTAACTCTTGGGTAAATTGAATTTAATGAAACCATTAAATGTGCAGATCTGTTGGAGGAGGAGGAGGAGGAGATTGTTTGTTTCAAGAATATTCTCCCTCTGACTCAAACTCATTTTGTCCACTTGGTGGCTCCATAAGACAATGTAATCCAGTAAGAACTCCAGTCCTGAAGCTCACTGGAAGTCTTATTCCTTGCAGGGTGAAACAGGAAGATCATGTAATATGTTCTGAGATTCTCCAGGAGAGCAAAAATACAAATAAGCTTAAATTATATGAATATCAGTTTAGGAATGAACCATGTATATTATTATAAAAATGATTTGTCTTAAAGGCAAATAGTTAGAAGGACATCTTTATAACTTGATTCAATTATCCAGTTAAAGGCAGCTTCATAAATAGAAACATCAAATGATTGTATAGGAGATGTTTTGCAGTCACTGCCCTCAGTATGTATGCCCTGACAATTAGGCATTACTCTATGCACATCTGAATAGAGGACATTTAATATAACTAATGATTAAGATATTGAACTAAAATGGAAAGTAGTGGGTGACTTGAGGCATATTACTTTCTCTCAGCCCAGTCTTATATCACAGGCTGTTGTCATGAGGAAGAAAATGAAGGGAATGCAATCCCTTTGAATGCAACCTTGAAGAAGTTGAACCTGGAGATAGGATATAAAGTCTAACTAATAAATATCAGTGGCATACTCCGATAGCCCACAAGTGGTATTCACCAGGTTCTGACCAGTTCTGGAGAATCGGTTGCAGAAATTTTGAGTAGTTCAGAGAACCAGCAAATTCCAACTCTTGACAGGCCCCACCCCATCTATTCTCTGCCTCCCGAGGCCCAGCTGATTGGCTGGGTCTTCTTTTGTTGCCCTGCACAGGAGAACGGAGCTGGAAAGCAGGTTAGTGGGGTGGGGAAGGAATGGGATTTTGCAGTTACCTTCCCCCAGGAGTGGAGTAGGAATGGAGATTTTACAGTGTCCTTCCCCTGCCATACCCACCAAGCCATGTCCACAGAACCAGTAGTAAAAAAATTTGAAGCCCTTTGTGAACATAAAGCCTCTGTTTTGTCAGTCTTAAGTGAAAAAATGGGTGTTTGTCTCAAAGAATGCTTTGCTGTCAGAAGACAGAATTTACACTGAAATAATACAGAATTATTGCCACAAATAAAATCTTAACCCCATATTACCTCAAAAGTCTTCTCTCACTCCCTTTTCATTTGTTTAGAGTCTGGGGGCTCTGGGTAACATATAATAGATAAATTCATAAAACAAGCACATAAAATGGATGCTTAATGTCTACCCCACAATGGACATTAAAATTGTGTTTGAAGAAGGTTGTTTCTGTCTTCCAGAACATTGAAAGGAAGGGGACTGTAAGACCTTTGAGGTACCTAAGTGATTAAAAAAAACAACAACAACTGCTTGTCCCTATTATCCCTTTTCCCAGTCTCAAATAATGTCATTACCCCCACAAAAAACATAGGCTCTGCCAAGCGTATTGGCATCAACAGTTCCAAACTGAATCCCGAACTCACAAACAAGCAATTAAAAATTGCTCCATTACTCCCAGGACATGTCCAAATTACCCCTTTGAGTGTAATTACACATAGTTTAAGAATTGCTGGAATTCATAGTCTCAAACACGTCCATGCTAGGGACTTTGGACATAGTATAAATTTAGATCAATGGCAGCAAATTTGGGAGCAAAATAAAAAGATTACTCTAGTGACATCTTTTAAGAAAATTTGTACAAGATGTTTCTCCCGCCAGCTAAACTATCTAAAATGTGCAGTAGCTAATCACCCAACTGCTGGAAATGCTTGAAAGAACAGGACCCTTACTATCATATATGGTGGACATGTAAAAAAATCTCAGGAGTTTTGGTACAAAATTTGGTCAGGGCTAGAGGGAATGATGAGGTTAAAAATTAGTTATATACCAGAAATGTTCTTACTAGGAATAATGGTGGAGAACTTTAGCAAAGCTGATACCTATTTAATTAAACACATAATCATGGCAGAACAAATGTTATTCACCCAAAATTGGAAAGCAAATGAAATTCCAAGTGAAGATGGTACGATTGATAAGATTTTTCAATGCACCGAAATGGATAGGTTGACACTAGAATTGAAAGATAAATCAGAATATTATAAAATATGGAACAAAATTTATTATTGGAGGGACAGGAAAGGGAGTGCACAAAACTGAAATAAGAATTCAAGATGAAATACAAATGAGATGGGAGAACTTATACCTGAGGTATAAGAACTAAATTGGTATAAAGCTTAAATGAATATATGTGTATATATGTATATAAATGTTTATATTTTTTGATCTTTTCTGATGTAAAATGTATTAGAACGTCAAAGACCACCACATTCAATATTTTTAATGTTTATTTTCAATAAAAAATTAGAAAAAGAAAAAGTCCATGCCCATGTCTCCTTTATATTGTGGGTGGCATAGGGGCTGTCAGCAGGCCCTCTAGAGATGATCTTAGTTAACAGGCAGATTAAATCCTAGCAAGCAAAGTGCTTGATGTTATCTCAGTGCTATTCATGTACAACTTTACAGGCGATCATGAACACTTCGAATTAGGTCTGGAAGCCTATAAGCAACCAGCATGAAAATTTCAGAAGTGATATTATCTGCAATAAGGACATTGACAGAAGTTTAGCTATCATTGTCTGGATCAATTACAGTTTCTGGGTTATCTCCAAAGTCTGATCATAGAACATGCTACAATAATCCATTTATGTTATGAATGGGGCATGAACTATTGTCTCTAAACATGATTTTCCCAAATAGTCAACACTGACCCTCAAAAGGTTGGTGGGGTTTGTTTGGTCCGGAAAAACGCGAGGTAGACCGGGTTCCAACAACAAAGTCTTTATTTTATAACACAGTTGAAAAATGGAACATTGGCTCAAGCTGCGGCAGCCTTTTATAGGTTTTTCTCTGCCGGCTTGTAGCCAATGACAGGTATGTAATATTTGCCGCCTTTGAGCAGCTATGTGGATTGGTTCCTTTTGAACCAATCCCCATTCAAGTTCTTTAGCCAATCAGAAACCTGTATTTAGGAGTCTACTATTCTTTATACAGAACACCCCTCCCCTCTTGGCTTAGTCCTACGTGGTGACGTAGTCACGCAGGTAGGTGGGGCTTCTTTTGACTCGACTGGACTTGCACAGTTCATTCCTGTTGAAGACTTCGACCGGTTCAGATGGGGTTGCTGTCTCTCTTGTTCTTTCCCATTGAACCTCCTGGAAGGGTGAGTCAGCCATTTTACTGCCACCTAGATTTCTTAGGCCGGTGGTGTTGCCACTCCCTCCTGGTCTCTCCGGGCAGGTCGAGCTGGCCTAGCTGGCCCCTTCATCTGGACTTTCTCCACGATTGTCTTCTAACTGTAAGTCTCTTTTATGCTCTTTTTGATTGCTATTGTATTCTGTATTTAATATTAACGGTTCTTTATTATTTCCTCTTATTTCCCCCCCCCCCTTTGGTTTGGTTTTCGTCATTTTTTAATATTTTTGGTTTTGTGTTTGTACTTCTTTCGATGTTTTGGGAACGAAGCTGGTCTATGTGCCGCTTCCATTCCCTGCCGTCGTCTATGGTTAGTCGGTAGGACCGGGGGCCTGTAATTTGCGTGATTGTTCCTGGTAGCCATAATGGGTCCCCAGTAAAAATTTTTGCATAGACTAGGTCGCCTATTTCAAATGTCCTGAAACGGGTGGAGGAGTCGGGGGGGGGGGTTTCTGGTGTATAGTTTGGGTGCAATCTGTCTAGTTGCGACCTTAGTTTTCTCCCCATTAGTAGTTCCGCCGGACTTTTGTTTGTTATGGTACTGGGTGTGATATGCTGGAGGGTGAGCAGGCAATTTATTTTATCTTGGACATCGCCAATGTCCATTCTTTCTAACCCTTCTTTTGTAAATCTAACCATTCTCTCTGCCCTGCCGTTCGCAGCCGGATGGGCCGGCGCAGTTAGGGCATGTCTGATACCTAGAGAGGCTAGGTATTGTTTGAATTGAATGCTCGTTAACTGTGGCCCGTTGTCGGACACTAGGACGTCCGGCAGGCCATGGGTCGCAAAGAGTTTGTCCAGTTGTTTAATAAGGGTTTCAGTTGTCGTAGATGGCATAATTTTAACCTCTAGCCAATTTGAGTATGCATCTACGACAATGAAGAAAGTATGTCCCTTAGTCGGACCCGCAAAGTCGATGTGGATTCATGATCAGGGGCCTCGTGGGGTTTCCCAGTCCCTTATGGGTGCTTGTGGCGGGGAAGGCCTATTTCTTTGGCATTTGTTACACGAATTTACCCAGTATTCGATGTCCCTATCTATACCCGGCCACCAGACATAACTTCTAGCAAGGCTTTTCATTTTAACAATTCCAGGGTGGCCTTCGTGAAGCATATTGAGTACCCTCGTTTGTAATTTGGAGGGGATAACAACCCGATCACCCCATAACAAACAACCCTTTTGAATTGAAAATTCAGTTTGTCTGGTCCGGAAAGGCTTAAAGTTCTCAGTTTTTTGGTTTTCTGGCCAGCCTTTACCTACCCAGTTCAGTACATGGGCAGTCAATGGGTCCTTTGCGGTGGCTCTGGCGACATCATTTGCAGATATGGGCAGATTTGGGCATGTCTCTATCTGCAAGGTGGTCATCGTTGGTGCCGGGTCTTCCTCTATAATTGGTAGCAGAGTTCTGCTCAAAGCGTCTGCATGGGAGATTTGTTTCCCAGGGCGATGTGTTAGAGTATACAAGTAGGCTGCTAGGAATTCTGACCACCTAGTCATTCGCGGGGATAAAATGTTCGGTTTTGGTTTGTTTCCCACCAAAATTCCAAGTAGCGGTTTATGGTCCGTTACTATTACAAATGTTCTTCCATATAGATATTCGTGGAAGCGTTTTACTCCGGCGACGATTGCCAGGCCTTCCCTGTCCAATTGACTATAATTTCGCTCAGCTTTAGACAGAGTCTTTGAATAGTATGCGACGGGTGCCTCTCTTCCGTCTGGCAATTGGTGACTCAGGATGGCACCGACTCCAAATGGTGAGGCGTCGCAGGTTACTGTCAATGGTAGTGTGTTGCTAAACTGGATGAAAACGGTGTTTGATGTTAATAAGTTTTTTATTCTTTGGAAAGCTTTCTTTTCTCTATACCCCCAAGTCCAAATTGTTTTCTTATCCAGTAATCGGTGTAATGGTTCTGCTATTGTTGCTTTGTGGGGTAGGAACACGTTATAAAAATTTATTTGTCCCAAAAATGCCTGCAGTTCAGTTTTATTCCTTGGTTCTGGTGCGTCTTTAATAGCTCTGATTTCTTTTTTCGGTAGGGTGTATGCCCTCTCCATCTATCAAATATCCCAAAAATTCAACGCGATCAGTCATTAGACAGCATTTTTCTTTCTTTACTTTAAGGCCAGATTCTCTGAATTTATTTAGGACATCTTTAAGTCTTTTCTTAAGTTGGGTTGCATCTTTGGCCGAAATTAGGACGTCGTCGAAGTATGGTACGACCCCTTTTATACCATTTAACAGGCGTTCCATGAGACTCTGGAAAACTCCTGGGGCTATGCTTACTCCAAATTGGAGTCTGTTGCATTTGAATGCCCCTCTGTGAGTCACTATTGTTTGTGCTTCAGCCGTTAAGGGGTCTACTGGGAGCTGTTGGTAAGCTTGTGCTAGGTCTAGTTTAGCGAAAACTTTTCCTCCCCCAAGAGAGTGTAATAGGTGTTGCACGACTGGCACCGGGTATGCGCTTTGTTGCAGCGTGTGGTTCAGGGTAGCCTTGTAGTCGCCACAGATTCGAACCGACCCGTCTGGTTTAATCGGCGTTACAATTGGTGTTTCCCATTTGGCATGGTCGACAGGTTCTAAAACCCCTTGATCTATTAATTTATTTAGTTGTTCCTCTATTTTTGCTTTTAGAGCAAAAGGAACTCGTCTGGCCTTTAGTCTTTTAGGTGCTACCTGGGGATCTAGACTAAAAGAAATTGGGGTCCCCTGATACCTGCCTAGGGAGCCATCGAAAACATCCTGGAATTCTTGGATCAGGTCTTCTTCCCAGTCGGTTGCGGCCACCTGGTCTACTCCGGTCATCCCGATGCCCAATGGTACGAACCATTCGATGCCCAGGAGGCTTGGTCGATCTCGGTCGACTATTGTTAATGGTAGTACTGAGACATGTTGTCTGTAGGCGACTCGGAAATGTCCTAGGCCTACTACAGGAATTCGGTTCCCTTGATAGTCCTTGAGGGTTAGTTTTTGTCTCTGGAGTTCCTTGATCTTGATGTCTGGGACCAGTTTTTTGATGGTGTCCCATGACACCATTGATAGGAAAGATCCAGAGTCAACCTCCATTTCGCAGGGGTTGTCTTCAATTTTTACAATTATTTTTACCTTCTTCCCGCTTTCCGTCTGAGCGTTTCCGATAGTGAAAGTCTGGTATGCTTTCTCTCAGTTAGTGGCTTGCTTGTTTCGCTGCCACTTTCTCTCGGATAATTTTGGCTCAGTCTTTGCTGGGGAGTCACTGCGTCTTTTTGGGCTGTAATTCTTTTTGTTCCTGCAGACTCTCTCGATATGCCCCCTTTTCTTGCATGCTCTGCAAATGGCATTGAGGAATCTGCAATCGGCTCAAGGATGGTTTCCCCTGCAGCCAGAGCATTCCTGCTGATTTCTGTTTTCGCGCCCTTTCTTGTTGGCGTATAGGCGGTGGATTTCGTCGTCTTCCTCCCCGGATTCTGACATCTCGTCGAATTCTTCGTAATGAGTGGTGGTGGGAGATTGTTTTTTCCCTCTGGCTGGGCTTGTTTCATCATTGTTCGCGTTCATTTGTTTCATTTTATCCGCCGATTTTTCCGCGGCTTCAGCGGCCGAGGCTTCTGCGATAGCTTCGGCTACTGATATGTTGGGTTTATTCAGTAGCTTGCTCTGTATATTAGAGTCTCTTAACCCCAATATTACTCGATCCCGCATTGCTTCATCTAAGTTCAGAAACTCACACACTCCCCCTATTTGTCAGAGGGCTGCCACAAAATCAGCGATGGTTTCGCCTTCTTTCTGGTCTCTCCGATAAAACTCGTGCCGCTTTATTAAATTTGACACCACCGGTGCATAGTGGGCCTTTAATGTTCTTTGGAGCTCTGTCCAAGTCAATTGTTTTACATCTCGGGGCTTCGCCAAAGCCTTGGCCATTTTGGCCAAGCGGGCCCACAGTGTGTCAAGAAAACAGCTCTCTTGCGCTGCTCTGAGATTTCTTCCATCTCATTGCTCTCCAGGTACATCTGGAAACGGTCTACGTAGGATTCCCAATCCTCTTCATTGGGATTGAAGGGTGCGGGCGGCGCATTGTTTCCAGCCATTGTTCTTCATCTGGTTTTATCTGTCACCGCGTGCTCAGTCTCGCGTTTAGGACGATCCCACCTTCGTCGCCAGTGTTCCGTCCAGAAAAACGCGAGGTAGACCGGGTTCCAACAACAAAGTCTTTATTTTATAACACAGTTGAAAAATGGAACATTGGCTCAAGCTGCGGCAGCCTTTTATAGGTTTTTCTCTGCCGGCCTGTAGCCAATGACAGGTATTTAATATTTGCCGCCTTTGAGCAGCTATGTGGATTGGTTCCTCTTGAACCAATCCCCATTCAAGTTCTTTAGCCAATCAGAAACCTTTATTTAGGAGTCTACTATTCTTTATACAGAACAGGGTTATCCATTATTGTTGTTATTATTAATGGTAGTACTACCACCATTAGTTAAAATAGTATTTATTAAATTATTTTCATATAATGTTTGAGGGTCAATGAACAATCTTTATGAGAGGGTTGATGAACTGAAGAATTTGGACCTACTGTAATAAGTAGGTTGTTCCATCCTCTTCTTGCTATTTAAGCAGTAACCATGAGTCCAGAAGGACTCCCAGATTACAAGCCAATTAGTTCAAAGGGAGCATTACTTTATCCAAAGTATTTATTAAGATAATGTTGCTGAAGTTTTGTTGACATAGACTAGCTTGATCTTAGTGGGATTTAATTTACTTTATTTCCCTCCATTCAAACATCCTCAGGTTTCAGGGGGTGTTTGTCATCTAGGATGGTGACGTAAAAGTAAATGTCATGAACATACTGGAGACATTTCATCCAAAATTGATAATGGCCTCTATCAGGACCTTTATATGAAAGAACGCTAAATTCTGTAAGACCCTACATTGCAGCAATTTCAGTTTCAGATGCTGCCCTTCCTTCCCAATTACAAATAGGAACTGCCTACTGAGGTAGGTGCAGAACCACCAAAACACAATGTCCCATCTTGCTCATACTCTGCCTAGCTGTCCATAGGAGCTAGGAGAGGCATGGGTTCATCCTGCAGGTTACACAATTTATACCACAGAGAATATTCACATCTTTAGGCACAATAATCTCAAAAGAATTCAAGTTAACAGCAGAAGAGCCTACCACATTCATCACAGTGAATTCTGTCTGACTGGTGTTCAAGCAGAGTATTTCTTTTAGTAGGCTGTTTAAAAATTCAATGGCTAGTTATTGAGATCTGGTTTATATGCATATTAATCATTTGCTGGCTTGCATTTGTGTGAATGGATGTGTGGTAGTTTTTTATTCCATAAATAATAGATACAACAAAAACTACTAAAGAAGCAGAAATTATTGTCAGTGAACAAACAACTTTTGAAAGTTAACCTCTGAAAACACCTTAACAGGGTAATCTGGAAGTACTGAAAAATAGTGTCATACAAGGAAGCTATACAAATATTATTGTTGATAAGAAGATGTCATGGAAGGAAATAGTGATCAAATTAATCCAGCAAAAGTAGTTCATGGTAATAATGGGGGCAGGATTTGAACCCTGGATCAAATTCTGGAGAAAGATGAAGCAGAGACCACTTAAGGCAGGAATACTCGATCTTAGCATAACCAAGGAATTGAAAGCTACTAACTCTTGCATCCTTGGTGCTGTTAAGAACCAGAAAGTAATTTCATGACCTTGTTGGTTTTTAAAAATGGAGACACAAGTGTCAGTTTGAATAAATAAATTCTCATATAATAGTGCATCAACAAAATATTTAAAATTATGATTATTTTCAACACTATATTCTAACTGTGTGTTTCCCTCTTGATTTTACAATATTTGTACAATTTCACTATTTTCCAATAATATTATACCTGAGATAAGGTAAACTGTGGGAAAATGCATTTGGGTCATTCTTAAAACTTTCATAAATGCTCCCAGCTCTACATACTTGTCGCTTTATTACAACTGTAAAGATTGAAGAAAAATTTAAAAAAACAAAAACAGACCATGTCTGATATAATCCCTTGATCTGTTTCTAATCCACAATAATTGCTTTGAGACTCACTAGGACAACAGAATTATCTTAGAGCAGGCTAGATAATTCTTAAAAGGTTTAGATGCAGATGACTTTGTCATTTATACTTGGAAAAGAAAAAGGACAAATTGCTCTGACTTTGCTCCATGCTTTGATTTGAATATTTTTGCACAGATAGAAGAGAGATGGAAAGGAACTGTTAGATATTGGATATAGGTACTGTTGCTATACTCACATATTCTTGTTATGCTATTTTCTCAATTTGTGGAATTTTCTCAATTTCTCAATTCCACAAATAGGGAATTGTTAAAACATTTTTTAAGATACAATAAATATTTTAAATAGTAGGTTTACATAGGTTTGATATGTATCCGCCATATCAAGCTTTAAGGGATCCATTACAGATGGAATTGTTACAAACAGAATCCTCATAGCTCCTTGAGTTCTCGAAATCCATGAGTGATTGGAGGGAAAGAAGATGGAGGCTTGCAAGCTCCAGGCAATTCATGCACACTACAGCAGGCCTAATCTCCCCTGGGTCGATGAGAGGTTGCAGGACAGGGTGGGGCAGAATGATGGCTGGTTGCTACAGCATCCTGCAATCAGTTGTAAGGATGAGTAAATGTGGGGGTACTGCAGTCGTTATAACATTGAAACTGGGTTGTAAGAAGATTTTGAGGATTCTGTAGTAATTTGAAATGGTCAGTAAATGACCAGGTATAAGCTGAGAATCTGTTCCTCTTTGTTTATCACTTGCATTTTCCCTTTAATTTTTAAAACTTCAGTCACATTCTTTGTACACCCTGTAAGGAGTCCTAATCTGGGTCATTCTCTTGTCATTTGGCCTGTCATTTGTATTTCCTGTTTAAATACTTTCACTGTCTTGCAATATATATTTTTAACTCAATATTTCTAATTCTACCATTTTTGCATTAAGCAAGAATCTATAACTAACAGTAGACAAAATCATTTTGGTTCCCATAAAAAGCTGTCTATTTTATATAAATAATTCCAACATCTTATAGCAAAGGTTTCAATGTTCCAAAGGTGTCCAGATCCTTAATTCATTTATAACTTTTTTAGTTCAAGTCTTATTTAGTTTTTTTTCATTTATTTCAAATTCTTTAGAATCCTTGAATTAGAATGAATCTATCTAGGAGCTATCTAGGAGCCTTGGGAGACTCAGTGAACTGCCTGTCAAATTTCAGGGAAAATGTCCAAAAACCCATAGCATCAGTTCAGAAGTGCTGGGACTATCATGATAGACTATACTTCAGGAATATGCTCACTGACCAGCTTCTAGTGAAACAGGAAGAAATCTAAAGGATTTATCACCTGTATTTTCAGATCACTTACCAACTGCTCTGAGGTGAAGGCCAGATTTAATATGTCAAGAAATAGCCTAGGAAAAGTGCATGGTTGTCACAGAGGCCATAAATTCCTCAGTTCTTTTGGAATCTTAAAACATAAGACTGAAATCTCACAGCATTAAAAATCAAGAAGATTCCAAAAACATCCTGTGAAGAGGCTCATGAGCAAAGGAAGACATTCTGACATGCAGTAAAGTGAGTGGTAAATGAGAATTGTCCCCATCACCCAACCTCACAACAGACATTTACAGTCTGGTGCAAGGTGCACCACCGCATTGTCCCTGAGAAACATCATAACCATTATCCCCACCTTTATCTAATCTCCATTTAAAACTGGCCATCACTTGTAGTAATGAATTCTTACATGTAAATATGCTTGTATCCTGAATTTCTCATTATCCAGTTTCTAATAGGCAATGGGAAAAATACATGAAGCTAATTGTGAATATGAAGAATCTCTCTCTACTAGTTTACTATATGCATCTTGAGTATTGATGTCATACTCTTCTATCACAGCTACCTTTCTTCCACATATAGAATTGTCTTTCTCCAAGTACATTTCTTTTCTTTGTAAAGCATAATTTAGCAGGTAAGGTGCTAGATTTAGTTGAGTTGGATTCAAATCCGGTTTGGCTCACATAGCACAGAGCTCATCAAGTATTTGGAAGCTCTGACTCTCTTTCTCTCTGCCGAACCTACTTCACAAGAATAGAATAGAATTAGAAGTGAAGTCCTAGAGCTCTTAGATAAACTTGACATAATTTGTTATTGCTGTGACTTGTCTGGGTCCATTTTACACAGTAGAACTGCTGGACTGAGGACACTGAAAAGTCTATTATTCTTCAGTTCCTCATACAAGCAAAAACATTATGCAAAAATGTAAAAGAAAAAGTTAGGAGGTTGTACTAACCGAAAAGTTGTAGGAAATAGGTCACTATGCTCCAATTTTTTTTACCACAACACCGAGAAACACATCGACAAGCTACATTCTTTTTGACTGATCACCAGAACTCCCAAACAATGGTTTCCCCATTGTTCATTAACCAAAAGTATGGGCCAATTCTGCATTCTAATGGATAAGATTGTAGGCATTAGGATGTGAGCAACAAGAAACACATCAAAGGTACAATTGAAATAAGTTTGCTGAAAGGTGCAATTGAAACAAGTTTGTTGAAAGTATTTTTTCTGAATTGGAAGTACAATACTCTCCAGATGTCTCTGAATTCTTATTACTGTTTGAAAGCTGTTTTACACCACCTATTTCAGGATCTTTTTTTATTATCAAATGATAATATTTAACATTAGAGAGCTGGCATATAATGGGTTTCCTGTGAAAAAGTTCATCAATATTACAAATGTGTTGAAATAAATTATCATGATACAGTGCTGAATAAAACTAAGAAAATAGTTTCACATTTGAAACTATTCATTTATTCACATATTCCATTCTAATTAAAATGTATACACTGGTGCCAAGTGTTTTTTATATTAGTTTACTGATACTGTTTCAGTCATTGTACTTTCAATTTCACCTGAAGACATTTTTTATTATTTTGTTTTTTGTTTTTTAAAAGGCACCGCAATGTGGAATCTTCTGCAAGTGGCTCATAAGTTTTGTCTGAAAGGCAAATAGAAATATCCTAATTAAATAAATAAAAATCAGCGGATTTTGATGTCTATAATACAAAGTGAAATGGCTGTCAACAGGTTATATTGAAATTGTTTCTATGTGCTGTTCTATGTAGGAACATATGTATAACTGGATCAGCCTATAAAGTTTCAGGATAAGAGCTGAAAGATCAGGTTACCAACTAAGATGGAAGCAGAAGCAAAATTCAAGGAAGGAAGACAATGAACAAACAGAGATAGCAGCTAGAAATGAGAGCTACTGGCCAGCTTAGGTTCAGTCAAACCGATCTCTTCCCAAATTGCTGAACTACAAGTCTCATTATCTCTAAGTCAGTGGTGAGATTCAAATTCTTTTACGACCGGTTCTGTGGACGTGGCTTGGTGGGCATGGCAGGGAAAGGATACTGTAAAATCTCCAGCCAGAGGTGGGATTTGCCGGTTCTCCAAACTACTCAAAATTTCCACTACCGGTTCTCCAAAGCTGGTCAGAACCTGCTGAATTCCACCTCTGATCCAAGTTCTAAAAGGTATGATCAGATTTTGCTGCAGACTTTCATCCTTAAATGTCTTGGGGATCAGGGAATGGGCATGGGGCAGATGGGTTAGGGTCAATAAGAGCATTCCTGCTTGTCACCATTGCATTTTAATCAAGTCATTAGTAAGACTTTAATGTCCATAAAATGTATTCTATTTCATTATCAAGTATATACATACACACCTGCGTGCGCGCACACACACACACACCTTTTGCATTAGAAATAGATTTAGTTCAAAGTGAGCTGCTTATAATTTTGGTAAAAGAATTCAAGGTAAGATGTGAGGCCAACAGCCAGAGGTATTACAAAACTATGGTAAATCGCCTTGCTAATATAAGATATTTATAATGCAAATGTCTGTCTAACTACATTATAAATTATTAAACATTCTTCTGCATAACTATCAATAGCATCATACAAGCTTCTGGTAAGCAAAAATCTAATTGATTTGAAATACTGATAAGCATCAAAGTAAACAAAATGTTCTTCTGTGACCAGCAAAGGACCATAGTATCAAAAGCAGGAGAAATTTGAAAATTGTGCAGATCTATATTGTTTGCTAGGTTCTCTGGGAAATCTCATGGATTAAGACTGGGTCTAGCCTGATGGCCTTCTAGAACTGTGGCATATATCTAGGCTTCATAATACAAAACCAACATGAATATTGGGTTTGACTTTTTATAGGCTGACAATAAATACAGAGAAGTTGATCTTCTGTTCTTGCTGAGTTGTAAGAGCAGTGCTATTGACATTAAGAACATCTGCTTCGGTGGATGAGCTGAGATCCTACTCTGATTTGAGATAAGCCACTCTGTTCTGATAAACAGCCAGGTTGCACTTTAAGAGAGATTATCTGTACACTTCATGAATTTCCATATAAAAACTCATTATTATAAGAATCTTTTAACCTTCCTCCTTATATCTAGCAATGTTCTAAGTGAAAAAAGACATTTGTGTTCAGATTTTAGTTAGAATGAACAGTGTCTTGTCTTGTGACCTATGAGTGTTGTATAAGAAAAAAACTTGCTGAATACATTTGAATCAAGAAATAGGACAGCCCTTCCCTGGAAAAAAAAAGTTTCTTCCTTATTTGTCCATTAGACCAGCCTTGAAAAGTAAGCTATAATTTCTTTTCTCTCTCTCTCTTATAAATAATAGGGGTTTTAGAATTCAAACATGCAAGCACCTGTCACAATAACACCCCAGATTTAATAACAGTCAATAATAATAAAAAAAAGTGCATGTGGCAGTATCTTGAGACAGCAGAAGAGAAGAGAAAGAACTGGAGAAGATTAGCAAAATACAAAATCTGCAAATAGAAATAGAACAACTGTGGCAAAAGAAAGCAAAGCTATCACCAATAGTAATAGGCCCTATGCATGCAATCCTATAACAATTGGAACACCACTTGAACACCATCAGTGTTGACAAAATCACTCAATTACAAAAAGCAACTTTACTCAGAACACATTCTGTGATGATACCTTTAACATCATTACACATCCACCTCTGCCTGTCCCAAAGACTTAATAGATGGACAAAAGTGACAAATCTAGTCTAAACATTGGCTGACTGTGTGATAAACTGAGTGTATTTATTATGTTGGAATAACAGGGGTTTAAGTAGAGGGGAGGACTGCATCTGCAAAAATTGTAATCATAAAGGGGAAAGACTACTTTGAATGAAAGTCTAGTTTATAATCCTGAGATTTCCCCAGTAATCTCCCATTCAAATACTAATCAAGTCTGACCTAGCTTGACTTATTCAAGATCAGCCAATGTCACTTGCTATGAGTTTGATTTTTTTCCCCCTGAAAATGCTTTTTTCAAACAGAATACCAGCTACATTCTTTTTAAATTTTGAGTTGTATGAAAATGGGGGGGCTGAGATTCCAAAAATTATACATGCATGTGTGCATATGTGCATTTCATAAACAATCAGAAGGTTTTGTTTTTGCTTCTGTAAGATGAAAACAATGAATATAAAATGTTTTTTTAATTATATGTATAATTTACACATAAATCATACAAACAAAATTTATTTAGAATAAAAGCTGAAATAAGATAGTTGCATGGATTTTCTTGGGCAAATGTTTTTTCATCCATTAGAGAAATCTGCTCATTGGCTGTGTGATGGCTTCTGCTTCAGCATGGCCATCTCTTAATGTTATTTTAAATCAATGGATGTTTTGCCAATCATTTCCATGTAGGTAACATTGGGGTCATTCCTTATATGTATTCATTTCATGTATTCATAACTATGTTTATTTATACTTATACCAGTTATCTTATAATTGCTTGACTAAATGAATAAATAAATAAATAGATTCTCCCGTCTCTCATTCCTGCAGCATTCTTCACCAACAATAAAGTGCAAGCAGCCCTGCAAGAACCATCATTATCCTAAGCCATGGTTTCTCTTATTATTGAAGTATTAATAAATAATAAATTAATAATTTCCCAAGAAGGCTACGACAAAGCAATATTTGTGAGTGAGATGGGCGGTCTCTAAATTTGTTACATAACCAAAATAAAATAAATAAGCAATGCATAGCAAGCAATGTCCAAACAGAGAGCCTTTGAAAGCCTGTGCGCTACACAGTGGGCTGCTTGGTTCATGAGCACACGCTTTGAGAAGTTCTTTCTACTTCATCCAGCTCTATAAACATTTGTAGAAGAATTTAAAAACTATGGAGATTATTAAACTATGGAGAAACATTATGGAGATTAAATTTAAAGACTAGGGAGATTAAAGCTATATAAACTACTGCAATTATATTAATGAAGTTTTAACTAAAATACATAGCCAAAATGGCACAGCTTGACCCTCTGCTTACAGTGTGAGATAACCTTGCATTCTCACCAGAGGCTCAGATATGTGGCAAACCTGAATCTTAAAGTACCTGGGGAAATAGATGAAACAATCTTCTTCAAAGGTGGCCAGGTGCAAACTTTTCCTTCCCTATTTCCGCCCTATTGTTTTCTTTATGGGTCCTTTCTTAACATAAAGAAAATGAATGGATGATACAAGTATAATGACTAAAATAAAACAAAATGTTGTTTTTTGATAATGTTGCCATATGCTAAAACTATCTTTGCCTATCTTTGGGTTGCTCTTTAACTGCTTTGATACATCTGCATCTTTCAAAGAAGGAGAAAAGTAATCAAGTATGACACCAAAGGTTTTCTCTAATCGTGTCTATATAGGAAGATCAATTCACATATTTTCTTATTCCTAACAGCAAAGCTTGCCATTCTGTTCAGGCATTAGGGCTTCTGATGGCACACACAAAAAGATACATTAAAAAAAAAAACTTTTTTGAAAAAAATGACCAAATGTCACATCGTCACCAAAGTTCACTAAGCTTCAGCATTCTTGCCTCCAAAGTGAAACAATTCTGATAAAGAGATGTATCTATATAGATAAGAGCTGATAAAAGTCAGCAGTCAGAAGTTATATCAGCGGTAGACAATGATATATCTATATTCAACCACATTGCGAAATCTTTACCTGTTACCAGTTTTAGATCCTGTTTCCATTCTAGTTCTTCATGTTGTATGCTGATTTGAAGTGCCATGTAGGCGGCTTAGAAATACTGAGGGGGGTTGGAATTGTTGCAATAATAATAGCAACTTCATTTGTGCTAGAGTTCCACACAATATTAGCTTTCCAGCTATGATCTAGAATCAGCCCTGTGCTCTTAACAGTTAAATTGAGGCAGCTTATTACAATTGTGGATATTGTCAAGCAGATTAGTCTTTTTGGGTTTTAACAGCTTCATATTTTATAGCAGTTGGAATGCTCTACACACAATCTCTTTAACATTTGTTTCACCACCATGTTTCTTAGCATTTTTCAGCTGGCAAAAATCAGAGTTGCCTATGGAGGGAGCTATGCAAATGTTGCTAAGAGGACTATCACAAATGTTTTATGTAAAAGGATCCTATTGTTTCTCTGCTTTTAAAGCCTTTGGAAAGTCTATAATGTAATGTGACACTACCTGGGCAGCTGCAATGTCCCTCTTCGGACATGTAGCAGGAGGATGTGAAAGCTACGGAAGCTCCTTTGATAGACACAGCTGCCAGAATACTTTGAACCAAAAAGGAACAAAGAGTGCTTTTAGACCATACATATTGTTCGGGATTCAATGGTCAGAATATGCAGAGGATATATAAAGACTTCTGTATGTCACAGCTGTTGTTATGTGTCAAAAGTGGACAATATCAGTTATATCCTTTGTTACTCAGAGATAAGGGATTTCTACTGGCAACCACCCTAAAGGCTCTTTTGAGCCACATTGGCAGGGTAAAACATCAAATATAGATATATAAATGGCAATACTGTCTGTATGTCAATAAGTAACACCTGTATATCTTTAAATTCAACATAAAAATGAAAAAAAAAGTTTTCCATTATTAAAATGAAATTTGTTTTCTTTTGTGTTTTTGTATTAGCCTTCTTTATATGCAGAAAAATATTCCAGAGCACTGAATCTTAAAAAAGGGGTGAGCAAACTGGGGGTGAGAAGTGGAATTGACTTTGTTTCTTAATTAGAATCACAAGCCTCTTTGATCACAGGTAGGTACAAATTGCTCAATCAGTTCTCATTAGTATGGCAATATATACCTAAGTCTAAAACACAGTGGCAATAAAGAACTAGTAGATATAAAGCAGTATTAGTATTAACTGAATGTTGTTTTCCAGATAGCCAAAGTACATCTATCTTAAGATAGTCAATTCAAGACTAATAGTGTGATGATGTGCATTACATATATTTCATTTTCTTAGCAAGATTTATTTTATTTGGATTCATACTGTAGTCACTCTGGTCTAGTCCAACAATGCATAATGGACTCTACTAAGAACTCGTGAACTGAATATGCAATAAAGAGCATGTGAGATTCAGGAGAATTTCTGCTGAATATTGACCAATTAGAATTCACTAATAAAAATGGATTATCAGTCCCACTTCAATTATTTTTTATCCATCTTTTTATACCTCTCACATCCCTTCTCAATCCCTCCCTTCCAGTACCAAATTTTATTTAAAATTATATTCTTTTATTTAGTTCTCCTTGCCCATTTTTCTACAGATCATTCCTTATTAGCTTCTAATTGTTTATCCTGTAAAATAATTGTAAAGAATATGTTTCCTAGTTTTTTATAATTATAAATTGTATAATTATATAATTATAAATTCTTCCAACACATTTTGGCCTCATCAAACCATTTTAGCACTAAAGTATATCCTAGGAAAAAGGTATATTAACATATTAGACATTACAACTAAAGGGGCTGTTCTGCCTCTTGCACAGATAGATTCATAGTTGTGCAGATGCAGATAGATAACTCAACAAAGCTTCCATATCAAAGTTCATTTATTGGTAAATCAGGTATCTTCATAACTCACATTTATAACGAAGTTCTTCTTTAATGACCAATCCTTTGTATACCTGCCTTGTACGTGAAATATGGTTATCTCCTAACCCATCTCGTAGAGATAGAAGGAAGATGCCATGTGGTAGAGAGTTCAAAGAATGAGGAAAACTCCCTTAACTCACCAAGGATCAATTCAGTGACCAATCAGGATTACAGACATAGCCACGTGAGTTGAACTATATTTCCCAGGATACCTTCAACTACATTTACCATGATGCCTTCCCTTAAGGGGACAGCTCACAATTCCTAAGTAACGATCCAACTCCCATAGATTGGCTGGGACAGCACAGGGGCTGAGAAAAGATGGGAGGGTCTTAGTCATATTGAGCTAACAAAGGGTTGGTGAGAAGATTATGGAAGAGGTCACAGCAAGCTATTATTAAAAATGATGTAAGTTGAAAACTCCATCATTGATTTTGACTGACTTTGCGATGTTTCATTCCATCAAAATGCCTCACATTCTTAGGCCTCATCTTGTTCTATATAGTTTTGCTACTTTAGTAATCCATATTGTAAAGGAGTATATTTAAAATGCTCTGAAAACATTTGTTAGCTAAGAGAGTCCCTGTGATTTAATTATCATCTAATTTTTCTGCAATTTTCATGTAATAAAAAAACCTGACAGTTAATTGAAGATAAGTGTTTTCCAAATAATACTCAAGAACCAGGAATACTCAAGAAACAACATGAAAAAGGCTTAAAATCTGACCATAAAGTGAGTTGGTGGTCCTCATATAACTTCAGAATCACCATCTTTGTGCAAACTTTATCCTATTATGTATCAAATCATCTTACCACTCTTAATTGATAATTGAATATTTTATAATAATTTGGTCCATTCTTACAAATCCAAATAATATAAGTCTTGACTTTGTGCACTACATATAGAACAACATAAGTCAAATGTGATAAAAACCAAAGCCACCTGAAATTATCAGTTTTAGGTACTTAAATTTGTAAAGCCCATATACTATCATAAATGGAATGTGGATTCAAAGTTCTGGGCTTATCTGGATTATGAGGAAATTAAAAAAAATATTATATAAGGCATACTGAACTTCTCATGGGATAAAAATTGATATAAATAAATAAATTGTACACGGCAATGTTAATTTAATTAAATTAATATTAAATATTTAATACATTGCTATATTATTAATATAAATAATGTGTATTATTTAATACATAATAAAAATCTGACTATATATAAGACTTCTATTCAAATAAGAAAAAGAGAACAGAATAAGACTTGAAAGGAATCTTGGAGGTCTTCTAGTCCAGCCGCCAGCTGAGGCAGGAAGCCCTACACCAGTTCAGACAAATAGTTGTCCAATCTCTTCTTAAAAATCTCCAGCGTTTGAGCATTCACAACTTCTGGAGGCAAGTTGTTCCACTGATTAATTGTCAGGAAGTTTCTCCTTAGTTCTAGAGTGCTTCTTTCCTTGATTAGTTTCCATCCATTGCTTCTTGTCCTGCCCTCAGGTGCTTTGGAAAATATGTTGACTTCCTCTTCTTTGTAATTACAATGCCATTCTCAGTTCATAATAAGCTCTTATCCTTACTCCATTGTATTCTCCATTCATATTCTCTTCAGTTGTTTTCAAGACATTTACATGCTTTTATTGATGCAATCAGTCACTGCTTTTTCCAAAGCATCTTGGGAAATCAGGTTTAGTGGGGGAGCTGAGAATAATGCTGTTTTCCAAGTAGCTGACAGCAACTGAATTCAAATGACGTTACTGCCAGCTATGTAGATAATATAATAGCATAATAATCAATAATAGAATATGCAATTATCATTGGTGTTGGCATGGACGTGTATACATTGCAACCTTTATGCAAAAGTAAAAAAAAACAGAGAGAAAATCAATCATATTTTCTTCATGAGTCCAGATTGAGAATCATCCCAATTTTTCATGAACATGGGAGCAACATGTTCTAGTGAATCTAGTGAAGAACCTAGAATTTTTATTTCTATGTGCAGATCTCCTTTCCTCTGTTTTCCCCAATACTTCCTTCCCAGGAGACCTAGAATATAACATAATTTGGTACAGTTTGAGAAAATAAAAATTATTTCATAAAAGTCAAATGTGTTTGATATTTTGCGCTTATGAATACTACAAAACTGCACTGCAATTATAATATCCTTATTTAATACACAGGTTATGGAACAATGAAAGATGAATGTTTGCATTTTACAAAATTAAACTGAATGTAGTTATTTACCTTTCATCTTAATTGTTTGAGCATGTTTCTAATGTAAACTTTTGTAATTTAAAATAAATATAATAGAAAAAAACTTTTCAAGGTATCAGAAATCCAGAGCAAATTTACTTTGCAAATAGACTTTGCAGTGTTGCTTTATGCAGAGGATCTTAAACTGACACTTCTGTTCAACAATATATATATTTTAAAGAACTTGCCTGTGCTGCAAAAAGCTCCTGGAGTAGATTATTACTGTGTTTTTTGTTGAGAAAAAAACATTGTATGCACATTTATTTTACTTTAGTGTCAAAATACAAATACTTCTTGAAAAACAAGGGCCATGATTCAACTAGAGTGACACAACTCTTCATTGCATTATGGTGGTTTTTTTCCCAAGAAAAGCAGGTTAAGTATATGTCTGAACTGCCCCATCATTACTCATTAGGTGTGAATGCCTATTTTTGGCTAGAAAATCACCAAAATTCACAACTGTTCTCTGCAACATTCTGAAGTTAAGCCTCATAGCTGCATTTTTCCCCTTGCAACCTTAGTATTCTTGACACTCTTTCCCACTTTTCTTTTCTTTTCACCTATTATTTTCCTTTCTATTGATAACTGCAGTCTTTTCAGGGGACAGGCCCATCATTTTATATCACTTACTATAGCATTATGAACATTAGTAACATTATAATAATGTAAGGCATTGATACATTATTATAATAATGTAATGTATTGAGTCAAATTGCAAGTGACAAACTTATGTGAATATGAAATCCTTTTAGAAAAAAATAGCAAGCTCAAATTCACACTATATGTTATACTGATTTAGAAGGTTTCATATTATTTCAACTCTATATATCAAAAAATCCCAGTAATCAGAAGTATACCTACAATCCAAAGAGCTGTATATAGGAATTGTCATAGATAAAGGAAGCTGAAGTGCTAAAGACTACATCAACCAGCAGGAACTGTAAAGACGATAACATGAAGCCCATAACCCCACCCACACCCACTTCCTTAACATGTAATCTTTGAAGGGAACCATCACAAAATTCCTTATTGTCTCCCCTGTCATTGTTAATGATAGGACTGACTTTGCTCATTTGGATATCAATATAAGATCAGTATAATAAATCTCTGGTGTTCTGAAGGATAATCTAAGACAGGACAGGATCCATGCTGTCCTCCAGCTATAATTGAACAATTGCTCCTCACAGCCCTATTAAAGTGTTCAGAGGACCCAGATAATAAATTGCTGCATTCCCCAAATATTCGTAAAGGGATGGATGAGAATTTCATTCCTTCTAAAGGTTCAACATTCACCTACACTACAGAAGATTAGTTCTACAAGAGAACTGTAGAAGCAACTGTAAGTAAAAGCACAACAAGCACCTGTTAAAAATAATCTAGGATCCTTCTCAGGGATTTGCTAGAAAGAGAAGAAATAGAGGAGAAAATCTTCTGGGGTAGCCTTCTGAAACAATTGTAACCTGATGCCTTCCCTCTCTCTTCAAGAACCCTTAAATCTTCCCAGGGACTCAGTCCTGCATTGATCATCCATCTCATAATATTATCCTAGAATGAAACCAATTTCTTTTTTAAGCCATTTTATAGGCAAGGCCTGCCAGGCCTGCCAAGCAGCCATCCAAAATATTCTGATATGATAAAACACAAAATGGTGTTTACATTTTACTTGATCACATCTCCAGTGATGGGCAAGCAACTTCCACTGTACCTCTGAGGAGCATTCTTGCTTAGGGAATGGAGAGCAGGCTCCTAATGTTAGGGCAATGCTTGGCACTAAGAAATGTCCTGATTCTATTCACATCTATTCTCGACTATCTATATCCCATCTACGATCTGCACCATTCACATTCTCATTCTTGATTTTGATGAACTTTTGTCACCTGTCTTGGCTTTTATTTCTTTTAAAAAAAAAGCTCTTCCAACAACTAAACAGAGAGCAATGTGGAGAGCTGAAAGGGAAGAAAATAATCTAAGAAACACCCAAACACTGAAATGAATGACACAGAGCCTGAAATGAGATAAATGAAGACAGACAGTCTCTCACAAAGGTAAGCAAGAAAAAAACAACAATCTGTTGGTCTGTTTGGGAGACAGAATAATGCATGGCCCAATGACCTGGTATTCTGCTGTGACCTAGGGAGGCCCTATTGGGGGAGGTCTGGGCTGCCATGGATTTGCAATTGCAGGCAAAAAGCTATTGTGCAAGATTGGTCTCCTTAGCAGTAGTATATTCAGTGAGTCTGGTCCATTGCTGTGGAATTTGACAAAGCTAAACTGCTAGCAATGGCAAAGGATCCCGTGAGAGTGAAGCATTTCAGATTGCTTCCATTAGTCCAGCAATGGTATTCTGGGCCTTTTTTCCCCACTGACTCGCATCTTGGATGCTATTATCACTTGGCATCCCTTTTTATTTGTGTGGACAAACTGATGCAGTCACAGAGACATTGTCCACTACAGTTATGATTATGAGTTCTCCAAGAATGTGGAGATAGGCTGTAAGCTGCATATATTAAACTGGACATTTGAAAGCAGATGCATGTTGGAATTCACACAGCAATACAAGCAAATTCGTGAAGAGCATATCCAAATAATTTATCAGTGAATGTTGACTAACATCATATGTTCTTTGAAGATACTAACATTCCATCAGGAATGGTCCTGAATACTGCCATATAAAACAGCCACAGTACCTAGGATTGTAAACAGTCACAGATGAATGTCTATAACCATAAATTTTAGTGTTGGCTACTGCTATCCTCCCTGATGTCAACAAAAACAAGATGCCAAAGACAGATGGATGGCAAACCCACCACAATGTTTCATTGTCCATGAGATACAGTATAGCTATTCGGTACAGCAAAGCCTGCTACACATTAACTTCTTCATCAGTATCAAACAACCAGTGTGGTTCCTGGCAGTCGCAATGCCAATGGTGTTCTCTCTCTCTTTTTCTTCCAAGTTTGAAAAGATGGATAGTCATCACATGAAACATTTTAATGTATTTCATTTCCAATCCAGTGTTTTTAGAAAGCTCAAGAAGGAATAATTTCTTGGTGGTTCTTTCACCTTTCCTCTACATTCTACCTTATCACACCTGTACAAAATAGGTCAGGGTAATAAAGGTCGACTGATACAAAATGGCCCAATAAATGCATCAGCTAGCAGTGAAATTAACTTGAATCCTTTGAATCTTAATCCAACACTCTTAATCACTGTGATCTCTGGAAATGTATGTTTTAAAACGTGAGCCAATTGGAAAACTGAAAAAGATAGTCTTAAGTGTATGTGGAAAAGGCAATGAAACTATACATCAGAGAGCAAAGCTTTCTTTGATGTCAGGAATTGTATCACTTCCTTTCCTTTAGATGGCACCATTCAACCATTCTGTACCTTTCAGGAAAACCAGCCTTCCTAATATGAGCTAATTAGTATTCATGGTACAAAGTACATAAATTTCCTTTGTTATCCCAAGGCCTAAAACACCCATAATATTGAGTACCAAGATGATGTTAGCATTTCTATCAGGAGTAATATTTTGCATGGAATGGTGATTATATTGTTATTGGGAAGAACTTGGAAAGCCCCAATATGAAATATGTAATTTTGTGATTTTTAATTCATAAGGTGAATAACGGAAACTACATGTAACTTATCTGAATCAACAAATCTATTCAGAAAGTCACTAAAACTACAATAAAGATCTCCCATGTCACCATCCACTGGAAGTGTAAAGAAGAGGAGGTGAGGCTCATTTTCAAAATGAGACCTTACAGGTGTGGATCACCCATTCATATATTAGGAGGGAGGGAATCTAGTAATTGCCACTTTTATATTTTGTCTGTATTTTTTTTGCCCAAACCACTAATCGCCACCACTAAGCTTCAGGATTGTGACCAGAATGCGTTTAGATCCATAGCAAATACTTCCCCAAAATAGTTACTAATTCTTTCTTCAGAAGTACAGGTAGTCCTCAACTTAAAACAGTTCATTTAGTATTATAACATTACAACATTCAAAGTTACAACGTCCCTGAAAAAAGTGACTTACGATTGTTTTTCATACTTACAACCATCACAGCATCCCCATGATCACATGATCAAAATTGAGATGCTTGGCAATTGGCTCATATTTATGATGATTGCAGTGTCCCAAGGTCACATGATCCCCTCTTGCAACTACCTGACAAGGAAAGTCAATGGGGAAGCCAGATTCACTTAACAACAGTGTTACTAATTTAACAGCTGGTAAAAGAATATTATGTGGAAAATGTCTTAATCTGCATTTGTGACACATATCAAATACTACCTTTGTTTTTGTATAAAGGTAGTATTCTTTAGGTATTTTTGAAGAATGAAAATAGTTATTTCTTCTCATGTGAAAATCACCATACAACCTGTACATCAAGTTCAATTGTTTTTGTCCATTAAAGTGATTTTCTCTTTGCAAGGAATACTGATCTCAGACAGAGACTAAAAATGGTATCTCCTATCTACAGTTCAGACTTTTGCAGTTTAGTCTGATAGAAGTGTAGAAATCTATCACCATTTTCTTTAAAATCAAGAATATTTTGATTTCCCAATGTGCACTTAGATACAGTGAGTGTATCAGCAGGAAATAGAAATAGAAACTGCTAGAAAAAAATCATAGTATTCAGGAAGATTATAATCAATACATATTTGGGAAGACTTTATCATATTATGGCTGGGGAAGCAATGGCAAAGTGAAGTCTGCTCCATGAAAATTGGAGCTGATAACCACAGCAGAAAGAGGAATAATTCCTCTTAGACAAAGATAGCACTTGAGATTACACACAAGTGCTCCAGTCTAGACAGTTGTGTCCTCTGTGTGTGTGTGTGAAAGAGAGAGAGAGAGACAGACAGGCACGCACGCACACATAAACACACACACACACACAATTTTCAGCCAAAAGGTGAATAAAACTTTCATTTTGGAAAGTTTGAAATGAAGTAAGGCTCTTGGTAAATTTGAAATAAGATTTTGGAATAAATAATTCTTCTTGTGGGAAAATGTTTTTCTTTTAAATTTTTAAAGTAGTGAGATAAAACTTTAAAAATTGTACACCAGAAAGTACTATGGGGAACTAAAGATTATATAATTCAAGGCAAAATACAAATAGCAAACTAAGAGGGTGACCTGGGTAATTTTCCTATATTGGGTGTATAAAAAATTTTTGTTAAAGTTTTGAAGACATTTGTGAGGAGGAAGAAATTGGTTTACAACATTATCTGAAGGAACTAGAGAACAAGATTGTTATAAATAAAAGGAAGGGATATAAAATTGATTTACCTGATCAAGGTTAAAATAGATTTATTTTCTCTCATAATCCTTAATGTACTTTTGTTGACGTCAGGACCAAAATAGTGATGCTTTATGGATTTGTTTGGAGATAAGATATGGGATGTGGGAAGAAGTAATAATTTGTTGTATTTTAAGAGAAAGTGATAAGTTACTAAAATAGTTTATAGTTGTTGCAATGGAGAAAGTCATTTCTTTATATACTGCATTTCTTATCTTTTTTTTACTATATATTTTTTCCGTTTTTCTATTTTTCTTCTTTTTTCTTTCTTTTCTACACTTACTTTTTAGTCTTCTTCAGTTTATATTAATTTTATTGTGATAATTGTAGTCTTTAATAAAATTACTATTACAAATAAACATGGCTAGGTTGTATACATTAAATACATTACGTATACAATAATTGAAGTATACATTAAGCAAAGTTGTGTTTCACAGGAAATTATGTATCGCTATAGTGAAAAAAGTACACATTTAGGTAATTATAAAATTCATAGGAAAATAATAATTTGTAGGAAAATGTGTTAATCTATTCAGAATAATTTGTTAATAAATCAAGTGAGCAGACTTGTATAGGTTGTTCTAACTTAAAATAGTATTTGAGACTGGAATTTTTCTTACTAAGCGATGCTGTTATGAAGCGTACAGTAACATCATGTGATTACATTGCTAAGCAACAGCAATCCCTCAATCCCCAGTTGCCCTTTTTAAGTGAGGACAGTGTGGATCATGAAGTGAGGACCTCATATCAATTTCCAATTTTTTACCAGTTTGCCCATTGAGTTTGATGATTGGAAATCTGGGCTAGTAGCTGAGGTCCCCAACTGAGATCACATAACTGCAGAAGCACTGCAGTGTTGGATTTTCCAGGACCAAACATGGATTCTACTTGTTCAGCACCATTGTACATTCAAATGGTACCTGAACAAATGATCATTAAGTGAGGACAACTTGCATGTGGATACACGTAGTACATTTAGTCTGGATTTCATTAATTTGCTCATCTCTGCTGCTAACTATCATTCATGAAGATATCAGTTCTTAGTAGACAGTAGTTTGGCAAATTCTGTAAGTATGATGTGAAAGAAACAATTCATGTTCCTGTCCCGGAACTACCACAAACACCAATAACAAAAATGACACGAAGATTGCTCTGCTTTAATCAGTGCAGGTAGGAGAAGACTATAGGATTCTATATCCTTCTAGTTAAAAAGTGGAATGAAAGGAAATTTTGTGCATGAAACACAATGAGAAAGAAAGCAACTTGTGGCAAAGATCCTACCCATTCCAGCAGAAGTGTTCAACCTTCAGAATAGGATGTACAGGCTGAAGTTACCATCTTTTTTCTATGTCCCCTTTGCCCTGTGTTATTACTATTGCTAGTCTCTCTACTACTCTTTCTCCTCTACCTTTTTTCCCTGCTTTCTTTGGTACCATAAACTCAAAACCTAGCTGCAGCTAGATCAGAGTAGGGGAATCCATCTCAATTGTATTATCCATATGGATTGGATACACAAAATGTCAATCTACTGTCAAGTGTTTCAGGAGAATTTTATCCAACACAGGTGTAGAAATGGCCAAATAAGTATTCTATCCACTATCCTGGATTTTGAAGATTTCATGTTGCTCGCTGCCAGTCTATTCTCAACCTTTCGGGGTTCAGGACACGCATGGTGGTTGATTTTCTGTCATGGACTAAGAAAATAGCTTTAGCCAAGACAGCTCAGATATCAAGCTCAGCTTGAAGATGCTTTGTTTGTGTAATAATTTTGAAAGATGCCTCTGAAGGTCAAGTAGTGCAATCAGGCTTACAGCAGAAGATATATGTACAGGATCAATTGCTATTACAAGAAGCATGTCTAAAAAAAATCACTTGCTTGAGACAGAAAAAGTTCAAATAAGTTGGGAGCATATTTACATTATGGAGAATCACATTTGGCAGCAAAAGGCTCAGGAATCAACTAAAGATGTTTCACATACAAGCAGTTTAGTGGCTGTTGTCAAATTTTGGCATCCATTTGATTCAAGGAATCAAGGTTCATTACAATTATTGGCAATTCTCTGATAAAACAACAACAAATCTTAACTACTTTGTAGAACTTAAGCAAAATAGATCCCAATATCTGCCAGATTAATATTTTTGGTTTCTGTTACCCCCACATTTTCAATTATGCTTCTTTATGTGTTGACAACTAATTTTGAGAAACATAGTCTACGACTGAATATGAATTATATACCTATCCATTTCTTATAGACTCTTGGTTAGAAAATCCGAGCTCCCCAACTAATAGCTCAGCTAATTAAACCTCAGTCTTTGCTCATGCAAGGAAAAACGCTCCGTTTTCCTTACTTTGACAGTGACGGTTTCCTCCTGTATTTTACCTCTAGCCGAGACCTAAACAGCTGCGGCAGTTGGCGGAGAATTAAGCGGAGTTTCTGAATCAAATACTGCAAGGAAAAGCGCGGCGTTTGGCTTTACTTTAAGCAATTCGGCCTCTGAGCTTGGCGGAAAAGAGGTGGGCGAATGCGCTCACCAAACTCGCTGGATTTCCTCCCATTATGAGGGAGGCTGAGGAAACGGCCTCGAGACTCTGCAACAGTAAAGCACAAATCAGCATACTGTACTGTAATACCCTCAACAGGTCTCCCCTTTTTCAAAATAAGAGAGCCGCGGTGCGTGTGGGCCACGGCCGAGGCCGAGGCCGAGGCCAAGCGGATCTGGGAATGACACGCAGCGCCCATTTTGTTTCCGGCTAAGGCAACGCCTTAAGAAGCCCGCTTCTGTTCGCCCACGGCCTCAGCTTTATCGGGCCGTTTGTTCGGTCCCTTCTTTTGTAATTGAGGTCAATGGGTCAGATGCTGATAACAATGGATAAGCTACATTTTCTGGAAATTAATTTGCGTAAAAAGAAGATGTCTTTTATTAAAAGCACAATGATTTACGTTTCTACGTCTACGTTTCTTATCGGGAAACAATATGTAGGTGGGGTGGGGTGAGGGAAGTTTTACTGTTTATTTGCCAAAAGCATTATCACCACTGTCATAAGCAATAACTGGCAGAGAAGAAATAGGTTTAGTGTGTTGCAAGCAAAGTCAACAAAGGGTCTTCTGACACCCTTAACGCATCAATTATGGTTTCGGGTCTTCCTGAACCAAAGGAATGTGTAACCTGCCATAGTTTCTATCATGTAAACTTGTAGGCTTCAACTTGCTCTACTTGGATTTAATCCAGTTCTAGAGCAATCATTTAAACATAGCCATAATTCCTCAGCTTTTAATTGCTGGTCCTAAAAACTGTTGAATTTGTATGAGTAATAATTATTTTTAAAAGTTTCCGTTTCCTTTCCCCACAATTTTACCATTTGATCACTTGAGATGCTGCTTTCATCTTCATCATTTTTTAACAAAAATATTTTTATCGTATGGTTATTTGCATCATAAGTAATCAACAAAAGAAAAACAGAAGAGAGTGGATAAAACATTTTGAAAAAGTTAAACCATGTTACATCCATTTTCTCACTCTATAAAAAAAGTAAACAAAAATAGAGTGAATATAGTTTGATAATACTGGAGCATTGACACAATTCTGACTGATTTTTTTTAAAAAAGTACAAAATACCAAAAGATTGTAAGCTGCCCAAAGTTTATCCTATGGTAAAATAGGTGAATGATTGAATGAATAATAAATAAATAAATAATATTGCTATTTATATTCAGGGAAGGCTTGGGTAAGGTAGCCTCAAGTCCCCATGGTGATGCTACCCTGCACTCTCAAAAAACTGTCACCCTGCTTTGTTCCACCCAGCTTTCTGCTCTTTCTCATTGTTTTCAGCGTACATTTCTCATAAAAGAAAATGCCCTCTGCACACAGCTGGTAGAACCAAGTAACATTTTCCCCCCCCTATTCCTTTCCCAGTGGCCAGGAAATGCTGAGAAGGAACTCCCTGCCAGCCCAGACTTATTGACAGTTGAAAAAAGGTAGGAAGAATGCTCAACTCCTGGACAACTCCTCCCTGTTCTTCTTCAAGCTTAGAATGGAAAATAGTTCTTGTTTTTTCTCTAGGAAATAAAGGTAATGGTTGCCATCAGCAGATGCTTCTGAAATTCACTGTTTTTAAAATGGAGTGACAGCACCAATAAAGGAGAATGTTTGTAGCTCAGGGTTGAACTGAGGGGTCCTTGCTTATTTTCTTGCAGACGTTTCATTACCCTAACTAGGTAACATTATCAGTGCTAGCGTCAGCCTCTGAGGATGCAGACCCCCAGGTTAATGGGATCTCTGATCAAAAGATATATCAGCTTCCATTTAAAAAAATCTATGACTGGCAACATCTATTGACTCAGTCAAACAATTTCACGCTTACACATATTTTAAAAAATATTCTGAAATGCTTTGGACCCCTGATTTACACTTATTCATTGAAGCAGCATATATTTTTCTCAGGTTTTGCAACTGTATTCATTTTAATGCACGGATTCCTTAAAGCAGTTTTTTTGTGCCTCTCCCACACTTCAGTGGTCATGCCTAAGCCTGAAGAAAGTTTAGTCATTCTATTTTTTAGCAAAGAGATTCTGTCATCACGGACATACAGAGTCCGAAGGACTTTTTTACATTATTTTCAAAGCATGTGCAGCCCTATTACCCACACCCTTCCTTACAGAAATCAGAAATTATTTCTAACAATAATTTTCTAATTTGATTAAATGAGCATGCTTCAAATAAAGTAATGGTTTCTGATTTGGAGTTAACTGATGAATTTAGGTGTTTTTGTGTTTCATTAATCTCCAGGTCTTGCTGTCTTTCCTTTATATCATTTGGAATTGAAAAAGCTTGCCTTAGTGTCTTTTGTGATTATTAAGATTTTTGAAACCTATAACAGCAAATTTAGATGTCGCTATCTCACATAGGCCTTCTGAATAAAGAAACTGTAACAGAGTTAATTTCCTTCTTTTCATGTTACTGCATTCAAGAATTTCATCTAAGAGTTTATCTCAACAATTCTGTCCTGTGCCCCTGCTGTCTAACCCTGTTTGCTGAGTTACCCAGGGTTTAGTGACAAGTTCTACTTGAGTAAATTGTATTTAGACAACAATATATTTCATTCAAGCTTCTTGCAATGATTGGGCCAAGGTCAGTTCTATATTCTGCTGAAATCATAAAGTGACACTCGAGATAAACAGAATGTTTACTCTCTCCATGTGAGCTGGAGCTGATATGTAAATTTATCCTTATTCTTTCATCAAATTTGCATTTACCCTCTTAGTCAAACACTACAGAGCTCCAAATCAAACAGTTTTAATGGTGGTCAACTCTTTATGACCGATTGTTGCATCAGAGGGAAAAGAAGCTGCAATTTAGATTAAATGCAAAGAATAACACAACATACAGTGTGTCATCCAGTTTGCAATAACTGGATAAACTTTCCATAGAAGTGAATGGTTTTTGATGCTTAGCTGCCTGAAAGGCAATTGCTGTATTCTTGTATTTTTATTACCCTGCCTTTATCTGCAACAAACAGGCTATACTTACCTGTCTTTGTTATTTTCATCCTGATCAAACAAGTGAGGTGCTGCTAAACAATTTCTTTCCTTTCTTGCCACTTTCTAATCTGCATGAAATGAACACAATTTCATCCACAACAACAAAAAGATCTATATCCTCCTGTCTGTTATACTTAAGATACCATGTCTACTGCACAATCAAGCTTCAGAAAGAAAAATGGGATTCTACAGACAGGCTTCTGTATTTACTGCAGCTTTTTTGTTTTTTTAAACAAAATCAGGGTATGTTAGTATGTGTGCAAATCAGAAAGGCTGATCATTCCCTTAGAAGGTTAGTGAAGTATTTTGTAACTAAGGGCTGGAAACAGGCAACTATTCTTAGAATAGTGATGTGGGAGAAGATTTGCCCCCTTACTCTTCTTTATCTATAATCCTCCCTCTATTTCTCACATTTTTTAAAAAGTGAAAAACAATTTCCTTTTTCATATCATAAACTCCTATTTAAACTGCTTCAGTTTTATGTGAAACACTTGTATGCATATGTGTATATATGTATATACACGCATACCAATGCAAGTTATCTCCTTCCCAATAGAAGCAACCAGATATTGAAAACATGGGCATTAGCTGGATTACACAAATGCAAGATATAACATATTTCAGAATTATTTCTCTTGGGTTTTTACTGCCCTGTCTGAACATACTGCTGTGTGACTTAGAGATATTTCAACTGAATATATGCATTATTAACTCTGTGCCCTTTTTTTCCGATCATACTTTTATCAGTCAAGAAAACTGATATATGCTCAGAGCTGGTATAAATTAATTGAGGGGGTGGTGGTGAATGGAACATGACAGAGATTTATTCTTTTCCATCCTCCCAGACAAACTAGATTTTCAGCTCACAACATAATACATTTACTACAGTGCATAATCAATCAATGAAAATCACTATTATAAAATTCCATGGTGGCGGCTTATTATATACTCATTGGCAGTTTCACTCAGAAATAAATTTCACTGACTTCAGTAAGACTTATTCTGAATAAGGATAACGCTCTTGAACAATCTTCCAAAAGTACTGAAAGATGGCCATTGCCTCCTTTTGGTGCCTTAATCTGCAGGCCTAAAAACACACATATAGATTTATACATTCACATTAATATGTGTTTCATAAAGTACATTAATTTTGGTTATATTTCATCCTAAATATTTAATTTTTACAATGCAAATGCTGTATCACTTAATTCTTAGAAATGTAAAAACTGAAGTGATTGTATAAGCCAGCTTGAATTTCTGAATGAAAAATTGGATATAAATAAATATATGATGTTTCAGGACATTTATTTAAAGCTACCATAACTGGGTTGCAAAAATCCATAGTAACAGTGATGCAGAAAATTCTAGTTTTATTGTCATATAGATTTTTGTAGTTCAGTTACTGTAATCCTGGGAAGAAAAAAATCAAGTTAATTAAGCAAAACATTCAGTATCTCTGAATACATTGAGTACACTGGATAGGATTCTAAAATTATATTAAAACAATTCTGTACTGTACAGATTCATGGAGCTAAGGACTTTCCACACAGATGTTAGCTATGAATATTAAATCAAGCCTACATTAACAGTGAAATTAGCTTTTGGATTGTTAGATATTGCGGAGAAACAACAAACTAATTCTGCATTTCCAAAGACAAGAGTTAACTGCTCAGAAACCAAATATTCTGAACAGGATCTTGTTTGATGCTGCTGTTATTCTGTACATGAATGAGAATTTCTAAGTCCCATATTCACATCTCATTATCCTTGAATTCCTATTATTTTTTCTGGTTTTCATCTCCAGTAAGGAGGTAACAACATTAGTTCATGCAAAAATTAAAAAACAAGTGTTGACATTTTTCAAATATAATGAATAAATGCTTTTGTTGCTGCAGTTAAAACCTAGATCAGGAGATTAGAAGAATGAAAGTCTTCATTCCCTGGATGAGTAAGTACATGCCCTTTAATCATAATAGTATTCTTTTCTTCTTTTTTAAAATCTCGAATAAGCTCAGAAGATTTAATCAGATTGGGAATAGCTCCTTCACCCCAATGAGCTGAACCAGATCTTTGTGTCTATAATTTATATTCTCAAAATAAATTGTTTAAATGAATATCTTACTTATTGGTATTGTAAACAGTGAATTGAGACCTCATCCAGATTAAGGACAAAGAACAAACAATTAAGGCCCTCTTAACTCTATATTAAGGTCTCAGTCTTCAATTAGAAACCACTACATTTATTCAAGAGAAGTAAGAAAAATGACCATATCTTTAAAGTAAAATATAATTTGGCCCAAAGTGGTTGTTAGAACTTCCACCACTTAAGCCTCTAAATAGAAATGATCAAAGGGTCCATTTGTTGGGAAATGTATATTTTTTATTAGAATTCATATGTATCGCAATAATGCATAGCCAGAACTGAGAATTGCTTGCCAAAATCCCTTAGTTCCACTTTTCCCTCCCTTTAGCTACCTCCAATTGCCCACCCCTGTGTAACCAGTCAGGTTCAGGCAAGATATTATCATAATGGTCAGTTCAAGCATAGGATGGTATGCAGCTGGTATGCTGGGTGACCTTGAAGCAGCATCTCAAAAAGATACAGCACTTACTTTCGTTTTTTTCCCCTTTCCCCCCTCCCCTTAGTAGTTCATGGCAGTCTGTCACTGAATAATTGAGAAGCACAAGCAAGCATTGAGGGAGCAACTGACAGTGACCAACTTGAGAATATTTTGTATAATAGCAGAAGCTTGCTTTACATATAATATTGATAGGTCAGAATGGAATCATGACAATAGAAAAATAAAAATGAAAGAGGAATATATATTCAAATAATGAATAGAATTTAAGAAACACTGAAGAAAGGCCCAACTGGGCAACATGAAGAGTAGAGTACAAATCCAGTTATATACAATAGGGCAGGAGTGTCAAACTGGATTTCTTTGAGAGCCAGATCAGCGTTGTAGTTCTCCTCTGTGGGCCAGCCAGGGAGGAGGGGTGATGTGACAGACCGCTCCTGCAACACCTGCTGGCCAAAATGGGGTACCTGCAGTCTCCCTGTGGCACCCTGTGCCCCATTTTGGCCAGCAGAGTGCTGCAGGAAGCCATCCAAGGCGAAAATGGGGCATGGGGGGGGGCTCACACAGCCCCACACACACACCTTGTTTTCACTAGCAGAGGCCCTGCAGGCTGCTCCATTGCTATTTCCAGGCCAGCCCCGTGGGCCTTGAGTTTGACACCCTTGCAATAGGGTTATCATATCCAAACTGCAAAATATCATGGTACCAGTAGATGGCATTAAAGATAGTTTTTGAGTCCCTGCTGCCATCTAGTGGTCATCTAGTCCCAATATGCAAACAACTATTCCTATATCATAGATAGCAACCCTCGTTGTTGATATGCTACATTAAAAGATGCGTCCTAATGTGTATTGGTGGGATACAGGAGAGCCTTACAACAAGAATTTCCATCCATATCTAAAAAACTTTAGAAAGACTACCGCTTTCAAATGCAGAAAGTTGCTTGTTTACAGATAAATCTCCTACTAAGTGCAGGTGGTTTTGGTTTTTTTTGAATAGTTGCTGTTTTTTAATATAATTGGTGAATGATCTTTAGCAAAGCCAATATACATGTAAGAACTATCTCCCCTTTTAAAGCAAACACAACTTAGTAAATCTTCTAAGGAGCCTAATGTAGCAGGCTTGGAGTTATTTCATGATATTCTGACTCAAAACCTTGCAAAGTAATATAGATGATCAAAAGTTTTTATTTTGTAGAAGCATTGGTTTAGTAGATTGTCCCTTATTGAATAAGCTTATTGAGTTATCCTTAAAAAGGTGAGCATGTCTTTCCAGTTGAAGTTTGTAATATAGATTTTAAAAAATAATCACACACACACATACGCATACACCTTGAGTCAACTAAATAAATAAATAAATGCCCAGCCCCAAATTCCCCTTTCAGTGTGGGCTGTCAAATGGCTATCTAATAGTGGCAGGACTGTAGCAGGAGAGATAGCCTCCTTTCTTTGGAGCCCGCAAGTATTTCTGCCATTCACGAAGCCAGAGGGATGCCACCCACATGGTGTTTGCTCAACATAAGCAAACAGATTGTAAACTGGCTGATAATTTTTGTCCTGACAATGTCATTTACTGCTGTCAGCCTTTTGTCTGCCCTGTTTGCTTTATTCAAATATGAACCAAGTGGACCTCCCTTCCAGCTCTTTCTTCTGCATTAAAATCACATCAATTCCCTTCCCTTCTCTCTTATCTAAAATTCATTGGAGGCCAATCACTTGGATGAATGCTTTGGTGTTTCCATGGAGGCTAGAAGTCTAGTGTGGACTTCAGGGGATTAGGAAGTTTCACATTTAAAGCCTTGAAGTGCGAGCCTTTCTTTTTTCTCCCTCCCCATTCATTTCTTTTCTTGCTTGTAAATGAGGCAAATGCTGAAATATCATTTTATTTTTTCAAAGTACACTGTCATTACTAAGTTTCCCTCCCCCTCTGTGTGTGCATGTTAAAAAGAGAGAGGAAAAAAAGACAGAAGGAGATGAAGATGGTGATAAGATTGCTGACTGAAGAAAATATACAACTGTGCCTCTTACTGTCTTCACTGATCAAATGCTGTATTGAAACACATTTCTTTGGATTTTCTTTAATGACAAATCTCACCATACAATAAATTCTCACCCATTTTCAATAAGCCTGACTCAAATCCAGCTGCTTCCCAGGGTGCTTGTCCACAGGTCTTAAAGCATCTCCCTTTGTTAATGGAGGTCATGGCACTTTGTGTTAAATAATTCACATCAGACATGTCTGTGTGTAGTCTGGAAGCCACTGCAGATGTTGCCAGTTTGTAGACAAGCTGAAAGTAGAAGTTTAAAATTTAGGATCACCAGCAATAATTCTCAATTTAATAACTTTGCATGCACTGTATGTAGCTGGGAGAAAATTTGATCGGAACTTTCCCTTCCTTTCACTGATGTCCATATTTAGTCATATATAAGATGCACATGTTAATGGAGCAATGCAGATTTATATCATATGTTTATGGTCTTTCATTCCCTAATGTTACACATTGAACATAGACTCAAATCAAGGAAGAAAAGTTAGTGATGTACTTTTGTGAAAAGTGAGTTTCTTGTCTGCTTGCTTGCTTTTCTCCATCACCACCACCCTTGCAAGATATGAGCCATTTAAATTTCTGAGTATGTATAGCTGAGGATTTTTGTTATTATTGTAAGATTACAGAAGTGTTTTCCCATCTCAGATTGTGGGGAATGGACCAGAAATGCTTACGAAATGAAATGATACAAAGTACAAGAAAAGTAAATTGCAAAGTAGGTGCAGAGCAGATGAATTGAGACATATCATATGTTCAAGCAAAAAAACAACCATGAAATTATGATTTGGTGTCTGAAGATTATGGATGAATAATCCAAGATATAGTCCCTATTTTATTTCTTCACATGTATACTGTATATAACATAAAAAAGTACATGACAATGATTTCATCTGCATGTAACAAATCCAGATTGTGGCTATTGAGTTGATCAGCTTCACTTAATCTTGTTACTTGTTTGGATTCTGCAGTTTCATATTTTTTTGAAAAATGCATCTGATAATAAATTCATTTTATATGTACTCGGTCTCAAATGCTTTAGTTTTCTTATTTTAATCTCCTGTGTTTAATGATGAGCTGATGTAAGGAGTCCCATGTGCACTTATATAGAAATTAATCAACATAATTAATTAACTGAATGCATGGGGATAACTTTTGAAAGAACATGTTTGAATTCCTCTTTATGCATGTTAATGATCTGTTTGGTAAAAAAAATAAAATCTGTTTTGGTATTGGATAGCATCTATCTCTGCTTTTCTGCTCTCTAGTCTGAAATTATCATTTATTCACATTATGTAAAGAATTCAGTCAACATAATTGATTGTTGCATTGTTGTCCTCTCTTTTTGTTCTTCAGTTTGATTTATAATTTTTTAAAGCTGAAGTTCTGTTGTAGTGCTGATCAGCCCAGTGTATGCTGACAAACGTATAATTGGTAATATTTAATTTATGTACCATGAGACTAATGTCAGAATGCTCAAATTGTTTCTAAACTTCTACCATTTATAGATTTTTGCAAAGTAGAAGTGGAAAGCAGCAGCATTCAATATCTTTCCTTTCTATTTGGACATTTGTAAACAATACAAAATCCCTTCAATTTTAAGAAATTTATCCATCAGTTTAAATGCAGGTTCACAACAGGTTTGCAAAATAACATCATTCTAGTCCCGTCTGATTTTCTTTTTAGACTTCAGGAAAATTTTCATTTATTCTTATTTCCAAATTTCCATAAAGTGGCTTTCTATATATACAATGTTTTGTATACCCTTTCCCCCTAAAACACTACTGTTTATACAACAATTAATATGTCCAACTATTTCAATGTACAATTTTTCTATTTACATTTTTTTCAAAATCTACCCTGCTTTGTGCAAAATTATATGGAAAATTATACCTACTGATAAACTGTACATTATTGATCATGTGGATCATAATAGTTTCATATTATTTTTGGCCCCACTGGAATTTGCAACAGATTGTTTTTGTTGTTACAATTTGATATTGTTTATGATGAGGCAGAATTCATTTAGATCAACCAAAAGCAACCTATATTCACACTTTATATCTAAATTATTCCCCAGGTTAGAAGTTTTTGTGTTTGTATGCAAGAATTCTTTGGATACTCAACCTCTCTACTATACCTCCTGCCCAGTTCTCACTAAGATCCACTAAGATTCTGGAGCTTTCTGAGACTAGCATAATGTTGATTCAAAGGGTGAAATAGCTTTTCAGTTTTAATGTGGGAAAAATTGCTTATTGTTTCTTTTGCTTGGAGTTTTTTTGTGAATTTGTAACAGTAATTTTAAACCAGTTCCAGTGTTGATTGCTATTTATTTTGAAAAAAATATAATGGGAAATATAAAGTTTATTTAATTAATTATTTTATTTACCCTTTATTTAAATCATTTTAAGCAGGTGCCTAGGTTGCTTTATGGGTACCAGCTTCACAGTAGACACCAGTGAGATTGATTTTTTTTAAATACTGAAACCTCAGCCAGGACTCCCTGTGCCTCAGGCCTCAAGATGGCCTTGATCATATTTATTTTAGTGCAAGGATGGGTATTAAGGGGGAAACACTTTGTTTTTCAATATTTCTTTTGCTTCTATTGGATTCTAAAAAATAGAATAGAAAAAATAGAAATAGAAATAAAAAATAGTTTTGTAGTGGAAGAAGTATAAGTTATACTTTCTAAGTTTTTCTCTCTTTGTGGGAATAAGTGCTCAAAAACTGGTAGAGCCTTCTACACTAATAATAATTGTAGACATTAAGCTCTTCTAGTTTTTGTCTTGAATATGCATTTTTATAACATCATAATGGCTAATTCAGAGAAATAAACAAAGCATGTACACGTGACCCACGTAACATACCTTTTATATACAATAAACTTCCGAATTGTTTCACCTAGTTTTCTTTTTTAATTTTTTTTAATTCTTTAAAAAACAAAAAATACAAAAATCTCATTTCCATTAACAGTTATTGTGTCATTGTATATACAAGTTTCTTGTTTTGTGACTATACATTATTTTTATCCTTATCTTTCACCCATTCGTACCACCTCTCCCATGTCCCATGTCACCTCTCCCATCTCGATCCTCTTTGCCTTTCAGTTCCATAGTGAATTTATCTAGTTCAGCACAGTCCATTATTTTTTGAATCAGAACTTCATCTGGTGGTATTTTATCACTCTTCCAATTTTGTGCTAACATGATTCTTGCTGCAGTTAAGATGTGTACAATAAGGTATCTTTTATTTTTACTCAAATTCCCTTTAATCATACCTAATAAAAATGTTTCGGGTTCCAATTTCAATTTAGATTTTGTAATCTCAAAAAGCCATCTCTGTATTTTCTTCCAGTATTTTTTGCACTTCCAGCATTCCGGTTTCAAGGTTGAATACATTTTTGCCAGTTGTGCCGGCGCTAAGTGCCATCTGCAAAACATTTTATATTGATTTTCTTTGAATGCCGTCAACAAAGTCAGCTTCCAGTTCTCAGTCCAAGTCTTTTCCCACTCAGCCAAATTTATATTATGACCCACATTTCTCGCTCAGGCAGTCATTGGTCCCTTAACAATTTCCTCCTCTAGTTCTACCTCCAGTAAGTAATTATATGTGTGTGTTATAAATTTTATATCCTTGCCTGTCAAGATTTGGTCCAATTTTCATAAATCTTTATCTATCCCTAGCTCCTTTACATCTTTCTTAAATTTAGTTTGAATTTGCAAATATATAATATTATCCCTTATTCTTTTAGTTTATCCAGTGTTTTTAATTCCCCCTGTTCATCTACCAATTCGTTATATCTAATCATTTTTTTAATGTCCCTTGTATTTGGATATAATATAGCTTCCATAGGTGAGATCCAGTTTGGTCTTTTCAAATAATGCTTTTTTTTATTTTCTCCCATGTTTGTAAAAGTGAGTTCCTTATTAAATGTCTACCTAATTGTTTTCTAATGGATCATACTAAAATCATTATTTATGACATGATAAAATACTCTGAGATAATCCATAAATAATACTTTCATAATTTGAAGATTCCTTCTGCTTCAAGATCATCCCATTGGTAGAAAACTACTTTTTTTGGATCTACCCTGAACATTCTGCCAGTTGTCTAACAGGAGTCCGTAATAGTCCATCTATACTCTGTTTCTGCATTTTTCCCATTGAATACACAGTAGCAAAAGCATAGTCATATTAATGTCAAAACAAAAGAGCCATGAATCTGAATTCAAGTTACTAACCAAAATATGGTTGCCTAGGGTTTAATGTTAAAATTAAGAACATGATTTAGCTCTGTGTACTGTTGACGTGACAACTGCTGAATATGCTGTAAATATCCTTGTGGCAGGCATGAATAGCTTGTTTGCATTATCTGTGTTGTATGATATGTAGCTATGCTTTCTGTTTTTCTCTTGGCAGAAAAGGAAGCAGAATTCTCTTAAGCAGAATTTTTCAAATCAGCTTCTCTTTCCCTGACAAAGTATATGCATGATCATCATTCCTTTCGCTTGATCTTTTCATCAGAGATGAATGAATTACTTAAAAGAATTGCCCATGTGACAATTCAAAATTAGTTATAATTTAATCCTACTGAATCTAATAGACAAGTTCCTTTCAATGAAAAGATAGTCATAGCTAATAATTTCATGCCCTATCGAATTAATGGAAGGCTGGATATACTTCCAAGTTTGTGTTACGGTATTTCCAACAAATCAAGAAATCAACAACATTTTTTATTCAACATTGGGTAATTCAAGTTAAGATAGAGTAATTAGACAGATCAGTAGGTATTTCCTTGTACTATATATATTCCAGTCAAATTGAAATACTTCTGTACAACCAGTTAATTAGAAATGTAGATATATGTAATATATTCATCATAATTCAGAGCTATATCCATTCTTAATCTTGGAACTATTCAAACCCTTGGCATTAAAATCATGAATAGTTTTATTGCCAGTTTCAGTGAGTGTACCTGAAATACAGCTGTACCTGAAGCCTATACAATTAACTCTGGTTCTTGAAAGCTGATCCAGGCAGGCAAAAGGAAGAGAACTGACTCATCAGTTTTCATTATTCATTTTATTCCTCCTCATCTGAAATCCCATCTAGCAGTTAATTGTTAATTGTTTTGGAGTAGGAAAAACAAGATCAGCCAACAATTTACAAATACTGATTTTTCTCATGGAATAGATAAAATGTAGCTAGATTAAGAATTAGGCTTTGTCAAAAGAACCAAGAAAGTATTCTACTGCTCTTGTTCATTTGTCTCTGGATTCCTCTGCAATTCATATGGCCCCCCTCTAGCGATGTTATTTGAATGAGCCCTCAGGACGTGGCTGCTCCCCCTGGGCTTGGGTTAGAGTAGGTTTCCCAAAAATGATTAAAATAAAATCTAAGGATCTCACTGGGGCTATAAAAGCTTTGGTTGATGGAATTGGAAACTTCATGAAAAGGTTGATGAGCTAAAGAGTTTTGGGAGCCCTGGGTTAGAGTGTGTGATATAGCCTTACTATGATAATATTTTTAATTGTGTTCTTTCTCTAAATTCTTCTTTTTAGGCTTTTTTGTATGTATTTACTGGTACTTTTGTACCTATTTACTGATACTTAAATATTAGACTTTTAAGATGCAATAAATTAATCAAGAATAAATTAATTGATGAGGAAAATAAAGAATTTCAACAAATTAATTATTCAGTGATTTTTATAAAATGTTTTATATTGATAAAGAATGAGTTAATCACCATATCAGTTGGTAATTTCTCCCAAATTCAAGATGAGTTCAAGGATGTATTAAATATTGGAGGCCAATATTTGATGTTAAATTTTCTGATTTGGGCAACTTTGGAATATACATATATTGTACCTTTGGCTGAACAATATTAGGATTTAAATATACTAGAAGTCTAGTATCTCTAGAAGCAGATAGCAAATTATGGAATGGAATGCCTAATAAAAAGATTCAACCCCCTTTCCCATGTTAAATTGATAGTGGTGGCACAGTGATTAGAATGCAGTATTGCAGGCTAATTCTGCCCATAGCCAGGAGTTCAATTCTGACAGACTCAAGGTTGATTCAGCCTGCTGTAAAGTACTATGGAATACTTCTTTTTTAGTCCCACAAACTTATTTCCCTGCACATGATGGTGAGAAACATGATGGAGAAACTCAACAGAGCTGGAAATCAGGTAGGCAAAGAAATGCAAGGGCATCTGGGTGGTGGTGAATGGGCAAACTCTGTGGCGTGGGGCGGCTCTGCACTGCAGTGGAGAAATGGACACTAGAGCAGCCAGTGCAAGGGAAGAAGGAGGCCATTTTCCCTCCTTCCTGCTCCTCCTCCTTCCCTCATGCTCACTGTTCCATTTTCCGTTTCTCCTTTGCAGCACAGCACCCAGGATCCACTTTGATACCAAGGGGGTAATTTAACAACCAGTTTGCCCGAGGTCAGGTTGGCCATTGTGGGAGGAGCTGGAGGACAGGGATGGGTCGCATCTTCCATGACAGCCAACCCTGGGCAAACCGGTTGTTAAATTATTTGAATCCCACCAGTGTTTGGTCCCATTTACTGTTTACAGTGAATTGAAGCCTGATCATACTAACCACCTATGAGCAGATTGACTATAGATACAGACTTTGAATGGACAAGTATAATGAAATATGGAACTTATTTGTATAAAATATAATAGATTAAGAAAGATTGATAGTTATATAATTAAAAATTAATATATGAAAAATATTTACATTAGATAAATACACATTTAAGTAAATATAATTATATATAACTATATATAACTAAGGAACTGTATATAACTATATATACAGTTATATATATGTGTGTGTGGTGTAATTATTAACTTTTATAATGATATATTATTGGGCAGCAAATATGTTTAATTAATAAATGTACTTTTTTCTATTCTATTTTTACTTTAAGAGCATTTTTTATGTGTTACCTTTGTATCATAATTATTTTTGGGTTTCCTTTTCTTTTTTCTTTTTTTTTTTAAGCAATTAAAGAGATATTCCAGAATGATGGACTAGTTTACTCTTTAACTTTTGTTGAGTTAGCAACTAAATGTAAAATGTAATCATTTGTGAGATTTTATTTTTAAAAAAATTCAATCCGTGGAAAAGCTTCTGAATTTTCACTCAATTTATCAACATTCTTTTGGCTTCTTCAGACTATCTCAGGTGTTTCACCTGCAGAAGACCTTCCAAATTCATTGTGAGTTTTACTTCAGAAATACAGAATAATTAGTAGCAACAAGCAGTATGGTTCGCATCCCTGAACATAAAGACATTTTGCTTGCAAATTGATAACTTTTGGACTAACCTTTTTTAAAATTATATATTACTATATTTTTCAAAAGCAAACAGGCAAACAGAAAAAAGAATTGGTTCAGAAATATAATAATGTAAGTGGATATTTACATTACATTTAAGAACATTAAATTATGTGACATGTACATAGGAGCACACACACCTCTCTGCCTGGACACATATGGAACAAGTAGTTACTTGTTTTTTACTTTAAGAAAAAGTAAAATGTCTAGAGGCAAAGCCATTCTGAGACTCAACCTACAAAATGAGAAACTCCAGCCAAAGGAAGAAGACTGCATCCAAACAATAAAGAACAAACAATTATCAGAAGAAATGAACCTGTACATGAACTTTTAGACAGACAGATAGCAACATGTCACTCAAAGAAGAAAACAAGAACCAAGAACCCAATATGTCCCTGCTGCCTAGTCAGTGGTCACCAATTGGTGGTCCATGGACCACTGGTCATCCATGAGGAAATCTTGGGGGCCCACAGACAAATTATTTGCATTTTTTTATGTTGCATTAAATCAGGGGTCTTCAAACTACGGCCTCTGGCCCAGATATGTGCAATGAACGTTTATGTTGCTGCAGAGAGACTCCCCTTTTGGAGTCTTTTTGTACAGGTTAGAGGGGAGCAGAAATTCCAACTTGGGGTCTGCTTCAGCCTCCTGGTGCGGGACTTTGGGCGAAGGCTGGAGGGAAGTGCGGCTGGTGGCAGAGCTGGAGGGTCTTGTTCCAATGGGACTGCATCATGGCCTGGAACTGGTTGACTATCTCAGCTCACTGAGCCTCCAGGCATTAGTACCTGGCCTTGCACTCCCTCAGGTCTTCCCTCTGCTTGGAAAGCCCCAGTGAGATGCTTCTGCTGAGCCTCCTCCTTGATCAGATTCAGTGGTGGGATTCAATTTGTTTTTACTACCAGTTCTGTGGGCGTGGCTTGGTGGGTGTGACAGGGGAAGGATACTGTAAAATCTCCAGTAAGATGTGATTTTTGCTGGTTCTCTGAACTACTCAAAATTTCTGCTACCAGTTCTCCAGAGCTGGTCAGAACCTGCTGAATATCACCTCTGGTCAGATCCAATTTGAACTGAGCCAGTTGTTTTGGCAACTTTTTCTTGTGGTGGCTGCTTAGCTCCAACAATTGCTCCCTGTTGGGGCCCTAAGGGCCTGGGCAGGGAAGCAAGGAGTGGCTGGGAGTGGAGGGGTGAATAGTGGCAGGCAAGACGCCCCTCAATGTGAGTGACATTGAGTTGGCCATGCCCATCCAGTCACATAACCATCTAGCCATGCCCAACCAGCCAATCATTAGGCAGATCATATTAGTGGTCTGCAGGATTTAAAATTATGAATTTAGTGCAGATGTGCTATTCAGCCGGTTCGCACCTACTCAGGTGAACTGGTAGCAAGAATTTGGCGTGGGTCGCCAAACCGGTATCAACATCTGTCTGGCCACGCCCCTAACCTGGTCGCCCAGTTTCCGCTCACTCACTTGCCCTGCCCACTCGATGCTCGCTGCCCCAGTTTAAAGGAGGACTGCTCTCCCGCCCTAGCCATGCATTTTCAAGCAGCCACTTGAAAACATGACTGTGGGTGGAGCAGCGGTCCGTTAACCTGCAAAACTGTTCCAAGGCTGGATTCTTCATGGATACTAGAAGTATCGCTTCCCCTTATAAGTAAAGTGCCTGGAGTGAGAGGAAAAGAACGCTGGCAGGGGGGAGGAATTCAGCCATGGGGAAGTTTGCAGGAGCCTCAAATGCAAGCCCATTTACCTGCAGAACTTCTCTTATGCTGGATTCACTTCCCCTTGTGAGTACAGTGCCTGGAGTGAGAGGAAATGAAGGCTGACAGGTGTGTGTCTGTGTGTGTGTGAGAGAGAGAGAGAGAAGAAAGAAAAAAAAAAAAGAAAGAAAGAAAGAAAGAAAGAAAGAAAGAAATAGGGAGAGAGTGTGTGTGTGGTGTGTGTAAGAAAGAGAGAAAAAGAAAGGAAGGGAGAGAAAGACAGAAAAAGACAAAGAAAGAGAAAGAAATAAAAAGAAATAGGAAGGGAGAGAGAGACAGAGAAAATTCTGTGCTATTATTTTTAATTGTTCCATTATTTATCACGTGTTCATATTTTACACTATCCCTACACCTAGAGTGATTCCACTGCCTTTATTTTGCCCAGGGCTACCACATATTTTTCAGGGTTTACATGCATTCAGTGTCTATAGTTCAGAGCATAAATACATGTGTATTTAACAGAGTTGAAAGGGAGTTTGGAGGTCTTCTAGTCCAATCCCCTGCTCAGGCAGGAAAACTGAGGATGCCAAACTCTGGGTAGAGTTCCTGGGAAAGGTGTCAGAATAACACTAAGAAGGGACTTTGGGGTGAACCCTATACCATTTCGGAGAAATGGCTATCCATTCTTTCAAAAATTTCCAGTGATTGATCACCCAGAACTTCTGGGGACAAAGCAGGTCCACTGTCAATTGTTCAATTGTTCTCAGTGTTAGGAAGTTTCTCCTTAGTTTTAGGTTGCTTTTTCTTTGTTCAGTTTCCACCCATTGCTTCTTGTTTGTCTCCTGGTGCTTTGGAAAATACATCCCCCCCCCTTTCTTTGTGGCAGCCCCTTAAAAGCCTGTTGCCTATATCACACTCTTGAGTAAAGCATGTGAGCCATTTCCTCCTTTCAGTGGTCCATGAAAGTACATCTAGTATGCAGATAATAAAGCCAAAAAAGGTGAACAGCATTTTTACAGAACTATAGATAAGTTGAGGCTGGGTGACAAGGAATGGCTGGGAGGGAAGGGGCCAGGTGAGGCACCCCTTGATGTGAGTAACATTGAGTTGGCCATGCCCACCCAGTCACATGACCACCAAGCCATGCCCACCCAGTCACATGACCAAGCACATCCAGCCAATCACATGACCACTAAGCCACACCCACCCAATCACATGACCACTAAGCCACGTCCACCAAATAAGCCACGCCCACAGAACCGGTAGTAAAAAAAATTTGAATTCCACCACTGATTTAGTGATCCCTAAGTTGGTAATCCTCGGTCTAGTCCAGTCCAGTGCAGCCTCACTGGAGTTGAGCATTTGATTTTATAGCCATCCCTTGGAAGAAATCATGCAAACGCCTGAAGAAGGGACATCATCAAATGTTCCTGTGACAGGAAGAAAAGTAGCTTAGACTCCCCCCCCCCCAAAAAAAATAAAGCTGAGTGTTAATGATAGGAAATTCACTTCTCAAGGGAACCGAATCAGCAGTCTGTAGACTAGACAATCAATCTAAGGAGGTAGGTTGTCTCTGAAGCAAAAATCAAAGATGTGGTTGAGAGTCTTAGTAAAATAATCAAGGCCAGAGATTACTATTCCTTTTTCTCTCTTTCATCTGCAGATGAATGATACAACAATGAACCTGAAAACAATATTAAAAGACTATGAGCAGCTTGGCAACAAAATTAAGGAGTTAAGAGCACAGGTGGTATTTTCATCTGTACTTCAAACAAAAGGTCAACATCCAATGAGGGAACAAAGGATTTTAGGAATAAACCACTGGTTTAAGAGATTTCTAGACCATGGTCTGCATTACCTGCATGAAGGGGCTTCTGGTAGGAGATGAGCGGCACTTCACAAAAACCAGGAAGAATGTATTGGAAAACAACGGTTCAGATTATCCAAAGGGCTTTAAACTAAAACTGAGGGGAGAGGATGACCAATCTTTAGGCTCTTTAGAACCTAACCCCAGGCATAAACCTCAAAACAACCAATCAAACAAAAGGCAGGACATATAGGAAGCATATCCAAGAAAAACCATAAAGGACTCAGATGCCTAATGCTCAAAGTTGAGAACAAATAGGGTGAACTTGAAGTACTAGTATATGAGGGTAGGTATGATGTAGTTGCCATTACCAAAACTTGGTGACATGAAACTCATGACTGGAATATACTGCTGCAAGGATACAAATTGTTAAATAACAGACTTAACAAAAGAATAATTGGAGTTGCATTATATGTAAAAAAAATCACCTTTTTAAGAAGTACATAAAACCAAGTATGAAAGCCTCCTTGTATATGCCACAGTGGCGCAGTGGTTAGTATGCAGTATTGCAAGCTACTTCTGCTGGCTGCTGGCTGCCTGCAATTTGCCAGTTCAAATCTCATCAGGCTCAAGGGTGACTCAGCCTTCCATCCTTCCACAGTCGGTAAAATGGAGAACCAGATTTTGGGAGGCAATATGCTGATTCTGTAAATTGCTTAGAGAGGACTGTAAAGCACTGTAAATTGGTATATAGGTGTACGTGCTGTTGCTGTAAGTGTTAATATAAAAGGGGGTGGGAATGACATTGCCATAGGTTATACTACAGACTGCCCAACCAAGTAGAAATAGATGAAATTAGATTTTGCTCATCAATTAACTAGTGTGTGCAGGAAATACACCACAATGATAACGAAGGACTTTAACTACCCTGACATCAACTAGGAAACAAACTGCATCATGTGGGAGATAAAACAGGTTCCTTACGAGCCTAGCTAACAACTTTGTCATCCAAAAAGAAAGAGGGTACTAAAAGGTCAACTATACTGGACTTAATTCTTACTAACAAAGATAAACAATAAATGGGGTTGAAGTTGCAGGAACTTTGGGAAGAGTGACCATATCATATTGCAATTCAATATACTGCAGTCACAAGCAACAGAACAAAATTAAACTAGTGTCTTTGATTTTTGAGCTGATTTCAACAAACTAATGCCACCCACAAACCGAAACTATGGCTAAGATACATCGATGACACATTTGTGATTTGGCCCCATGGAAAAGAAAACCTAAACAATTTCCTAACACACCTAAACAGCACACACCCCAAAATCAAGTTCACCATGGAAACGGAAATAAACAAACAACTACCATTCGTAGATGTACTAATCTACAAAAGAACAGATGGCACACTGGGACACACCATATACCAGAAGAAAACACACACCAACCGCTACCTCAATGCCCAATCCCACCACCACCCAGCACAGATAAATTTTGGTGGCTAAAACATTAATTACCAGAAACAAACGCCTGGCAGACAAGACACATATAAAGACTGAACTATGCACCCTGACTGAAGTATTGACAGCCAATGGCTTCCAAAAAAACAAAATCACCAACTTGATCCACTAAAACACACCAAGACATAACAGAGACCTAGAAGACCAACAGACCTATGGAACAGCTGTCTTGCCCTACATAAGAGGTACTACAGATAAAATCAGTAAGATACTACACAGGCATCACATCAAAACTGCCTTCAAAACAGACAAAAAAATAGCAGCCATCCTAAGAAACCCCAAAGATAAAATTGACCTGGAAAACCAAGGCATATATGAAATTCCCTGTGCATCATGCCCGGCCACATATATTGGACAGACCAATAGAAGAATAAGTACCCGCCTAGATGAACACAAAAATGCAGTAAAAAAGCTGGAACACACCTCCTCACTAGTCCAACACATGAAAACCACAGGTCACAACATCGACTTCAATGGCACTAAAACTCTATAGAAAACCCCAACCACAGAATCATCAGAGAAGCCATAGAGATTGAAAAAAGATCTGAAAGCATGAATAGAAGAGATGATTCCAGCAGACTGTCAATCATTTGGAAACCTGCACTATCAAATAGAAAGATCTCCACAACACAAAACAGACAAACACCTATACACAGACAGACTCCCTCTGATGCCTCCAACTCAAACACCCCCCCCACCAGGCACCCAGGTGAAACCCAACTTGCTAATGAATAACAGCCGTCCTTTCACATGAAGCCAAGCTGCACTGAAAGCCTCCAACACAAGAACAGAGGGTAGCCAGCCAATCAAAGCTACAAAACAGACAGAAGAAACCAGAAACACCAATCAATCAAACTCCAAGTCCAATGAACACAGACCCAGGCTCCTAGCCAATCAGAATGGACCAGCCTCGAATTTGAAACCAGGAACTGTGAGACACACATCCATACAGAAGCCTGATGATGGCAGATGAGATTTTGCTGAAACGTTGCTACAACTTTAACAGAACTACAATGACGTGGGATAATACCCGAAGGAAGCTGAACAGCACACATGTAAATACCCGCGAAAGCCTAAAAAAAAACATATATAAATTCCCTGCACATCATGCCCGGCCACATACATTGGACAGACTAATAGAAGAATAAGTACCCGCCTAGATGAACACAAAAATGCAGTAAAAAAGCTGGAACACACCTCCTCACTAGTCCAACACATGAAAACCACAGGGCACAACATCAACTTCAATGGCACTAAAACCCTGGCCACTATAGAAAACCCCAGCCACAGAATCA
>BLBF01000031.1:7600804-7653432 GCA_015471245.1 Laticauda colubrina
CATTGTTGTCTCTGCAGCTGCATAGGAATTTTAGGTCACATAGTATTGCTGCTCTTTTAACTTCCAGCTTCTCATAGCTTTTGATCTGGCTGTTTATTTCCTCCCTGTAGAGGTCAGATATTTGTTTTTTTAGGCTTTCGTGGGTACTTACATGTGTGCTGTTTAGCTTCCTTCGGGTATTATCCCACATCATTGTAGTTCTGTTAAAGTTGTAGCAACGTATCAACACAGAACATGAAAACGTAAAATGTCTTTTCTGAAAGCAGCTTGATCCCGGGTTACATCTTTTTGTACAGACACCAATTCAAGTTCATGCTCATTTTTATATACCATTCCATATCTTATTACCATTCTACATTTTCTATATAGCTTCTCCCCTCTTTTAACTTTCTTAATTTTATTTTTATTTATTTCATCTCAAATCAGATCATTATATTTATATTCTTTGTCTGTCCTATTTCAGCTGTCTATTATCTTTTCTCATTAAACAAAATTCCTCCTGGATTTTAGTGGAACAAATGTTTCACTAAATAATATGTTGTTTCCAATTTTCTAACATTATTTCCAAATTCAAATATAACAATACAATCATATGTATCTTTGCAGAATCACTTTTTCAATTAAATTTTTACCCATTATCTCTAAATAAGTCCTGTTTCTTTACATCTATTTCGTATATAATTATTAACATGCTCTGATGCTAAGGAGTTCTAGTCCCTCTTTCCACCTGAAAAGAAATCTGTTCCAAATGCAAAACACAAGCAGAGGAGAGGAGTTTCAGTTTTAGTTTCACATCACCAAGCAGCTTTAGTACAGAACAGTTGAGCCAAGCCACACCCAGGCTCCTTGCTGTCTCCTTGCTCACACAGCAAATACTGCTTCAGTTTCCAAACAGCGCTCAAATCTCACACACTGACAGACACTAGCCAGATGAATACTGATGGATGCTGGTAGGCATTCCCCCACCCATTATTTTCCTCCCCAAAAACTAAACCCAACCACATCGTTTTGTAGCAAGCATGGGTATAGAGCTAGTTTGATAATTGTATAGGGTCTCCTGCTTGTGCATGAGTTTGGAGTAGATTCCAAGATCCCTTCCAACTCTATTATTCTGTTAGTTATATGCTGGGTGGGTGATGAGAGAACCCCTAAAAGTCAAGTGACTTGAGGGGAAAACTGACTTTCAGGATTTGAGAAGGTCTGTCTTATTTTGCATATTATGTTGTGTTCAGGATTGGGATAGATGGCCAACTTTAAAACATACATTATTTGTTGTTGTTCATTGCAAAGTCATGTCAGACCCATTGCAACCCCATGGACAACATTCTTCCAGGGTTTCCTGTCCTCTACCATTCCCCAGAGTCCATTTAAGTCACGCCGACTGCTTCAGTGACCCCATCCAGCCACCTCATTCTCTGTCGTCGCCTTCTTCTATTGCCCTCAGTCTTTCCCAGCATTAGGCTCTTCTCCAGTGAGTCCTTCCTTCTGATTAGGTGGCCAAAGTCTTTGAGCTTCATCTTCAGGATCTGGCCTTCTAAAGAGCAGTCAGGGTTGATCTCCTGTAGGAATGACTGGTTTGATCGCCTTGCAGTCCAAGGGACTCACAGGAGTCTTCTCTAGCACCATAGTTCAAAGGCCTCAATTCTTCGGCGCTCAGCCTTCCTTATGGTCCAATTTTCATACACTGCAACTGGGAAAACCATAGCCTTGACTGTATGCACTTTTGTAGGCAGGCTGATATCTCTGCTTTTTGGTATGCTGTCTAGATTTGCCCACAGCTTTCCTCCCCAGGAGCAAGCATCTTTTAATTTCTTGGCTGTAGTCCCCATCTGCGGTGATCTTGGAGGCCAGGAAAATAAAATCTGTCACTACCTCCATTTCTTCCCCATCTACTGTATTTTCCAGGAATTGAGAGGGCCAGATGCCATGATCTTAGCTTTCTTAATGTTGAGTTTAAAGCCAACTTTTGCAACTCCTCCTTCACCTTCATCAAGAGGCTCTTTAGTTCCTCTTCAGTTTCTGTGATTAGAGTGGTATCACCTGCATATCTGAGGTTGCTGATATTTCTCTCAGCAAGCTTAATTCCAACATGTGATTCATCTAGCCCAGTCTTTCTCATGATGTGCTTATAAGTTAAATAGGCAGGGAGACAGTATACACTATACATTCTTGGTATACAATTTCAAACCATGTAAGACAATATGAAATATCACAAGAACAGACACTGATCATTATTGCAGGTAAGCACTATGTCCTCTAATTAGGCATATTTGCCTTTGAGAAAGATTATCTAACTGGAAGGGCCAATGTTGAGTTAATTAGGGACAGCTCTACTCAGGGCTGCTTATGAATCAGATGATAACCAGGAAAGCTCAACTCCAGAGGGAACTCAAAAATTAGAAAATGTCCCACCCCGTAGCCTCCCTGGCAATTTTCTTTGTGTCCTGGAGGAGGACACTGGTAGGATCATAGACTCCATCGTAGTCCTATTTCTTATGGGGCAATCAGTAATGTATGAATAATAACAGCACCTTGTGACCATGACTAATTGAATCACAACATGCTGTAGGGATGATCAGAAGGCTTTGCTAGCTGCAAGTCTATCAGTGCTGTTTCTCAAACAGCAGCTGACAGTGACTGATAGATGCCGATTCCTTGTCAAGCACAGCATTTTAAACATTGCAACAAGAGCAAATAAGAGTTTGTAGAAAAAAAGTAATCCTAAATTAAATCTAAAAAGGGAAGTAAACAGCGACTACTATAAAAGAGATTGTAAACTGTGTTCAAGGCTAGGCTCAGTTTTAAGGTTTCCCTATTCTCATGCCCCTGTCATTACAATCATTATTACCCTTTTCTGACCCAATTGTTTGAACAATATTAGATGGCTGAATTAAATCCCCATTTTACTTTTCCACAGTTAAGAGCTTCTCTTAAAAATCTGTGAGAAATTTCACTCAGAATTTGATTTGCTTGGAGCAGTGTGTATGCTGTAGACAGGAAGGAAGGAAGGGGGGGAGGAAGGGCCATTTAGCTGTCCAATTATACTCGGAACACTACAGTCACAACCAGGAGATGCAAGGGTCTACTAAGAGAAAAGAAACTTCTAGAAAAAAGTTTACTCAAGGTTACCCCATTTCTGTAATCAGCCTGATATATATGTTCATCATAGCTCTCCTCTTTCTCCATAGTTAGGAAAGTAAGGCAAACAAGAATCATAACAATGTCATGTGGAAACATATTTACTTGGAGACCAATCTACTAAATTATGTGTGTATGGGAGGAAATAGGCCTTAGAATTGTCTGAAAATATACTGTAAGTCCCAATTTTTTTCCACCACTACCAATTATAAAATCTTTGTTGATAGTTACCAAAATAATTCATATTTTAGTGAAACCAGTAATTTAATTCTCACAGGATTTAAGGGATTAAAAACATCAAGGCATCTTGAATATGTCAGTACATAGCATGTATATTTTAGTTAGTGAAATGTGGAGAACAGTAGGCTGGCTTGCAAAATAGTCTCTAGGTTAGAAATCCTTGCACAGAATAATAGGAGCATGCGTGTAAAATTGACCAAAACTTTGTCACAACTGATAGATAGTATATACTTAATATTAAGGCCCTGTCACACTGCCCAACGGATGCAAAACGTATGTAAAAAGGACACAACGGACGAGCAAAATGTTCCATCCGTTGTTATCCGCTCTCAAAAGGGGCAAAAATTTGCATAACCGGAGCGGATAACACGGAAAGGAACGGACGCGGGGAGGACGCAGGGCGGATGGAAAGCGGAACGAAAGCCCAGTGGATGGAAGCGGATGGGAGCGGATGGCACATCCGCAAGGCTTCCGGGGGACCTCAGCAAAGCGGACATGGAACAGATACAGCGGATGCACAGCGGATGCAGAGCGGATGAAGCGGATGCAGAGCGGAAGCCTAGTGGATGCACAGCAAAAGCCGAACGGATGCTGAGCATTAATTGCGCATGCGGGGGGGGATGCATTGCGTAAGCCACGCAGATATAAAGGGAAGCAGCTCGCACGTGGCCAGCATTCGGAGGAAAGACCTGCTGCTGGATACATCGAGTCCTTGCTTGCCCTGCCTGCATGCCTGCCTGCAAGCCTTGCTGCCAGCCTTCCTACCAGCCTGCCTCCAAGCCTCCTGGCCTGCCTCCCTGCCAGCCTTGCTCTCTGCCTGCCTGCCAGCCTTCCTGCCAGCCTGCCTTCCAGCCTCCCTCCAAGCCAGTCTGCATGCCAGCCTTGCTGCCTGCCTGCCTACCTGCCAGGCTTCCTGCCAGCCTGCCTGCCAGGCTGCCTGCCAGGCTGCCTGCCAGCCTTGGTGCCTGCCAGCCTCCCTGCCAGCCTCCCTGCCAGCCTCCCTGCCAGCCTCCCTGCCAGCCAGCAACCCCACAACCATGGGGAAGAAGCAAAAGCCTCAGCAACCTGCCGCCATCCCTGGCAAGAGGGACAGGGCCACCCTCCCACCCCCTGTCCCTGACTCTGCTTCTGCTGGGGCTTCTGCTGCTCGGGCTCGCTCTTCTGGTGCTGGAGCTTCTGCTGAAGCTGCTCCTGGCGGTGGTGCTTCTGCTGGTGCTTACTCTGCTGAAGCTGCTCCTGGTCCTGCTGGTCCTGCTCGTCCTGCTCGTCCTGCTCGTGCTCCTGGTCTTGCTCGTCCTGCTCGTCCTGCTCGTGCTCCTGGTCCTGCTCATGCTCCTGGTCCTGCTCGTGCTGCTGGTGCTGGTGCTGCTACTGCTGCTGCTGCTGATCTTTCTGGTGCTGGTGCTGCTGCTGCTGATGATGATGATGATCCTGCTGCTGCTGCTGCTGCTGCTGATGATGATGATGATGATTATGATCCTGCTGGTGATGATGAGGATGAGGATGATGATGATCCTGCTGGTGCTGCTGCTGCTGGTGGTGTGGAGGAGCAGCCCCTACTACCTGGGAGCCCCTCTGATGAGGGCCCATCTGGTCCTGCCAAAGGGAGGAAGAGGTGTATGCGACAATGGGAGAGAAGGCAATACTATATTGAGGAGGAACACGAGGATGAGGTGCTGGAGTGGCTGAGAGAGAATGACTATCTGTGGCGGAAGGGACACCGGCTGTACAGGGACACCAAAAGGAAGCAGGCTGCGTGGAGAGAGAGGGCGGAGAGTATGGGTTACACTTCGGAGGTGCTCCTCAGCTGGTGGAAGCACATGCACACCTGGTACGGGAAGCTGCACTTGAAGAAATCTGGCCAGGCCACGGTTAAGCTGACGGACAGAGAGACCGATGTCATGGCCAGGTGCAGCTTCCTGGAGGGTGAGATCTGCCACCGAGGAGCACCAGCAGCCCCTCTCACTACCCTCTCTCTCCGGCAGCCTGCTGAGAGCCAGTCCTCTTCCAGCCGAGAGTCAGTCCCTGTCTCCAGGCAGGTTTCTGTGGAGCGTGCCACGGCGGAGAACCCGCGGACTGGTGTTGTAACCGTGGTGGAGCGCGTGGAGGACTCCCTGGTGCGGTGGGAGAAAGGAGACGGTGCGTCCACCACAGCTGTAGCCGCATCCACCCCCTCCAGCTCCACCTCCACAGAAAGGCAGAGAGCCAGACAGCAGGAGGGGCAGAGCCACACTGTCCTGCTGGAGATCAGTGACACCATCCGCACCAGCATAGATCTCCTCTCTCAGCTGGTCAACACCGACTCCTCATCCTCCAACCGCAAGCCCTTCCTCACCTATGTCAACCAGACCCTCAGGAACATGAAGGAACCCCAGTACCAGGTGGTGAAGGACCGGATCACTGAGCTGCTTCACAACCCTCCAGATCCAGAGGAACCTGTTCTCACCCAGTCCAGGTCTGCTCCTCCACCCCAGGTGATGTCCCTCCCATTCCAAGGCTTCCCACAGCCCCTCACCTAGCAGGGCTACGGCTACCAGGAGGTCCAGCAGCACAGGCAGCAGCCCTTCCCAGTCCAGGTACAGAGTCATCGGGTGACACCGTTGCCACCGGTTCCACTGATGCCACCGATGCCACCCACGACAATGATGCCACCCACGCCAGTCCTCACCCAGCTGCAGACCAGACAGCCCCACTACACTACTCCTTCCTCCACCCCACAGCCAAGCCTGGCCTCAGTACATCTGTCATCAGTACTGGGGCAGACACCCCATGGCATGGAGGAAGGACCTCTCAGCATCACGGGTCTGAGCCAGCTGTCCGAGAGCTTTCTCAACACACCGTCACCTGTTGTCCTCTCAGGGCCAGGCACCCCAGTGGTGCTTCAGACCAGCACTGCAGCAGCAACCACCTCCACAGCACCTGGACCCTTCACCCCTGAGACTGGACACACCTCCCAGTGACCGTGAAGACTGCCAGAGACTGGGTGTGGACTTTATTTGGACACTTGACTTGGGTCATTTTTCTTTTACAGCTTGTTGTTCAATAAAGTTTATCTTTGATTCACACACTTGCTTCATTTCTTTTTTTTAATAAAGTCTTGGTGGAAACTTTTAGAATTGGTTTAAGCCTTTGCATGCTTGTGGGATGGGTTAAGATAGCAGTGGGATGGGCAGGGATACCTTTGGGATGGGTAATAGCTGCGGGATAGATAAACCTCCAGTGCAAGCATAGTGGGACTGTATGGTCCACCCTCCCAGGTGCCACACCTATGGCCCTTTATTATCAATAATAATGTAATAATCATCCACACATGTCAACACAAACACAACTCTTTATTAAACGCCCTGTTCATTGTAGGCCCACCCAACATACATGGCCCAATCTCATCCGTGTGATGAGACAGGCTGGAGGAAGCACCCATTAATCATCTATCATCCTGTCTTGCCACTCCACTGCTCCAGCTGGGGAGTTGCACCAGTGTTTCAGGAGGTTGCGCTGCTTCTTCCCTTCACGTGAGGCTCTGTTGGGGCCTTGCACATCCTCAGGGTATATTAGGTTTTGCCCTTGCCTCCATTCCCCAGGCTCCATGACCCCATTGGCTTGTTGGAGGTCCACGAGCCTGTTCTGCAAGACTGGGTAGCGGGTGTGCATGAGATTATGCAGGATGCAGCAAGCTTCCATGATCCTCCTCACGGTCTCTGGGCAATGTTGCATGGTGGTGAGAAGTACCTGGAACCTGTTGGCCAGGATGCCAAAAGCGTTCTCCACCACCCGTCTTGCCCTGGACAGCCTGTAGTTGAAGATCCTCTCTTCACAGGTGAGGCATCTGGAAGTGTAGGGCTTCATGAGGTAGGTTCTGAGGGAGAAGGCTTCATCCCCCACAATGAAGTAGGGCACATCTTGCGTGTCGTTGGGCAGGGGGTCTGGATCTGGGAAGCCCATGATGAGGTTGCGTTCCAGCCCCTCCTTGAGGTCACTGGCGTTGTATACCTGGGCATCTGAACATGAGCCGTTGCCTGAAGCATCGATGTACATGAACTTGTAGTCAGCATCGACCATGGCGAAGAGGATGATGCTGAAGAAGCCCTTGTAGTTGAAATAAGTGGAGCCCGACTTGGGTGGTGCTTTGCAGGCCACGTGCTTGCCATCTATGGCTCCAACGGTGTGGGGGAAGTTCCACCTCTGATACCACTGCTCTGCAACTTTCTTCCATCCTTCTTCAGTGGAGGGGCACTGGAGGAGCTCCTCCAGGTATTCTTTGATGATGGCCTGCACCACTTCTCTGACCACAATGTTGATGGGGTTGTGTGGCACCCTCCAGCCGTACTGCATGCTCCTGTAGGTGGTCCCTGAGGCCAGGTGGTGCAGAGTGAGTGCCACCTTGAGCCCAGGTTCCAGGCTGGGCCGGAGGTTGGTGTTTGCTTTGGTCAACCTGGGTGTCAGCCGCTGCACAACTTCGTCAAACATGGCTGGAGGCATCCTCATGAAGTTCTGGAACGCACGAGTGTCTTCGCTCCTGAGCTCCACCTTCAGCTTGTTGTACAGTCCGTACTCTGCTCTTCTCCCGATCCATCTTCGGACCCAGATGCTTCTTAGCCACCTCTTTTTCTTCCCGTAGTAGTGTTCACAGAGCCTGTCGATGGCTTCGCACTGTTGCAGAAGGATGGTGGCTGCCAAAAGGACTGTGTTACAATCCACGGTGGACATGACTGGATGCTGTGGAAGAGGAAGAGTCAGATGAAGGCTGCAGAGGTCTGCACAGCTGGGCTGCTGGTCTGAAAATGAGATGCAGGTGAGTTGCTCCCCCTTTTTATAGGCAGTATAGACGTCCCTTTGCATCCTCTAGGCATCCTCTAGGCATCCTCTAGAAATCCTTAATATCCGAGATAGATCCCCTCTGCGAACATTTTTTCCGTTTTAAATGCTTTGTTTCCATGCTGCATCCGCTAGGCATCCGTTCTGCTTCCGTTCCGCGTCCATTCCGTTTCCTCCCTGCGTCCGAGTGGATGCGAGTTGCGCGGATGCGGAATAGATGCCTAGCGGATATAGCGGATGTGTAACGGATGCAGAACGGATGCCTAGCAGATGCATAGTGGATGCAGAACGGACGAATTGGATACATTTTCCACGCAAAAGTTTTGAGCAGCTCAAAACTTTCTGAGTGGATGAAACATCCATAAACGGATGCTGGACGGATAGAGAGGAAGCAAAACGGAGGCAGTGAGTACAGAATGGATACATTGCGTTAACCAACGGATGGCAAGCTTTTTTGTCCGTTTTACATCCTCTTTGCATCCATTGGTGCAGTGTGACAGGGGCTTTAGATACAGTATTGCATAAAGAAAGGATATGACTATAGCTAGTAATCTACTCTATCTAACTAAAAATATATGGTAATTTGATCAACTAAAGGCATAATGAACAATGCTATATTTATGGGCATTTCCTCTCATATCTATGGCAATTTAGAATCTAAGTGGAGTAATTTTTAAAGAATGTGATATAACAAATGAATTATATTAAAAAAAACTAGCTCTATACCCATGCTTCATTATGAAACTATGTGATCAGGCTTAGTTTTTAGAGAGGAAAACAAGGGGAAAATTATTATTATTAAATAATAATAACTGTAATAACTACCCTGTTCCCAAGTACAAGTTCTCTGCAAAAATACATTTCAGTTGAAAAAGTTGAAGTAAGATCATGATTTATAATATGAAGGACTTTTTGATATTATGAAGGATATAATTCTGGTCAGGAAAAAAAAATGAAAAAAAAAATGGGGGAGGAACTTTCAGAAAAGGGCCTGAAGGGAAAACATGAGAAAGAAACTTATAATAACCCCATCTTGATCTTGTTTGGTTTTATTGATTCATTTATTTAGCGTATGACAAATACATGGACTTACAGTGGTTTAAATGTTAATATCCAGTCTACCCAGCCATTCAAGGACAGGGTAGTCTATGTTGAAAAAATCAGACATTAGGCTAGTGTAAGCTCTTGATGGACATTCGGACACAGTGTGATGGATATTTTGTCAAGGAGCACCACAGTCACACTGAAGGGTAGAGACAAGACCCCACTTAAACAATGTTTAAGTGTTAAATAAATTTTGTTTGGTATAAGATAAGGTAGTAACAAGTATTTTGCCCTACAACAATAAAAAGCATATCTGAGATCCATGCGTGTTTCTTGACCTTGCCTATCAAAAGAGGCCTAGTGTTGTTTGTGTCATATTCTGTCACACTGTATTTTAATCATTCATCTGAATCCCACCTTTTCTTATGTTTTAAAGTATGAATATAGTTCACCCATTCAAGTATTTTTTTTTTCAAATACTAAAATCATTGGCTTATATTGTTTGGACTGGCACACTGGAAAGTCTCAAGGTGCTTTTTATTTTATCTAAAATATTTACACATTCCTAATCCCCCTTGTTGGCATTCTAAAAATGGACACTAAAGTCAGAATGAGAAGAGAAATGAACTGACCTCAGCTCCTTTAGAAATGGCTGAGAGGCATTCTTAAAAACCCACTGACATTCCCCACATATTGCTTATATAATAGTAACCATAAATACAATCACTTCTTTCCTAGCCACGAAGATCTCCATTTTGAAAAATCTCACAATTAGATAATTCTGTAGTTAAATTTAAGAATTTAGGCAGATAAAAATATGATTAAGAAAGTATGGTAAGTCATGATTCAATCTACTAAAATCCCTTGGAGGTTTTATTAAACCTGCAATACATTACATAATGTGTAATTTAATGTTAGGCAGCATTAGTAAAGAAATAACAATAAATAAATATTAAATAGAATTGTTAAAATACCCTCATTGTATATTTGGAATACTGTTGTATGCTTTTCTGTCAATCACCTTATTGTTGGGATGACATCCATGTAGATGATCCTACTGATAAAAATGTTGATGACAGCAGTGATGATGGCAAGAGATAGACTTAATTGTTATTGTTAACTTCTTCCTCCATAACAGAAGGATCCTCATGTTGCCTATCAATGTTGGCTTGCTGGTAGAGTTTCAGGGTTGTTTTTCCCCTTTTAAGAAGTTCTTTATATAACATAAGGGTATCATTTTTTAAAATTTCATCACCTCTATCACCTCAATAGCCAAATTAGCACTGTGCTGCAGTAGCTTATTTAAAATATGATAAAATCAACTTTCTGATTATCTTCAACATTTTCTTAATCCTTTGATAAAGCAATATGCTGTTGAAAAGTTTCCTCTGCTTCTGAGAATGCAATCCAGGAGCTGATTAACACCCCTTTTTTGCATATCTTAACCTTCATTACCATGTTGAATTCACAATGTAGTTTGTTACATATTAGCATACTCATAATACCCTGTTCCCATTGGTCCACAAATACTCGAATCTGATTGGTGTTTTAAATGACAGTGATTGGTCGACAATTACCACCATATGATTGGCCCGCCTGAGCGGCGGGAGATTTCAACAAGCCGTCATTGCCTGCGAGTCGCGAGCAACCTCTATAAAACAGGCTGCCGCAGCTCCGCAGTCAGATGGAACCTAGCAACTAATAAAAGAGCTGAAAGTCACGCTGGTCTCAAGTCTCTCTTACTGTGAACACAACACTGGCGACGAGGATGGGATACTGAGATGAAGAGACCAGTTGAGCACGTGACAACGAGAACCGAGCAGACGAAATGGCCGGCACCAACTCACCACCCGCACCATTCAATCCAGCGATGGAGGACTGGGAATTGTACATCGATAGATTCCTCATGTTCCTCGAGAGCAATGACTTACAAGGGATCTCTGATAAATGGAAGAGAGCTGTGTTCCTGACACACTGTGGGCCCACAGTGTTCAAGATGGCTAAGGCATTGGCCAAACCTGAGGACATAAAGCAGATGGCCTGGCTGGATTTGGAAAAAATGCTGAAGGCCCATTATGCATCGACCGTCTCCAGCCTCATTCGGAGACATGAGTTCTACAAACGGGACCAGAGAAAAGGTGAGAGTATTGCAGATTTTATAACGGCTCTAAGGGACATTGGAGGAGCATGCAAGTTCCTCAACATGGATGAAGCCATGAGGGATCGCGTGGTCCGAGGACTAAGAGATCTCACCTTGCAGAGCCAACTGCTAACCCGGCCAAAAATTACAGTCACTGAGGCCATTGCTGAGGCCACTGCAGTTGAAGCCACTAAAAAATCAGCAGCCAAAATGCAACAAATGAATATGACAGCACAGAAAACACTGGCAGAGACAAGCCAACCCCTGGCTTGTTGGAGCACCCACTTCTGAAGAAGTCAGAGAACACCCACAAGACTCTCACGCACCACGAGGACAGTGAGTCGTTGTCTAAGACCGACAACGAAGAGGAAGAAATCCACAGACTCCAGTCAGAATGGAACAGACAGAAGAGGAAAGAACGTAAGTTGGGATTCCAGTGTGCTGGGTGCAGAGACCACCCCCATTCCGAGTGCCGTTTCCTAGATGCAATTTGCCAGCACTGTGAGAGACGGGGACACATAGCAAGGGTCTGCCAAAACCAGAGAAGCTACAGCCTCCGACGTAGAGACAACACTCCCCCCAGAATGAAAGAAAGACAGACAAGGTGCCATTGGAGCTGAGAAAGCAAAGGAAAATGGCTCAATGAAAGCTACCAAAAGGAAGAAACACACCAAACTATAACCATCGGGCATTCAAATGCAAAAAATGCACGGAAGGTACTGGTGAAGGTCAACATCGAAGGCCAACAATGCGAGATGGAGGTGGACTCCGGCTCATACCTATCCATGGTATCATGGAACACAATTAAGAAACTGATACCAAACATACGCAGAACAGAATTAGAGAGCCAGACACTGACCCTGAAAGACTACCAAGGGAACAGGATTCCCGTAGTCGGACTCAGACATTTCCAAATCAAATTCAAGAAACACACAGAAATTCTGCCTTTAGCCATCATAGACCGGAATCACCCAAGCTTACTGGGACTTGAATGGTTCGAACCCCTGAAAATTGGAGTGACCGGAATCAACAGCGTCACCACAACAGATTGGGAGGAGAGCCTAATGAGGGATTTCCAGGATGTGTTCGATGGGAAACTAGGCAAATACCGAGGGTCCCCCAGATCATTTAATTTGAATCCGACCATCGCCCCAATCAAGTTAAAGGCAAGGCGAGTCCGTTTCGCATTAAAACTGAAGATCGATGAGGAATTAAATAAACTTATCACACAGGGGGGTATTGGAACCAATAGACCACGCAAAGTGGGAAAACCCAATTGTAACCCCAATTAAGCCAGATGGGTCCGTGAGAATCTGCGGAGACTACAAGGCCACCCTAAACCACCCTAAAGCTCTACAACAAAGTGCATACCCTGTTCCGGTAGTGCAACACCTGTTACATTCGTTGGGGGGAGGCAAGGTCTTCGCAAAGCTCGACCTTACACAAGCATACCAACAATTGCCAGTCGACCCAGAAACAGCGGAGGCACAAACGATCGTGACTCATAGGGGAGCATTCAGATGTAACAGACTGCAATTTGGAGTCAGTGTGGCCCCAGGGGTGTTCCAAAGCCTGATAGAACGGTTGTTACAAGGGATAAAAGGGGTGGTCCCATACTTCGATGATGTGCTGGTATCAGCCACTGACAAGAACCAACTGGGAAGCCACCTCAGAGAAGTATTGCAAAGATTCCAAAAGGCGGGACTCAAGGTGAAAAAAGAGAAATGTCAGCTAGCCACCTCAAAAGTCGAACTCCTGGGGTATCTAATAGATAAGGATGGCATCCGCCCCACAGAGCAGAAAATGATAAAAGAAGCTCCCAGGCCCAAAAACAAAACAGATTTACAAGCGTTTTTGGGACTCATCAATTTCTATAATGTTTTCCTACCACAGAAGGCAACGACAGCAGAACCACGACACAGATTACTGGATAAGACAGCCACCTGGACCTGGGGATGACAAGAAGAGGTTGCGTTCCAAAAAATAAAAGATTTGCTGACATCCGAATCTGTATTAATCCAATACAGCGAAACCCTACCACTGACAGTCACCTGCGACGCATCACCGTTCGGCATCAGAGCCATACTCAGCCACACGCTACCAGATGGGAGAGAATCACCGATCGCATTCTACTCCAAAACACTGTCCAAAGCTGAAAGGAACTACAGCCAGTTGGAAAGAGAGGCTGTCAGGCGGAGCTCCATTCAAAATCCAGGAAAGAAATACTTAGACTCTTTAGTTTAGAGAAAATATATCTTTTACTGAAAGTGAAGTGGTAGCAACCAAAGAATTCTGAATGTGAGATATTAGGCACGCAATTCACATATACAAAGTGATGGAAGTGTTCCCACCCCCAATAGTTCAGATGAAACTTCCAATTAGAAGTTGTGATCATGTGGGCAACTTCAGGTGATGATGAGGCCTCTGTCCGTTGACCTTGGCATATTTTGATAACGGGTTGCAGTTGCGCAGAGAAAAGAAAGCTAAGCGAGAAATAGAAACCTAACTCTATTGTATGCTCCCCCCCTCATTTACACAACAGAAGAATGTAACACCTCCAGCTCACTTCTCAGACTTATCCCTACCTCCCCTTCCCCCCGTTACTTATGGCAGCCGAAAGATGCAAAGCTGTAGAAGATCTTGAAGGCTGACATTCGGCCCTCCTAGAAAAAGGAAAACCATCAGTCCTAGAAGAGAGAGAGGAGAAAATATAAAGACAATTATTGATCATTAAACAATTACAAAAGAATACAATCCTAAGGTTTATCAGGATACTTGGAACTAAATGCCCTCACCAACTTAGGGGCTTTAACGTCGGTTTCGTTAACCCATTCGGCTTGTGAAGAAGGGAAATGTTTCCAGGCTACAAGATACTGGAGTTGACCCCTCCATTTGTGAGAGTCCAGAATTTCTTTAACTTCAAAATGTTGTTCGCCTTCAATCAGTATTGGTATGGGAGGGTCAGCCTGGATGGGTCTTAAGTCAGAAGTACGTTCAGGTTTTAGCAAACTAACATGAAAAACCAGATGAATTCGTTGAAGAGTTTTCGGTAAGTTCAGCTGGACTGTTACAGGATTGATAATCCGTTCAATCGTGAAAGGACCAACATACTTAGGACCAAGCTTCTTCGACTTTTGAGTGGTTTGCAGGTATCTGGTGGACAGGAAAACTTTGTCGCCCACTTTATATTCTTTCAGTGGAGATTGTTTCTTGTCTGCAAACTTCTTATGAGCTTGATGGGCCTCATCTAATGCTTTGCGTGTCACTGGCCAGTTAAGTTGGAGATGAGTTATCCATTCATCCAATGAATGGATGTTAGGCTTTTCACGAGGAAGTTCAGGTATAGGTATGAAATCTTGTCCCAAAGCCACCTTAAATGGAGCAAATCCAGTACTACTGTGTACGGAGTTGTTGGATGCCACTTCGGCAAATGGTAGTAAGTCGGACCATTTATCTTGTTGATAATTTATGTAACATCTAAGATACTGTTCTAACACTGCATTAGTCCTCTCACAAGCCCCATTGGTTTGAGGGTGGTGGGCGGACCTTAAACCCTGGGTGGAGCCTATCAACTTCAGGAACTCTTTCCAAAAATTTGAGGTAAACTGGACCCCTCTGTCAGAGATTATGCATTCCGGAACACCATGTAACCTATGGATATGTGAAATAAACAGTTTAGCCAGCTTCTTAGCAGATGGAATCTTGGAACAAGGTATGCAATGTACTTGTTTGGAAAACAAATCGGTTACTACCCAGATGACTGTGTTTCCACCGCTTTCGGGCAATTCTACTATAAAGTCCATAGAGATTTCCTTCCAGAGGGCCATTGGTCTAGCTACATTTTGTAACAATCCTACTGGCTTACCATGAGGTCTCTTTGCCAAAGCACAAATTGGACAGCTAGCTACATAAGCTTCAATGTCCTTCTTTAAAGTAGGCCACCAGAATTGCTGCTTAACCAGACGTAAGGTCTTCACAAATCCAAAGTGGCCAGCTGCTTTAGAATCATGTGCCTGTTGTAGTATTTGGGCCCTCACCACCTGCGGCACATACAACTTGGTCCCCACCCAAGCCAAACCATCTCTAACTGTATAGTCACTTGAATGAGCCAGGAACCATTCGTCCAGTTTTAAAGCTTCTTTTAATTGTTCGGTTAGGTCATTCGATAAATCCACTTCTTGTTTCTTCTTTTGGGTCTGGTGATCACTGGGGCGGCTAGATTTTTGGTTGAGACAGTTGGGCTTATCATCTCCTGGCTCATACTATTATATTGGGGTAGTCTAGAGAGAGCATCCGCCATGAAGTTCTTCCCTCCTGGAATGTACTTCAATGAGAAATTGAACCGCTTAAAGTACTGGGCCCAGCGAACTTGTTTAGGGGACAGCTTCCGGGGCATTTTTAAGGCTTCCAAATTCTTATGATCAGTCCATACCTCAAATGGGTGTTTTGCTCCTTCCAGGAAATGTCTCCAGGTAAGTAAGGCCCAACGAACTGCAAAAGCTTCTTTCTCTCAGACGGCCCACCTTCTCTCTGTTTCAGACAGCTTACGGGAGGTATACGCACAAGGCTGTAAGGTCCCTTTCTCGTTGATTTGAACTAACACCGCTCCAATAGCCACATCACTTGCATCGGCTTGAATCACGAAGGGAGTTTCCATATCCGGGTGCTTCAGCGCTGGTTCTGAGCAAACAGTTGTTTTAGCTTTTCAAAAGCTGCTTGGCACTCCATGGACCACTCCAGCGGCTTGCCTGGCCTTGGCTTCACCTCCTCCTTTTTTTAAAAAGAGATTTGTGATGGGCATTGCTGTCTCAGCAAACGTCGGGATGAATTGCCGGTAAAAATTTGCAAATCCCAAAAAGCTTTGAAGTTGTTTTCTGGTGCATGGTGGAGTCCATTCCAAAACGGCACGCACCTTCTCTGGATCCATTTCTATGCCTTCAGATGAAATGCGATATCCCAAATCATCAATTTTGTCTTGGTGGAATTCACACTTTGACAATTTAGCATACAACTTAGCAGCACACAGTTTCTGTAGAACCGACCGCACCAGTTTCACATGTTCATCCAGAGTTTCCGTGTAGATAAGGATATCATCAAGATAAACCAGAACCCCCCTGTATAAATGTTCATGTAACACTTGATTGATCATCTGCATGAATACAGCTGGGGCCCCTTGTAAACCAAAAGGAAGAACGTTGAATTGGAAGCAACCCATCGGGCAGTTAAAAGCGGTCTTCCACTCATCCCCTTCCTTAATTCGAATTCGGTAGTATGCTTCTCACAAATCCAACTTCGTGAAAATCTTCCCCTTCGCTAGATGGGCCAACATGTCTTTCATCAAAGGAAGGGGGTACACGTTTTCCACAGAAATAGCGTTCAAATTTCTGTAATCCACCACCAAACATTTGGAACCATCTTTCTTTTCACGGAACAACACTGGGGCCGCTACCCGGGGCCTAGCAGGTTGAATGAAACCATGTTCCAGATTTTTATCTATAAACAATCTTAGCTCTTCCAATTCCTGTGGGGTCATTGAGTACAACTTCGGTTTTGGGAGCTTCACCCCAGGAAAAATCTCAATAGCACAGTCTGTTGGCCGGGGAGGCGGAAGCTCATCCGAGGCCTTCTCACTGAACACTTCTTTTAAATCCCAATACTCTTTGGGAATTTTCTCCTCCCCTTTCACGGGTTCAGTACCTGTGGAAGCTATTTCAATCGGAATTTGAAGCTTCGGCTGAGATCTCCCCTCTTTTCCCAGTCGCTGCTTGGTGCGTATGCACAACAACCCCTTTCTCCAGTTAACCTGGGGGTTCCATTTCTGGAGCCAGGGCAATCCCAGTATTAATGGTTGCTCCATCCCAGGGACCACAATAAAACGTAGAGTCTCATCATGCTCTCCCATGATCATTTCTATAGGTTCCGTGACAAAACGGGCAGGGCACTGAACCATCTAGTTGGCAAAAGGAAATGGGCATCTTCAAAGGTTTTAGTTTTAGGCCCATTTTCTTCACTACTTCCGTGTTGATTATACATCTTGTGCACCCAGAATCTAACAGGGCTAGCATTTCCCCTTCGACCCCTGAATTGGGTCCCCTCAACTTCACCGGAATGGTCATAGGGCCCACGCTTGGACTTACCAGGAAGTCATCTTCTGAGTTGAAATCATCCTCCTCAGGGGTCACTGGGATTTCTGATTCATCTCCTGCGGGAGGGGCAACCTCTGCTGTCTCTTTCGACTTTAGTGCTTCGCTGGGGAATTTTCAGGTTTTTTCCCTTCTTTTGGCGCCCCCTTTGGTTCCAGCTTGACTCTGCAGTTCACAGCCTGGTGACCTTCCTTCCCGCATCGAAAGCAGGCCGAGGGGTTGGGTCTTGCCGCCACTCCTCCTCTCTGAGGTTTGGGAATCTCTTGAGGACATGGGGGAGAAGGCTTGCTCCACCCAGAACCTCCCTGCCATCTGCTTCGGGTTAGATCAATCTCCACTTCTTCTGCCAGCAAGTACCACATCTGCAAGTCATTGGGGTCTCTTCTAGCAATGCATCTCTGGTACACATCTTCATTTAAACCATCTTTAAAGGCTTCTATCAGAGCTTCCTGGGACCAGCCTTGGATATGACCGGTTAACTGTCTGAATTCTTGGGTGTAGTCAGCCACTGACCTCCGCCCCTGATTTATGGTCTTCATCTTAATCTGGGCCTTGCGCTCTGCCAGTGGGTCCTCAAACCTAGCCCGCAGTGCAGTCATGAACAGGTTATAGTTCAGCAACTGGGGAGCATTATCATTATGCAAGGTCACCATCCACTCTGCAGCTGTTCCCTTCAGGGCCCTGGTAACACACCTCACTTTGGCTGCTTCTGAGGGAAAATCCTCCCCGCATTCTTCCATATAGCTCCAAACTTGGGCTAGGAAAAATCCCAAGCTTTTGGGATTTCCCCCGTATCTTACTTCTAACGGAGGCAGCCTAGGAGCTCTACGCCTTCTAGGAATCACACCTCCTCCTGAGGGCTGCTGCTGGATTGGGTTGATTTATGGGAGAGGGGGCTGCTCTGCTTCTTCTGGCTGGGGCTGCTTCCCCTCCCCCTTCATACCTTTGTGCAGCTTGGAGTTGTTTAAAGGCTTCATCAAGGAGTTTCCTGGCTTGATTCAGTGAGAGTTCTCTCTTTTCCTTCTCTTGCCATGGCTCCTCTTTTCCACGCCGGCGGGTAGTTGTGACTCTGAGGGGGGGTCCTTCTCCGGATCTTTCCAACCAACCCCCACCGACCATCTGGGCTTCACAGCTGGATCCTCTTCCAGACTGAGCTCTGCTAGCGATTGGGCTTCCTGTACCAGCAGAGAATCTTGCCCTGCAATGGCTCCCAGGTCTTCCTGATCACTAGTTGAAGATGACATGATGTCCAGGCCCCCTCGGAAGAAAATTGGGTATTCTCTCCGGGTGGGCTGGTAGCAGAGATTCAGAATAATGTCAGGCGGAGCTCCATTCAAAATCCAGGAAAGAAATACTTAGACTCTTTAGTTTAGAGAAAAGATATATTTTACTGAAAGTGAAGTGGTAGCAACCAAAGAATTCTGAATCTGAGGAATTAGGCGCGCAATTCACATATACAAAGTGATGGAAGTGTTCCCACCCCCAATAGTTCAGATGAAACTTCCAATTAGAAGTTGTGAATATGATCATGTGGGCATCTTCAGGTGATGATGAGGCCTCTGTCCATTGACCTTGGCATATTTTGATAATAGGTTGCAGTTGCGCAGAGAAAAGAAAGCTAAGCGAGAAATAGAAACCTAACTCTATTGTATGCTTCCCCCCCCCATTTACACAACAGAAGAATGTAACATCTCCAGCTCACTTCTCAGACTTATCCCTACCTCCCCTTCCCCCCGTTACTTATGGCAGTCGAAAGATGCAAAGCGATAGTAAAAGATCTTGAAGGCTGACAGAGGTGTTAGCAGCAATACCCGGGGTCAAACGGTTCCATGAATACCTCTACGGTAGGACCTTTACACTCATCACAGACCACAAGCCACTCTTGAGAATACTCATGGGAAACAGGGCCACCCCAAACATACTCTCCCCACGAATGACAAGGTGGTCCGAGTTCCTTGTCGAATTAATTACAAATTAATTCACTGGCCAGGCAAGGATATCTCACATGCCAACACCCTGAGCCATTCTCTCCTACCCGAGCTGGGAAGTGATCTGGCACCATCCACATCCACCCTACAAATTGAAACATTACCAAACCTACCCATAACCGCAGCGGACATTGCGAAAGAAACCGCAAGAGACAAAAAGATGGCACAGGTTTTAACTGGGTAGGAAAAGGGTGGCCGGAAAACAAGAAAGACAAGACTTTTAAACCGTTCCGGAACAGACAGACTGAACTCTCAATGTTAAAAGGTTGCATTCTATGGGGGGATCGGGTATTACAAGAACAAGTACTGAATATTTTGCATGAAGGTGCACTAAATGCCAAACATCCAGACCAGCATCCCCTGCAGCACCTGTGCTCGACTGGGAAACACCAAGGGGACCCTGTTCGAGAATACACATAGATTTTGCAGGGTCGACAAATGGACACACATTTTTAATCATAGTAGACGCTTACTCAAATTGGCTGGAAGTAAGCGTCATGACCACGACAACAACAGAAACAGTTATCAGACAGCTGAGGAGACTCTTCGTCACACATGGGTTACCGGACTTATTAGTTTCAGATAACGGACCACAGTTCACGGCATTGACATTTGAAAAGTTCCTTGCCAAACATGGCATAAGACATGCCTTGACAGCACCAGGTTAGACAGCTACAAACGGACGGGCAGAACGCATGGTCCGGATTACGAAAGATACTATAGGAAAATTAGACACGGAGGACATACAAGAAAAAATTTACAAAATGCTCACGATATAACACATCACACCTAACTCCAGTATAAATAAAAACCCAGCAGAATTATTAATGGGCAGAAAATTAAGATCATACCTGGATAGATTACACCCCACATACAGCCCAGAAAAACCAACAGACTCCTCTAGCAAACACCACACATTCAAAATAGGGGACCACGTCTACGCAAAAAATCTCACGGGGCACCCACTGTGAGTACCGGCAAAAATAACCCAAGTAACAGGACCCCGATCATGCAGACTAGAAACAGAGGACGGAAGAAGCTGGAGGAGACACATAGATCAACTGAGATCATGAACATTAGAAAGACCCATGAACACATCCAGGTACAAAGAAAAACAACACACACACACACCAGAACCACAGCAAAGATTAAACAAAAATAATGATAATCAAACCAGAGAGGGGGGAGACCCCTCAAATACAAATAAAAGGGAGGGGGAGACCCTCTGTTAGCACAAGAAACACCGCAACAAAACCAAAAATCAAACCACCAACCAAATCCTCAAATAAACCAAGAAAGAAACAACTACTTACCTGGAGATGACTTCGGTAGAGAAGAACAGGCAGCAGAAAAACATCAAGAAGCCACTCCGGAAGGGAGCAGCTGGGCTGACTCTACCAGCCCAGATAGGCCAGGCGGGAGCGGCATGGCTGACTCCACCTTCCAGGAGGTTCCACAGAGAAGGACGGGAGAAACAGTGATCCCATCCAAACCCGCTGAAGACAACAACGTGACTAAACTGCTCAGGTCAAGTAGACAACACAAAAGCCCCGCCTACTTACGTGACTATGTAACATAGGACAAACCAAGAGGGGAGGGGTGTTACATATTAGCATACTCGTAATAGCCTGTTCCCATTGGTCCACAAATATTCGAATCTGATTGGGGTTTTAAATGACAGTGATTGGTCGACAATTACCACCATATGATTGGCCTGCCTGAGTGGCGGGAGATTTCAATGAGCCGTCATTGGCCATGAGCAGCCTCTATAAAACAGGCTGCCATGGCTCCGCAGTCAGACGGAACCTAGCAACTAATAAAAAAGCTGAAAGTCACGCTGGTCTCAAGTCTCTCTTTCTGCGAACACAACATGGTTGATTGCAAGAAAACCCATGAAATTGTTAACAATTACAAGCCAAAGTAATCAGTATTAAGGAGATATCTTATTTTTTCCAAATAATGATAATCGGCATGTGAACAACAGTATATACTTTTCCATTCATCTTACAGGTATAGAAAGTTTATTTCTGAAAATAAACTGAATTTTTAATCAACGATTCAACACTAAATAGGGAGTAACACAAGGATAAATGATATTCTTTTGATTTTTAAATGTGTTTATGGATAAATGTGTAAGGAAGGTGGTTGAAATTAGAATTCTAATATATGTATTGAATATATGTATTGATTATAAGTAGATTATGCATCAGTGTTGGCTGAGAACCCAAATGATTTGCAGTGACCAATGTAACAAGGTCTTTGAAACTGTAAATTATTAAATTATTAAAAACAAAGATCAAAGGTCAAAGCAAGTAAACCCTTGCAAATTATACATAAGTTGCAAAGAATTAGAACAATTGATTTGTTTATCATAGTAGAAAATTTACTAAAAATGGGAAATGAATGGAAAAATTGTAAGATTTGTAAATGCTAAAGAAAGGTAGAAAGATAGTATCTGTTGCAGAGAAAGAACACCATAGAAATGGAATTTTTAAATTAAGGATGAATGGGCTTTGAATGACTATGACTGAACTTAAAACAACTGTATTGTAGACTCATCTAAGAAAGCCTATATAGTAGTGAAAGGTAGCCCTCATTTAGCATCTCTCAAATTTAATGAATATTTGCAGTTAACGATGGTGAAAAAGTAATTTTGTAAATAATGCTTGAATTTATGACTTTTGCAGGTTTGTAAAGCAAAGGAAAACTGAAATAAGATTGTAAAATCATGATGTTTTATTTAGTGACCAATTTGCTTAACAACAAGTTGCCAGTCCCAGTTCTGCTCACTACACAAGGGCTATCCACAGGTCTTTAGTATTTTGGCAGGTGGTACAGGTTCCATAGAGGCACATGTATAATATGCTCTTACAGTAGGTCTAAAGCCCATGTCACACTGGCCAACGGATGCAAAACGGACACAACGGACGAGAAAAATGTTCCATCCGTTGTTATCCGCTCTCAAAAGGGGCAAAAATTTGCATAACCGGAGCAGATAACACGGACGCGGGGTGGACGCAGGGCGGATGCAAAGCGGATGTGGAACGGAAGCCCAGCAGATGGAAGTGGATGGGAGTGGGTGGCACATCCGCAGGGTTTCCGGGGGGCCTCAGCGAAGCGGACGCAGAACGGATACAGCGGATGCAGAGCGGACGCCGAATGGATGAAGCGGATGCAGAGCGGAAGCCTAGCGGATGCACAGCGGAAGCCTAACGGATGCCTGGCGTTCACTGCGCATGCGGGGAGGATGCATTGCGTCAGCCCCGTGGATATAACGGAAGCAGCTCAGAAGCAAGTCGCCATTCAGAGGAAAGACCTGCTGCCAGACACATCAGCTGCCTTGCCTGCCCTGCCTGCATGTCTGCCTGCCAGCCTTGCTGCCAGCCTTGCTACCAGCCTTGCTGCCAGCCTTGCTGCCAGCTTCCCTGCCAGCCTTGCTGCCAGCCGGTCTGCCTGCCAGCCTTGCTGCCTGCCTTCCTGCCAGCCTTGGCTCATGTCTGCCTGCCAGCCTTCCTGCCAGCCTTGGTTCATGTCTGCCTGCCAGCCTTCCTGCCAGCCTTGGTTCATGTCTGCCTGCCAGCCTTGGTTCCTGCCTGCCTGCCAGCCTGCCTGCCAGCCTTTCTGCCAGCCTTCCTGCCAGCCTTTCTGCCAGCCTTGGTTCCTGCCAGCCTCCCTGCCAGCCAGCAACCCCACAACCATGCGGAAGCACAGCAAGCCTCAGCCATCTGCTGCCAGCCCTGGCAAGAGGGACAGGGCTACCATCCCGCCCCCTGGCCCTCACTCTGGTTCTGCTGGGGCTTCTGCAGCACGGGCTCGCTCTTCTGGGGCTGGCGCTTCTGCTGCTTCTGCTTCTGGAGGAGGAGCTGATGACAAGCACTCCAGCACCAGCCACCTCCACAGCACCTGGACCCTTCACCCCTGAGACTGAGTGACCAAGAGGAGTGCCAGAGACTCTTTTTTGTCTTATAGCTTGTTGTTCGTAAAGTCTATTTTTGATTCACACACTTGCTTCATTTCTTTTTTTTAATAAAGTCTTGCTGGAAACTTTTAGAAATGGTTTAAGCCTTTGCATGCTTGTGGGATGGGTTAAGATAGCTGTGGGATGGGCAGGGATACCTTTGGGATGGGTAATAGCTGTGGGATAGATAAACCTCCAGTGCAAGCATAGTGGGACTGTATGGTCCACCCTCCCAGGTGCCACACCTACGGCCCTTTATTATCAATAATAATGTAATAATTATCCACACATGTCAACATAAACACAACTCTTTATTAAACGCCCTGTTCATTGTAGGCCAACCAAACATACATGGCCCAATCTCATCCGTGTGATGAGACAGGCTGAAGGAAGCATCCATTAAGCATCTATCATCCTGTCTTGCCACTCCACTGCTCCAGCTGGGGAGTTGCACCATTGTCTCAGGAGGTTGCGCTGCTTCTTCCCTTCACGTGAGGCTCTGTTAGGGCCTTGCACATCCTCAGTGTCTATTAGGTTTTGCCCTTGCCTCCATTCCCCAGGCTCCATGACCCCATTGGCTTGTTGGAGGTCCACGAGCCTGTTCTGCAAGACTGGGTAGCGGGTGTGCATGAGATTGTGCAGGATGCAGCAAGCTTCCATGATCCTCCTCACGGTCTCTGGGCAAGAAGTACCTGGAACCTGTTGGCCAGGATGCCAAAGGCGTTCTCCACCACCCGCCTTGCCCTGGACAGCCTGTAGTTGAAGATCCTCTCTTCACGGGTGAGGAGTCTGGAGGTGTAGGGCTTCATGAGGTAGGTTGTGAGGGAGAAGTCGTCATCCCCCACGATGAAGTAGGGCACATCTTGTGTGTCGTTGGGCAGGGGTTTTGGATCTGGGAAGCCCACGAGGTTGCGTTCCAGCCCCTCCTTGAGGTGACTGTCGTTGTATACCTGGGCAGCCGAAGATGAGCCGTTGCCTGAAGCATCGATGTACATGAACTTGTAGTCAGCATCGACCATGGCAAAGAGGATGATGCTGAAGAAGCCCTTGGAGTTGAAATAAGTGGACCCCGAGTTGGCTGGAGATTTGCAGGCCACGTGCTTGCCATCTATGGCTCCAACGGTGTGTGGTAAGTTCCACTTCTGATACCACTGCTCTGCAACTTTCTTCCATCCTTCTTCAGTGGAGGGGTACTGGAGGAGCTCCTCCTTGTATTCTTCGATGATGGCTTGCACCACTTCTCTGACCACAATGCTGATGGTGTTGGATGGCACCCTCCAGCCGTTCTGCTTGCTCCTGTAGGTGGTCCCTGAGGCCAGGTGGCGCAGAGTGAGTGCCACCTTGAGCCCAGGTTCCAGGCTTGGCCGGAAGCTGGTGTTTGCCTTGGTCAACCTGGGTGTCAGGCGCTGCACAACTTCGTCAAACATGGCTGGCGGCATCCTCATGAAGTTCTGGAACGCCCGAGTGTCTTCGCTCCTGAGCTCCACCATCATCTTGTTGTACAGTCCGTCCTCCGCTCTACTGGCGAACCATCTTTGGACCCAGACTCTTTTTGGGTGGCTCCTTTTCTTCTCGCAGCAGTGTTCACAGAGCCTGCAGATGGCTTCGCACTGTTGCAGAATGATGGTGGCTGCCGAAAGGACTTTGTTACAATCCACGGTGGACATGACTGGATGCTGTGGAAGAGGAAGAGGCAGATGAAGGCTGCAGAGGTCTGCATCGCTGGGCTGCTGTTCTGAAAGTGCGATGCAGGCGAGTTGCTCCCCCTTTTTATAGGCAGTATAGGTTTTCCGCTAGGCATCCTCTACGCATCCTGTAGGCATCCTCTAGACATCCTTAATATCCGAGATAGGTCCCCTCTGTGAACGTTTTTTCTGTTTTAAACGCTTTGTTTCCATTCTGCATCTGCTAGGCATCCGTTCTGCATCTGTTCTGCGTCCGTTCCACTTCCTCCCTGCATCCGGGCGGATGCGCGTTGCGCAGATGTGTCGCGGATGCCTGGCGGATATTGCGGATGCCTAGCGGATATCGCGGATGCGTAGTGGAAGCATAGCGGATGCGTAGTGGATGCAGAACGGACGAACTGGATACATTTTCTGCGCAAAAGTTTTAGGCAGCCCAAAACTTTTGGAGCGGATGAAACGTCCATAAACGGATGCTGGACGGATAGAGAGGAAGCAAAATGGAGGCAGTGAGTACAGAACGGAGACATCGCGTTAACCAATGGATGGCAAGGTTTTTTGTCCGTTTTACATCCTCTTTGCATCCGTTGGTTCAGTGTGACATGGGCTTAAAAGCAGAAATTGGTCTAGCCCGTTTTTGAAGCTAACCAAGCTGACAACCAAAGCACCAAAGTAAATTCCAAAGTTTAATATTCAATGTGTAAAAAGCATATTTCTTTTTGTCTGTCCTGATATTTCCAAGATTCAGTTTCATTGGATGACCTCTGATTATAGTTTCCTACCATAATATATAAACAATTATCTGGCACAGATTGAGATAGATTAAGAGATAGATTAAGACAATTCTTTTGGGAAAAAATAACTATATTTGGCTTTTCTCAGCCCTCAGAGAAATTAACAAAAAGCTGCCAAAGTATCAATGGAAATTATAATTTATGAACATTATTTGAACAGGGACTCATGAAGCACAGTAGTCAAATGAAGAAATGAATCAAATTGTCTCAAATTCAAATGTAGATTTTTGCTCCCAATTGATCTAAGAAAGTAAATGTTATTAGACCCGTGTACTGAGTAAACCTGAGTAGATTTTTATCTTTTAAAAAAATTGCATATTACTCTCCTTACTGCAGAAATATCCAGGATGCCAATAATAGGACTGTACAATGATAGTTATTCAATCAGTAGCTGCTTCTTCATCGTTTTTCCTGAAATTAGATACAATATTGTTCTAGGAAATGCTGTAACAGACAAATAGACTCTTCTATGAGCACATCAGACCTTTTTACAGTAAAATATACATAATAGACTTGGGGCACTTATACATGGGAGGAAAGACCATCTTCACTAGGGCTATCGATGTTAATAAGTGGATTTTTAAAAGTTGCACTATTCCTTCTTTCAGATTTATACAGAATAAAGTCAAATCATTTAAATCCATAACAGAAACATGCTGACCATGTGCTCACATGAGGTCCAAAACACTTCTTCCCAATCTTTTCTAAAGTATGCTCTGTCCTAGCCTCTTGTGATCTCGATGGAGTTTTCATTGCAAAATTAAATAGAGAAAACCTTCTAGACTAGAAATCTTCCCAAAATAATCAAATAAATAAAGCAACATGAGCACAAACAACATGAATAAGATAGAGATTCCACCTAATTGACAGGGCTGTTGTAAAAAATTGATGAGGCAATCTGTTTGAAATGCTTTGAGAACTTAGGAAAATCAGTTTATTAATTCCAATGCCATGGCCTCATTAGAGTTAAGTACATTTAGGTCCCCTTGATGTTCAAAAGGAGAGATTTAAGAATTTACTTAAGTTAATGAGACTTGAAAGTACTTCAGTTTGTGGGACAGTTTTCTAAGTATTATTCAGAACCCCTTTAAGGAGTCTGTATGAAGCATTAAAGCTTATCTGCTGAGGCATTGGTTCAACTATTCCAATAAGTACCACCAAGAAATAAAGCACAGGACACTTAGCAGTTCTTGAAATTGGCATTTTATGCAAAGGTGTCAATCCAGCATCAGCTTTCTGTTAGGGTGATATTTCATTTGATTATAAATAGAATAGGAAGTTCACTTAATTCTGAGTAAATCCTTTCTTTCTCAATTCTATTAAGGATTGTGATTTATACTTCTTTGTAAACTAAGAATGTTAGAGCAAAGGTGCCAGCCACTGGAATCTATTCCAAAACAGAAGCACAAGGTCTGGGTATGAGTCAACAAAAACTCTGTTTATACAGTGGGAGCCAAATGAAAATCCTTCAGTGTTGTGGACTGATCATTCCTCAGCAGGAAAGCCATGCCAAGCCAGAGTTTATTGCTGATCTTCACCTGATCTCTCTGCAAAATATGGCATGAGGCAATGAAAACTGCATGATAACCGTTTTTTTATATAACAAAAGCTCCAGAGGAGTAGACTGGGTCTGGATCTGACCCAAAAGGGTTCAGCCAGGCCAATCAGTGTTGTTGTTTCATCTATCAGTCAATTAAGAGACAGCTTCTCTAATAATTAAATAAGCATGATACAGTACTGTATTAATATGTTAATTCCCAGCTTCTCAGACAAAACCTGCTAGATGCACCAAGCAATATTCTTATTCTATGTAATGACAAAAGAAACCATTCTAGAAAACTAGCTATTTATATATACCATAATTTATTCTGAAAGAAGAACTTAAGGAAATTCATGAATGAATTATTTGTCATGCAGATCTGTCACCATTGAAAGAAATACTTAGACTCTTTAAGTTAGAGAAAAGGTATCTTTTACTGAAAGTGAGGTGGTAGCAACCAGAGAATTCTGAATCTGAGAAATTAGGTGCGTAATTCACATATACAAAGTGATGGAAGTGTTCCCACCCCCAATAGTTCAGATGAAACTTCCAATTAGAAATTGTGAATATGATCATGTGGGCATCTTCAGGTGATGATGAGGCCTCTGTCCGTTGACCTTGGCATACTTTGATAACGGGTTGCAGTTGCGCAGAGAAAAGAAAGCTAAGCGAGAAATAGAAACCTAACTCTATTGTATGCTCCCCCCCTCATTTACACAACAGAAAAATGTAACACCTCCAGCTCACTTCCCAGACTTATCTCTTCCTCCCCTCCCCCCTGCTTCTTATGACAGCCGAAAGATGCAAAGCGATAGTAGAAGAGCTTGAAGGCTGACATTCGGCCCTCCTAGAAAAAGGAAAACCATCAGTCCTAGAAGAGAGAGAGGAGAAAATATAAAGACAATTATTGATCATTAAACAATTACAAAAGAATACACTCCTAGGGCTTATCAGGTTAGTTGGAACGAAATGCTTTGATCAACTTAGGGGCTTTAACATCGGTTTCGTTAACGCATTCGGCTTGTGAAGAAGGGAAATGTTTCCAGGCTACAAGATGACCCCTCCATTTGCGAGAGTCCAGAATTTCTTTAACTTCAAAATGTTGTTCAACCTCAATCAGTATTGATATGGGAGGGTCAACCTGGATGGGTCTAAAATCAGAAGTATGTTCAGCTTTTAACAAACTAACATGGAACACCGGATGAATTCGTTGAAGAGTTTTCGGTAAGTTCAGTTGGACTGTTACAGGATTTATAATCCGTTCAATCGTGAAAGGACCAACATATTTAGTACCAAGCTTCTTCGACTTTTGAGTGGTTTGCAGGTATCTGGTGGACAGGAAAACTTTGTTGCCTACTGTATATAATTTCTGTGGAGATCTTTTCTTGTCTGCATACTTCTTATGAGCTTGATGGGCCTCATCTAATGCTTTGCGTGTCACTGGCCAGTTAAGTTGGAGTTGAGTTATCCATTCATCCAACGAATGGATGTTAGGCCTTTCACAAGGAAGTTGAGGTATGGGTACAAAATCTTGTCCCGAAGCTACTTTAAATGGAGCAAATCCAGTACTACTATGTATGGAGTTGTTTTATGCCACTTCGGCAAATAGTAGTAAGTCGGACCAGTTATCTTGTTGATAATTTATGTAATATCTAAGATCCTGTTCTAACACTGCGTTACTTCTCTCACAGGCCCCATTGGTTTGAGGGTGGTGGGTGGAGCTTAAGCCCTGGGTGGAACCTATCAACTTCAGGAACTCTTTCCAAAAATTTGAGGTAAATTGGACCCCTCTGTCAGAGATTATGCATTCCAGAACACCATGTAGCCTATAGATATGTGAAATAAACAGTTTAGCCAGCGTCTTAGCAGATGGAATCTTGGAACAAGGTATGCAATGTACTTGTTTGGAAAACAAATTGGTTACTACCCAGATGACCGTGTTTCCACTGCTTTCGGGTAATTCTACTATAAAGTCCAGAGATTTCCTTCCAGGGGGCTGTTGGTCTCGCTACATTTTGTAACAACCCTATTGGCTTACCAGGAGATCTCTTTGCCAAAGCACAAATTGGACAGCTAGCTACATAAGCTTCAATGTCCTTCTTTAAAGTAGGCCACCAGAATTGCCGCTTAACCAGGTGTAAGGTTTTCACAAATCTAAAGTGATCAGCTGCTTTTGAATCATGAGCTTGTTGTAGTATTTGGCCCCTCAGCACCTGTGGCACATACAACTTGGCCCCCACCCAAGCCAAACCATCTCTAACTGTATAGTCATTTGAATGAGCCAGGAACCAATCATCCAGTTTTAAAGCTTCTTTTAGTTGTTCGGTTATGTCATTAGATAAAACCACTTCTTGTTTCTTCTTTTGGGCTCTAGTGATCACTGGGGTGGCTAGATGTTTGGTCGAAACAATTGGAGTTATCACCTCCTGGCGCATACTATTATATCGGGGTCGTCCAGAGAGAGCATCCGCCATGAAGTTCTTCCCCCCTGAAATATACTTCAGTGAGAAATTGAACTGCTTGAAATACTGGGCCCAGCGAACTTGTTTAGGGGACAGCTTCCGAGGTGTTTTTGAGGCTTCCAAATTTTTATGATCAGTCCATACCTCAAATGGATGTTTTGCTCCTTCCAGGAAATGTCTCCAGGTCAGTAAGGCCCAATGAACTGCAAAAGCTTCTTTTTCCCAGATGGCCCACCTTCTCTTGGTTTCAGACAGTTTATGGGAGGTATACGCACAAGGCTGTAAGGTCCCTTTCTCGTTGATTTGAAGTAACACCGCTCCAATAGCCACATCACTCGCATCGGCTTGAATCACGAAAGGAGCCTCCATATCCGGGTGCTTTAGCACTGGTTCTGCAGCAAAGTCGTTTTAGCTTTTCAAAAGCTGCTTGGCACTCCATGGACCACTCCAATGGCTTGCTCGGCCTTGGCTTCACCTCCCCTTTCATTTTTAAGAGATTTGTGATGGGCATTGCTATCTTATCAAATGTCGGGGTAAATTGCCGGTAAAAATTTGCAAATCCCAAGAAGCTTTGAAGTTGTTTTCTGGTATGTGGTGGAGCCCATTCCAATAAGGCACGCACTTTCTCTGGATCCATTTCTATGCCCTCAGATGAAATGCGATATCCCAAATTGTCAATTTTCTCTTGGTTGAATTCACACTTGGATAGTTTAGCGTAGAACTTAGCAGCACACAGTTTCTGTAGAACCGACCGCACCAGTTTCACATGTACATCCAGAGTTTCCATGTAGATAAGAATGTCATCAAGATAAAGCAGAACCCCCTGTATAAATGTTCATGTAACACCTGATTGATCATCTGCATGAATACAGCTGGGGCCCCTTGTAAACCAAAAGGAAGAACGTTGAATTGGAAGCAACCCATCAGGCAGTTAAAAGCGGTCCTCCACTCATCCCCTTCCTTAATTTGAATTCGGTAGTATGCTTCTCTCAAATCCAACTTCATGAAAATCTTCCCCTTGGCTAGGTGGACCAACATGTCCTCATCAAAGGAAGGGGGTACATGTTTTCCACGGAAATGGTGTTCAAATTTCTGTAGTCCACCACCAAGCATTTGGAACCATCTTTCTTTTCACGGAACAACACTGGGGCTGCTACTTGGGGCCTAGCAGGTTGAATGAAACCACGTTCCAGATTTTTATCTATAAACAATCTTAGCTCCTCCAATTCCCATGGTGTCATTGAGTACAACTTCGGTTTCGGGAGCTTCACCCCAGGCAAAATTTCAATAGCACAGTCTGTTGGCCGGGGAGGCGGAAGCTCATCCGAGGCCTTCTCACTGAACACTTCTTTTAAATCCCAATACTCTTTGGGAATTTTCTCCTCCCCTTTCACGGGTTCAGTACCTGTGGAAGCTATTTCAATCGGAATTTGAAGCTTCGGCTGAGATCTCCCCTCTTTTCCCAGTCGCTGCTTGGTGCGTATGCACAACAACCCCTTTCTCCAGTTAACCTGGGGGTTCCATTTCTGGAGCCAGGGCAATCCCAGTATTAATGGTTGCTCCATCAGACTTATCCCTTCCTCCCCTCCCCCCCCCCGTTTCTTATGACAGCCGAAAGATGCAAAGCGATAGTAGAAGATCTTGAAGACTGACAGGATTCCAACTCTATACATTTTTGCTTCTCAAAAAAGATTCTCAATACTCACCCTTGTCAATGATTCTCCATAGGAATATACTTATTCTGTGCTTTATTGATCATGGTTATAAACTGCCTGCAACAAACTGGACTTTCTTGTTTTTTTCTTTTTCTCCTGAAAAAGCACCTTAGGGACAACCATGATGTAGATGACTGAGAATCTCTACAGACTTTTAGCTATACAATTTGGGAAGAACACCCTTTGAATGGTATGGGAGTAAGAATGATTTCCAGAGAAAAAAAAATGCAGACTACGGAACCAGGAGTACTACTCAGCTGACCTTGAGGACACAGATAAACCTCCAAGTGCTTCAACAACCCTCTAAAAGGATGCAAATGGCCAGCGGTCTGCAAGGAGTATAAATTCTTCCATTCCGCACTATCCTGTTAGAGCTGAAGAAACTTCTTGGATGAGAAGTGAAACGTCTTCAAAGAAAAAACAAGAAAGTCCAATTGCCTCCTGAAAAAGCACCTTTGGGACAACCATGACCTGGGTGACTGAGAATCTCTACAAACTATAAGTCTAAGTGCTATTGCTATTGCTAATATTACAGGACTTGAAGCATAAAAATTGATACTAACAATCAAACTGGAGTGGTCATTTTGATCAGATTGGGCCCTTAAAATAACCCATACTTTATCATAAGGCATTGTCCCAAAATGCATTATATCCCTTAATGAAATTTTGAAGATGATTCTGACAAAGAGTTGGGGACATTCATTGAGAAACTATGCAGTGGAAGCCTCCTGAAAATAAACTGGACCTATGCAAATTTTTAACAATATCATTGTGCACCTTTAATTATGGAGGGCTTTCCACAGGCTTGTGTCTCAAGTTTGGTATTTGTAGATGTGGTCCTTTGCATTGCCTTCAATACAGAAATCTTCTTTTGTCAATCCATTTGAACGTGGCACTGTTGAAACTCAGGACAGCAGGGCCCTAACATCATCTTGACTATATGTACACTTGGTCAGGCTGTGTAAACTTTGACATGTGGATGTCAATCTTTCTCATATTTGCAGATGGCTTTATCAGAGTGTGATTAGTTTCCAGAACAAATTTGAGCAAAAGAAAACATTACCTACAGTATGTAAGCCAACAAGACCCGCTAGTTTTCAGATTTGTCTATTTACATGGGCAGTGGCTGTTTTGCTAAGGCTCTCTAAAAGGGACAGTAATTGAATGGTGCCAGTATGTTCATGGAAGCTGATGAGTTGTAAAGGTTTTATAAACAATCGGGGTGGATTTGTCCATTGCCTTTTTTCCCTTCTAATGTTTGTTAATCCCATTGAGCAAGTCTGCACCTAACACAGAACAAATACCCTAGAATTTGGAGGTGTCAGTAGTGTAACTTGGTTTGTAAAATCATGCTCTGATATCATCAGCAAGTTTACCAAATGTCCCATGGCCAAATATAATAAAAGTGTTAAGCAAGCTTACTCATGGAGAAATAAGGAGAAACGTCTTTGCTATTTTTAGTGCTGCTGTGTTTGTTAAAGGATCACAACAAGAAAGAAGTGAATAAAAGAATAATTCAATCATTGTTCTGATACGTTTATTGATGTATATGTGGTTTTCAAATTCATTTAACACAGAGGGGAATGTATTTGTTTTCAGAAGATTGCTCAATCAGTTAACTTTTTTTTATAACATGCAGAGAAAGAGAAAAATATGATTTAAAACTGGGGCAATTTGTCACTGATGATTGAAATTATAAAATGCCTTGAAAAAATAAGAGTGACAAATTTTGGGTCCTTTAGATATAGAAAGAATAATTGGATTTAATTAATTTACAATTATAACAGCCTAATCAGACCTTTGTTGAGTAATTTTAAATCAACTAGACAAACCTAGACTAAATTGGAAAAAAATCCAAATAAGCATAGTATTCCACTTGTACATTAATGAAGATTCGGAAAAATTATGTACATGAAAGAAATATTGGGCCTCAACCAACTGAAATAATGTATCTTTATATTGTTTGAATGTTAAGGGATAGGTTAAACACAAATTGAGTCATTAGGCTTAGAAGTGCTTTGTTTTGGCTCATTTTTCTAAGTTATTAGTTTTTCTATTCAGTACCCTCTTTGTATATAGTGCTTTGCTGAATTATAGCCTCTTTCCTACAAGCTTATAATAAAGTTCAAGAAGAAAGAAGGGAGAATTTGTAAATGGAGAGAGGAAAGAAAGAGATAAATATGAAGAGATTACATATACCTAGGCTTTGTTAAAGCTGTAGAGAAAGATTAAGGAAAAGGTGAAGTTTAAGATGGGATTTAAAGGAGAGACCAATATAGACTTGGCCTGGGTTTATAAATGGAACTTCTAGTGGAAAACAAGCAGCAAGAAGTATTACTGGATTCATTTGAAGGTAAAAATTGCTCAATATTCCCAAATTCAAACTCTTTCTCTTGTAACAGAAAACAACTCACTTTACAGGGAAAAAGGCAGAGTTAGGCAGCATTTCAGTGGCCAGGACTGTAGTCTTCGACAGCTGTACTGGGCAGGGCCAGTAATAATGCAAAGGGGGCAAGATTAGAGAAAATTTAAGACATTGCAAAACATTAAAAATTAAAATGGTGAATTGCTCCAAATCATAGTATAAGCCATTAAAACAATCAATTATGTTTTTCAACATAAAAACAATAGTTTACTATCAAAATTTTGTGAAAAAATAAACTCCAAACGGGGCCAGATTTTGGACATGTGATTAGAGGACTTTGGGGGAATATAGGCTGCGTTCGTACATTAAGTAGTATGTATACAGACATCACCTTAAAACCACGATTGGGAACAGAATTTCCATTGCTAAGCAAAGCAGTTGCAAGCTGAGTCATACCTGATTTAATGACTTATTTGATACAAATGTTGAGCAAATCACTGCAGTAGTTCAGTGAATCAAATGGTTTTGTTAAGTGAATCCATCTTCCCATTGATACATGCATATGATTGCATTTACCATAAATCTTTCCATTGACTTCGCTTGTCAGAATGCAGCTGGGAAGATTGCAAATGTAATCATATGACTCCAGGACACTGCAATCATCACCTAAATTTTGATCATGTGATAGTTGGAATTCTGCAATTGTCGTAAATGGAAGGACTGGTGATAAATTACATTTTTCAGTCCTCTTGAAACTTTGAATGACCATTACCTGTATTAAAATCTTCTCTCATTTATGCCCAGCCAAGTGATATATCCTGCTCTATAATGCATTGATCCATGCTCCTTGCCTTTGGAAACAGCTTGGGAATAGCTTTCATGGCTGAAAAGAGAACATGGGACATCAAAACCTGCCACTTAAGTTATGGATATATGAGCAAAATTCTGCAGTAAATTGTGTATTAATAGATAATATATGTATTAATGTATTATTATAACAATACTTTATAACATGTGTGGTTTTATGTGTTTGTCATCCCCTATACACCCATTTTCTTCACTTTTCTGAAATAATTATTTGACAATAAAAATGTTAAAGATGAATTTGCAGTTCAATAGAAAATTCTGCTGAAGCCATACTGAAATAAATGAAAATACTGCAGAATTTTCTGGTGGATTACATCTTTGGTATTTCTCCTATAAGTGTTCCTTTTTTCAATAGATAAATAAATAAATAGTAACGTGATTTCAAAATATAAGTATAGTATTTGCTTGGTGACTACATGTGTATGAAGCTGCCAACAACAATACTGGCACTTGGGGTTAATAAATAGACCTTACCGTTTGCAGTATTGATGGCAAAAGGAGATGAAATGGATGTGACATTTAAAGGAGGAATTTGTGAACCACAAATATGAGCATGAGTGACACAGCATGGCAGCACATAAAATCAATACAAATAACCTAAACCTTAATACCTTGATCCTAGGGAAGAGTGCTGCATTATCAGATACGGAAAAGCAGCATCAAGCCTAGTTTTGATGGGTGTGTGTTATTGACCATCTCACACAAAGAGACACAGCTTCAATTAACATTTTAGAATAACCTTTCCTAAGCAGGTGCTCTACAGTATATTGGACTACAACTCCCATCATTTCTCAGCCAGCATGTCCATTTGGCCTACAAATTATGGAAGGCTGAATTATAGGACAGTCTTTCATGGGAAATTATCCCCTCCCTCTGATCCTGCCAGGAGATATAAGGATATAAGATATAAACTGCATAGATAGTACGGCTTATTAGAACTGTGTTATCTATGCAGACATTTTTTGCAATGTACTTTTTTGTGATAATTATGTGACTAAAGTTTTCAGATAGGGTCCATTCAAGAATTAATTTCTTGTCACATTTCAGCTTCAGAACTGTTCAGATGTGAAGAGTTAGCATCGGGTTGTATTCAGGGAAGGGCAGTAAATTCACCAATCAAGTTATGATCTGTTTGTTTTGGAGGAGATTATATTTGTATTTAGGAATGTCTTTGCTTATGACATTACTTGCAAGTAAGATGTATTGACCCTTTTGTGGAATATTTAAATGTATCAATTTTGATCCCCATTTGAGTTTCTTTCTGGATAGAAATATACAAGTCTACTGTATTTCCCATATAATAAGGCCGGGTCTTTTTTTTTTTTTTGAGCCCTGAAAAAATGACTAGGCTGTCTTTTCAGGGGTGACTTAATTCCCACCCTTGCATCTTCGGGCGGGCAGGTGGCGACGGCTTGGATATTGACCTCGGCATTGATGGGGCACTTCATATCGGGGTCAACGTAGGCAGCACCATATCCGGGTGTGCAACAAAAGTACTTCCTAATGGCAAGCCCCCCCACCATTCCCCCCCATTTCGCATGTTTTAATATAACAGGCCTATAATATAGGCCTTAATTTGGGGGGAGGGCTTAATTTCATTTCATGCCTATAAAATATGCTGGGACTTCTATTGGGGGAGGCCATATTGTTGGAGAAACAGGGTAGTAATGTGGAGCTTCAGCCTTAAATGCAAATTCTGTCAAGCATTCTGTATGGATGTACTTAATTTTGTACCTCCCAGATTTTGCCCTAGCTTCATTTACCATGTATTGGTGCTTTCTTGTGTCACCAAGTTTTTCTCATTCGTCCAAGTTATAGACACATCTTAGTAGTATCTGCATATCACTCTGCTACTTCATGAACTGCCTGGTTACTCATGGGCTTCTGAGTGCAATTCAAGGGGCTGATTGTCCTTGATGGAACAAAGCCTTGTTATCCAACAGTGGAGGTTTTTAAAGAATTTGTCTGAAATGGTATGGGATTTCCTGCCTGAAACTAGGTTGGACTAGAAGACCTCCAAGGTCCCTTCCAACTCTGTTATTCTATTCTATTCTATTTGTGAATCAATTTATCTGCCTATCCAATAAAATTTCAGAGAGATGGCACGCTCTGGTGCCCCCATCTCAAGCAGTGTTATATGGAAAGACTAAGGAGATTTCTTTGTTTCTGTGCCCGTTCTATGGGGTAGCATTCGCTGAGCCATAGTGGCACAGTGATTAGAATGCAGTATTGCAGGCTAAATCTGCTGACTACTGACTGCTAGCATTTCAGCAGTTTGAGCCTCACTGTCTCAAGGTTGACTCAGCCTTCCATCCTTTGCAGGTCAGTAAAATAAGGATGACCCAGATTGTTGGGGGAAATATGCTGACTCTGAAAACTGCTTAGAGGGGGCTGTGAAGAAGTATATAAGTTTAGTGTTATTGCTATTTCATCCCTTTCTAAAGTCCAAATATTTCAGATGTATAATAACCATTGAAAATTTGAACTGCTTGTACCAATCTGGAAAGAAGGGGAAAGTCAATTTTTCAGTGCTTTATGCTCAGTATATTACAGTATATTACATATATATTCACCATATATTACATATGGTGAAATTAGAGTCTTGAAAACAGCAAAGTTTCTGCTTGCAGGGATTGGAAAGGTGAACGCCACCATCCTTGTTTGAGTTCTGTTTGTTAATGTGTGTACAGAGGAACTGTTTGTTTGTAGGTCCTTAGTAGAAGTGTGTCTAATGTTGACTTATAGAGTCTAATATTATTTGAATTTTCTATCATGAAGCACATTGCCAAAGTGTTCTTTCCCTTAGTTGTTTGTCCATCCATTATCTTTTCAAATTTCTTGAAATAGTAAACAGATCATTTCTCCCAACTATTCCATTGTTAGTAAAGATGTAATTTTACTCCTTGTCATGAATATTTTGAAACTACAGCATTTATCCATAAAACTATAATATTATCATAGAAGCAACTAATAATGGTAGATGGAAAGTTAATTAATGGAAAGCCTAAGTTGGGGAGTAAATATTACAAAAAAATGTAAGATTGCTTCTAAAACTTCATTGATGTCCACTCTTGTCTGATCATTAAAAATATCACTCTTTAGTTTTATAAATTAAATGGGCAGATGCTTGGCTCTTAAAAGAGCCCAACCTGTTTTGTGTCAAACTAGATAGGAATAACATAATATATGACTGCAGCATATTCATTTTCATAGAAATAGATAAGTTTGAACTACATACATTTAAAATCTGTTTCTAAATAATCATAACTTTTGGTTTTATGAATAATATAATAAAACCCGGACAAAACCTGTTTCTTATAATGAGATATATTCAGGAGTGGGATTCAAAAATCCCAGCAACCGGTTTGCTGCCTGGTTGCTGGGTGGGCATGGTCATGGTGGCCGGGGCTTTCCAGAACTTTCTGTTTCTGGCTTCCGGTGGGCCTCCAGAGGCTGGGGGAGGCTGTTTTCACCCTCCTAAGGATCCAGAGGCCCTCCTCAGGCCTCCGGGGATGGGGGGAAACAGCCTTCCCTGGCCTCTGGAGGCCCACCGGAAGCTGGAAATAGGCCTATTTTGCCACTTCCAGTTTTTCCGGGAAGGCCGTTTTTTGCCCTCCCAAGGGTCCAGAGGCCTCCCCCGGGCCTCTGGGATGTCAAAAATGGCCTCCCCCAGGATCTGGAGACCCTTCTGAAGCTGCAAACAGGCCTGTTTCCGGACTTCCAAAAGGCCTGTTGTCCCCCCCTTCCCAGAGCCTCCACGCGGACTCTGCACTTACCTTCATTGAAAATGGGCTGCATGGAAACTTCTGGGAAGGGAGGGGCAGGAGGGGAGGGGCCAGCCAGTTGATTGAAATACCAGTTCGTCGAACCAGCTGTAACTTTAACATCTGGTTCATCCAAACTGGTCTGAACTGGTAGAATCCCACCCCTGGATATATCCATTAAGATAGATTGAAGAATTTGGTTAAAGGGAATTGGTGGTTCAAATAATTATTGCCTGCTTCTGAATGAAGTCAACTAATTACTGAGATGTAAGAATGGGGAAAACTATTATGCATTGCAATCATATTTTTCTTATAAGAAAGCCTGTTCCTTAAAGTAGCCACAACATATACTAGAGCTACAAAAGCATTCTTACTTTTAAGGAGAGGAGATAGGGAACAGTAAAAGAAGTTCCCTTTAGCTCTCACCAAGCTATTGTGATTAGTCCTCTGAAGGTAATTGATGGTAATTTGACCACAAGGATCATTCTGATATAAGTCAGATCTACCAAACTACCTTCCTATCCTGTGGTATTTTAGAAGAACAAACACTGAAAGATCCACATTTTCTTTGGTGTCTGGCAAATTTCCTGATCTATTCTCCTTATTCTCGCTTCATATAAGTGCTTAAGTAGGAGATGTGGTAGATTAGAGATATCTGGTCAACCCCATTTCAGTAAAAGGTTATCCTTGCTGAGTTAGAGTACACACTTATTTTTAAAAGTCAGTTAAAAAATTAAAATGTTGAGTATTCTGCTCAAATTTGGAAGTAATCAAAGGAAAGGGATTGTTTTTGTCACCTTTTTAAGTTTTGTAAAATAGGGAGGAAATTAAGGACTCTCACAGATCAAAACTCCTACCATTTTTATTTTCCATAAATGTTCCAGTTGTTCATATCTTGCCTATGATAATCAGATTATATTGTATTATCTGCTCTAGAATCAAGAAAGTTTTAAATAAAATTTGATATAGTGAAATTATGCTCCAATTAAATGAAATATTATAAATTATTTACAGATTCCAGAAATAGTACTTTTCAAAAGATTCCAAGAAATAGAACTTTTTAAAGAGTTAAAACTATCGTAAGTTATAAAGCAATATAAAAGAAAAGTTGGGTTTTGCTTTCTTAGAAAATCATTTCAAAGTATGGGCAACTGTAACTTATGCTGTGAAAACTCATTTCAGGAGAACTCAAAAGACAATCACAGGTAGTCCTTGGCTTACAACAGTTTGTTTAGTGACCATTCAAAGTTAAAACAGCCCTGAAAAATATGACTTAAGACCTTTTTTTTCACCGTTATGATCATTGCAGCATCCCCATGATCATGTGATCAAAATTCAGCCACTTGGCAACTAGTTCATAATTATGACAGTTGCATTGAACCAAAGTCACGTGATCCCCTTTTGCAGCAAGCAGGAAGCCAAATTCACTTAACAACTGGTTCACTAACTTATCAACTGCAGGGATTTACTTAACAACAGTGGCAAGAAAGGTCATAAAATGGGGCAAAATTCACTTAACAAATGTCTCACTTAGCAATAGAAATTTGGGGTTCAATTGTGGTTGTATGTCGAGGGTTACTTGTATGTTAATCTCAGTTCTTAAGGGGTTTCAAGTTAAGAAAGAGATAAATAGTTATCAGAAAAGGGTTTTTATTAGACTTTTACTTGTGTCTAAAGAAGGGAGAGGTACATTTTTGTGCAATTGTAAAAAGTTAGCTCATAATAATAGACACATTTGCTCACATGGAAATGCAGTATCTAACTAACCTCCAGGTGCTTGCTTTGTTCTTAAAAACTAATCAGGATTTGCCAGATTGCAAAGAACAAGTAAAACAGGTAAGCTTTATTGACAATAGTTTGGATCACATTTCAAAAAGTCTCCTCTGACTGCTATTTTGGGATACCATTCATGATGCCCTCAACCATTTGTGCATTTTTGAAGGTAGTCTCCTATGAGTTAATCATTACTGTTTCTGAATTTGTTACTCTCTATCAGAGACTCTCACCTTGTCTTTTCTGTTTCAAAAGCCTGAAACTCCAGGCCATATTAGATGAAGTAAAGTCAACCTGAACTGATTCCATCACATTGTGAAAAAAAGAGTGTTTTATTATTTCTTTCCCAGTACATGTCTAGAGATTGCATGTTCAGAGATGTTTAAAATAAAGATAGGAAATTACAGTATCAGTGGAAACAGTTTGTGTAGAGTGAAGAAAATAAAACATTTGCCACATTTTATTTTGATACTGAATTATACTGAGTTTATTCGCATGGACCTTATATATATGAAGTTATGTTCTGAAATCAAAAGAAAGTCAACTTTTTGAGAAGCTCTTAATTTTATTAAATAAGTTTGTGCTTAGTAGGTCTGTTTCTCCAGGAACTACATTTATTAATTTTCTAATATTGAAACCATACATTTTACTCTATGTATAGGAATTGTAGACTAATTACTGAATCTAGCCTTTGGATGTAATAAAGTATTCAAGTAAGAACTGGTATTTTTGAGTTTAAAGGATGTAACATCCACAGCATAATATGGCGTGAAGTATGAAGTGTGTTACAATGTTCCCAAGAGCATGGATCTTGTAGACCATTCCAGTTATCCAGTAATAATACCAGAAGAGGTATTATTATCTTAGCCAAAATGATAGAAGACTTTGTGCAAGGATCTCTTCATACTTTGCTGCAGAAAATGTCGTCAGCGATATGAAACAGCAATTGAAAATAATTATTATTGACAAGATCCAAAGTGTAGGTGTTGGTTCTGCAAAATTGACAAGAATATAAAGAGTGTCAACACATAAATATTCCAAATAATGAAAAAGCAGGTAAATTCTTGAATGAATTTCTAAGCTGATGTTCATAAAAGATGCTTTTAAAAATGTTTTTAATAACTTGGCCTGGCCCAGGGCAGAAGATTGTTTCTTGCAATTTATTTTATTTATTAAATCTTATCCAGTCTTTATTACTTCATAAGTAATTAAAGGGTGGATATATATAATTTCTTCCTATAATTATTGATTCTTGATGAATGTATCTTTTCTTTTATGTACACTGAGAGAATTTGCACCAAGACAAATTCCTTGTGTGTCCAATGACACTTGGCCAATAAAGAATCCTATTCTATTCTATTCTATTCTATTCTATTCTATTCTATTCTATTCTATTCTATTCTATTCTATTCTATTCTATTCTATTCTATTCTATTCTTCTTTCTCCTTCTCTTCCTCCATCATTCTGCCATAATAAGAATCCTATGAGGTGAGTTGGGGTGACAAAGAATGACTGACCTAAAGTTACCCAGCCAGCTTTCATGCCCAAGGCAGGACTATAACTCACTGTCACCTAAACCAGCACCTTAACACAAAACTGACACTAACAATCTAACAAATGTGGCCCTGAGAAATTGCTGTACATTGGGGGGGGGGGCTCTAATTCATGAATTATACACAATCTCACATTTCAAATTGCACTTTTGCTACTTCCATCCCTCCAAATTGTGCTGAAATGCAACTATATGTATTGCTGGTACTGTTCAACTAATCCTGATAACAGCACTTGCAAAGGCAATCAATGGAGAATCAGCTCAAGGCAACTCATTTGAAGCAGTAAGAGCCAGTGTACTGTAAAGTTTGCTTGTTTGAATAAGGAAATGCAGATATCAAGAAAGTAAATACCAGCTGTTCCTGAAGCAAGTAAGGCTGTAATTATGTTGATGTATTCCTCCTGCCTGGTGGCTCATCTAGAAAAGATACTATTCTGGGGACATAATCAAGTTAATATGCTTCATAGGTTAAAATCTGATGATAGTCAACCTGCCTTTGTACATGAGCTAAAAAGGAAAGGTTGAAACTGGGACAGTGGAAAGAAAAGCAATCTTCACAGTGGCTAAATCAAACCTGCCAGTTGTAATCTCACTTCTTAGAGAACAGCTGTCATGTAAAAGGCAATATTTAAAGCCAATATGTTTGCATTACAATTATATTTACCTTTCTCATCTTCTGGGCATTATTCATTTCTTGCATTATTGCTCAGTTTCACATTTTATTTTTCATAATGAAGCTTTTTACTCCTCAGTGAACCAGCAACTGCTGTTTGCTGCAGAAAAAAAATCTTGGCATTGTGATTTAGAAAAGTAGGATCACAGATGTTGCAGGTAGTATTTCTTAAGATTAAATCAAAAGGGTCTAATCAAAAGTTTGATGAAAAGAATTCAATTTGAGACTTTTCCAAATCTTTTCAGAGCAAAAAAAAGTAACTTATTTCCAGAGCATTGGCATTACCTCCTGTTTCATGATACAGAAACAACTCAACACAGCCAATTTGCTGTGGAGGGCAACTGGCCACAGGCAACTGGGAGCTTCCCATTCTCACATACCCCAGTGCTACCCCACCATGGGCTATTCAGTGATGGTGGCAGCGTTTGGGCTGTTCAGGGGGGCAGTGGCACTGGTTGGGGCTGGGAGCAGGAAAGTGGCAGAGTCCAGGTGCATTCTATTTTCACACAAACACACTGCCACCGTACCAAGCTCTGGGAAGTTTGAAAATGGAAAGCCGCCACTGCTCTGTGCTCTGACCACCCACTCACTCATCCACCCACCTGCCCAACTCTCCCTCCAGCTACCTGCAACAAGTTGGTGAATTGGCCATAATTAGTTGTCCTGGGACAATTTGGAGGCAGTGAGTTGGCAGAAGCAACTTGGCGGTGGCAAGTTGGCTGATCTGAGTTGTCCCATTCTAGTCATCCTTTGCCTCACTGGACAATCATCATCAGCTCTTAGAATACACTTTTTCAATCCTCAGTTATTCACTCTTCATTACTAAGCACTCAGCTCCTCAGAATATAGAGCTTCACTGGTCACTGGTCACTTTTCTTCCTGTTGAACATCTGTGAGAAACTTTGTTTGGTCTCTGTGTTCTATCACTCAGTCAACTTGATATTCATAAAGCAAATCTCATTGAAAGAAATATGTTATTTAAAATGTCTAACACTTGTGATGAATGCCCAATGGTAACAAATATTCAACTGTATGTTCAAGAGAAAAAAAAATCAAAAGAAATAGAGAATGTAGGGGCACAAGTTTACTGAATATGTGTATCAGGAAATGTTGTTGTTTTGATCAGTCTGTTTGTTTTTTCCTTTATCTTTCTTTGCTCTGCAATAAATTTCTAGGGTGACGTGGCTGCAGCTATATGTAAAACTACATTTCATACACAGGTAGTAGTATTTTATTTATTTATTACATTTATGTGCCAGCCATTTCACAGTTCGAGGCGACTGAGTAATATTGTACCTAATACTGCTTATTTGTAAATGCAATATAATAAAAATGAAGCATAATATAGATCAGTAACAACAGTATAACAATACACCCAATTTAAAGCAGGTTTTAATCTTAGCACAAGATTAATTTCAATCAAATACTGTCACTGTAAAGAAAGGTTGCTCCATTTTCATAAAGATCCTTAAAAAAGCATTGTAAACCTTACAGGCAGGACACCAAACATAATTCAATGGGAAATTGATTCCAAAAAGTTGCAGTTAAGTGGTAGAAAGGCCTAAAATATGAAGTGGTGGTTCTGATGCAAGGGAAAATCAAGTAACCCTGATTGCATGGAAAAGCCAAAAGACATAAGAACATTATTCATATAATGGGATGTTCTTGTATCCACAGCCTAAAACAGGGGTATCAAACTCACACTGTCATGGCGGCATCACGTGACGTATCAGGACTTTTCCCCCTTTCCTAACCAGGCGTGGGCGAGACCAGCGCATGACACATCTGGCCCATGGCCCGAGAGTTTGACAGCCCTGGTCTAGAAGGTCAGTACCACTTAAAACTGATAACACTCCTGAGATCCCAACCAATATGAGGATTGACAGAAAGGAATAGTCATAAATCAGAAAAGATCCAGGATCACATAGACTGCACTATTTTACATCAGAACCAGGGAGTAGAAAATGGATGTGTACAGTATATCAACAAGTACTGCAATAATCCAGGCAAAATATCACCAAGACCTGAACTGCTTAGCTGCTTCAGTAATTTTTAAAAAGTGAATTGGATTCCGTGGATATTTAAAATATAAAAAGTTATTGTAGCTTCATCAAGGAAAGGCTTTAAAAATATTCTTCATCTCTAAGAAATCCCAGATCTTGTTCCATTAATAGAACAGCATGCAAGTACTGGCTGTTATATATTCTTTTTTTCCTACAACACTCAGTAATCTCCCATCCAAAGCAGAGTTTAAAGCCCCTGTCACACTGAACCAACGGATGCAAAGAGGATGTAAAATGGACAAAAAAGCTTGCCATCTGTTGGAAAACGCTATGCATCCGTTGTGTACTCACTGCGGATGTCTTTCATACGCTCTATCCGTCAAACATCCGTCTACTACTATTTCATTCGCTCAGAAAGTTTTGAGCTGCACAAAACTTTTAGAGCGGATGAACTTTCCGCCGCGTACAATCTACATCCACGACACATACGGGCAACAAACGTTCTACGTCCGTTGTCCGTTGATGTATCCTCTCGGCATCCTCTGGACATCTGCGCAACTGGAGGATGTCTGGAGGATGCCTAGAGTATGTGGAAGGACACCTAGCAGAAAACCGACATTTCCTATAAAAAGGGGGAGGAAATCACCTGGATCTCACTTTCAGTCCAGCAGCCCTGGTGTGCAGACCTCTTCAGCCTTGCTCTTGCTCTTCCACATCAGCCATTGATCTCCACCATGGATCATCGCACACTCCTTTTGGTAGCCGCCATCATTCAACACCAGAACCAAGCCCTCTTCAGACTGTTTCACCTTTTCTACACAAAGAGAAGGAGACGTCCAAGAACTGTCTGGGTCCGACGATGGATCGGGAGAAGAGTGGAGTTTGGACTCTATGACAAGCTGATGGTGGAGCTGAGGAATGAAGACCCTCGTGCATTCCAGCACTTCATGAGGATGCCACCAGCGATGTTTGACGAAGTTGTGGAGCATCTGAGACCCAGGTTGACCAAGGCAAACACCAACTTCCATCCCAACCTGGACCCTGCACTGAAGGTGGCACTGACTCTGCGCCACCTGGCCTCTTGGACCACGTACAGGAACATGCAGTATGCCTGGAGGGTGCCACACAACAGCATCAGCATTGTGGTCAGAGAAGTGGTGCAGGCCATCATCGAAGAATACGTGGAGGAGCTCCTCCAGTGCCCCACCACTGAAGAAGGCTGGAGGAAAGTTGCAGAGCAGTGGTATCAGAGGTGGAACTTTCCCCACACCGTTGGAGCCATAGATGGGAAGCACGTGGCCTGCAAAGCTCCACCCAACTCAGGGTTCTATTATTTCAACTACAAGGGCTTCTTCAGCATCATCCTATTTGCCATGATTGATGCTGACAACAAGTTCATGTACATCGATGCTTCAGGCAACGGCTCAGCTTCAGATGCCCAGATATACAATGCCAGTGACCTCAAGGATGGGCTGGAACGCAACCTCATCATGCGTTTTCCAGATCCAGACCCCCTACCCAATGACACACAAGATGTGCCCTACTTCATCGTGGGGGATGAAGCCTTCTCCCTCAGAACCTACCTCATGAAGCCCTACACTTCAAGATACCTCACCCGTGAAGAGAGGATCTTCAACTACAGGCTGTCCAGGGCAAGACGGGTGGTGGAGAATGCCTTTGGCATCCTGGCCAAGAGGTTCCAAGTACTTCTCACCACCATGCAGCATCACCCACAGACCGTGAGGAGCATCGTGGAAGCTTGCTGCATCCTACATAATCTCATGCGCATCCGCGACCCAGTGTTGCAGAACAGGCTTGTGGACCATCAACAAGGGAATGGGGACATGGAGTCTGGTGAATGGAGGCAAGGACTAAACCTGATAGACACTGTGGATGTGCAAGGCCCCAACAGAGCTTCACATGAAGGAAAGAAGCAGCGCAACCTCCTGAAACACTGGTGCAACTCCCCAGCTGGAGCAGTGGAGTGGCAAGACAGGATGGTAGATGCTTAATGGATGCTTCCTTCAGCCTGTCTCATCACATGGATGAGATTGTGCCATGTATGTTGAGTGGCCCTACAATGAACAGGGAATTTAAGAAAGAGTTGTGTTTATGTTGAAATGTGTTGATGAATGATTAAATTGTTATTGATAATAAAGGGCCATAGGTGTGGCACCTGGGAGGGTGGACCATACAGTCCCACTATGCTTGCAGTGGAGGCTTATCTATCCCACAGCTATCCTTACCCATCCCACAACTATCCATCCCATGGCTATCCTTACCCATCCCACAGCTATCCATCCCACAGCTATCCTTACCCATCCCACAGCTATCCATCCCACAGCTATCCTTACCCATCCCACAGCTATCCATCCCAAAGCTATCCTTACCAATCCCACAAGCATGCAAAGGCTTAACCCTTTTTTCAAAGGGTTTATTAAATAAAAAAATGAACCAAGTGTGTGAAGCAAAGATAACCTTTATTAATAACAAACTGTGTGACTTTATTGAAAAGCAAAATGACCCAAGTAAAATGTCTTTAAGCAAAGATAAGGTGAACAGATAACAACTCAGTCTCTGGCACTCTTTTCAGTCACTCTGAGGCGTGCCCATGGTCTCAGATGTAAAGGGGCCAGGGACTGTGGAGTGCTGGTCTGAGGCGCCATTGGGGTGCCTGGCCCCGAGAGTACAACAGGAGATGGTGTGTGCAGGAAGCTCTCAGAGAGTTGACTCAGTCCCATGAGGTTGAGAGGCACTTCCTCAGGGACCTGGGATGTGAGGCCCAACACTGATGACAGATGTTCTGAGGAAGGTCTTGGCTGTGGGGTGGAGGAAGGAGGAGTGTAGTGGGGCTGTCTGGTCTGCAGCTGGGTCAGCTGAGGCGTCTGTGGCATCCGAGGAACCTGGGCCTGGACTGGGAAGGGCTGCCTCTTCTGTGGGAAGTCCTGGTAGTGGTGGGCTTGGTAGGCGAGGGGCTGCTGAAATCCGTGGAAGGGCTGTGACATCGGCTGGGGTGGAGGAGCAGACCTGGAGTGGGTAGGAGCAGGTTCAGATGGACCTGGAGGGTGGTGCAGAAGAGCTTTGATCCTCTCCTTCATCACCTGGTACTGGGCCTTGGGCATGTCCATGAGGATCTGGCTCACGTACGTGATGAAGGGCTTGCGATTAGAGGATGGTATGCCGAAGTGGACCAGCTGGGAGAGGAGATCTGTGCTGGCCTTGATTGTGTCCCTGATCTCCAAGAGGACAGTGTGGCTCTATCTCTCCGGTCTGCCTCTCTGCCTGCTTTCTGTGGAGGTGGAGCTGGGTGTGGGTGTGGGTTGGTCTCTGATGGCTGCCTCTTCTTGCTCCATCTGAGACAGGGGATCCTCCACATCCTCTGGCATGGGGAGTGCAGCTGTGTGGGGGGGTCTCTGTCGTGGGGCCCTCCAAAGACACCTGCCTGGACACGGTAGCTGTCTCCTGGCTGGAAGAGGAGTGGCTCTCTGTGGGCTGTCTGAGGGAGAGGGTTGACAGAGGGGCTGCTCCTCGGTGGTGGATCCCACCCTTCAGGCAGCTGCACCTGGCCATGACATAGGTCTCCCAGTCAGTGAGCTTGACAGCGGCCTGCCCAGATTTCTTCAGGTGCAGCTTGCCATACCAGGTGTGCATATGCTTCCACCATCCCAGGAGGACATCTGAAGTGTAGCCCAGGCTCTCCGCCTTCTATCTCCACACTGCCTGCTTCCACTTGGTGTCACAATAGAGCCTGTGGCCCTTCCTCCACAGGTACTCGTTCTCCCTCAGCCATTCCAGCACCTCCTCCTCATGGTCCTCGGAAATGGAGTACTATTTCCTCTCCCCCTTCTCCTTACCTTGCCTCTTTCTCCTTCTGGCAGGGGCTTCAGGGCCTTCAGCAGCAGGGCTTGGAGGGGCTTGGGGCTGGTCCACCACAGCAGCAGCAGCAGGAGAAGCACCAGCAGCAGCAGGAGAAGCACCAGCAGCACCAGCAGGAGAAGCAGCAGCACCAGCAGAAGAAGCACCAGCAGCACTAGCAGCACCAGCAACACCAGCAGCAGCAGCAGAAGAAGAAGCACCAGCAGCAGCAACACCAGCAGCAACACCAGGAGCAGCAGCAGCTTCAGAGTCAGCACCAGGGGGTAGGATGGTGTTTCTGTCCTTCTTGCCAGGGAGTAGGCACAGTCTTCCTCTTCTTCCCCATGGTGTTTTCTCAAGATGTCTCTGGCAGCAGGGATTTCCTCTGAATGGTGACTGCTTGCGAGCTGCATCCTTTTATATCCGCGGAGCTTCCGCAATTCATCCTCCCCACATGCGCAGTGAACGCTTTGCATCCGCTAGGCATCCGCTAGGCATCCTATAGGCGTCCGTGACGCATCCGCGTCATCTGCTATGCATCCACTATGCATCCATTCCTTCCGCTTCGCTGTTCTCCCCCGGAAGCCCTGCGGATGTGTCATCTGCTTCCATCCGCTTTCATCTGCTAGGCTTCCTACGAACGTCCGCTTTACATCTCCGCTACATCCTCCCCACGTCCGTTCCTTTCCGTTTTGTCTGCTCTGTTTATGCAAATTTGGGGCACTTTTGAGAGCGGATAACAACGGATGGAATATTTGCTCATCCGCTGTGTCTTTTTTACATACGTTTTGCATCCGTCGGCCAGTGTGACCTAGCCTTAACTGATTGTCCCAAGATCTCTGACTAATCATAGTCAGTTCAGATCTTTGAATCTATGGCTATTCCTCTTATTACCATGTATCACATTTTAAAGTTATATTTTTACCCAGTCACCTAGTTTGAAGATATTCTTTTGAAGCTCTTCACAGTTTGTTTAAATTTTCACTGTTCTAAATAATTTGGTTGCACCATAAAATTGGCTTCTCCTCATTTTTTACTCCAAATTATTTATAAATACAACTGAATAACCAAAGTTCCAACAGAAGTTTAGAAGATCTCCCTGCTTACTTCACTTGATTGTGCGCTGTAATCGAACAATTTGCAATGAAATGAAATTAACTTTTGCTACATGTTTTTTGGTTTCAGGAGAACAATGCATTATCCATTTCTGTCATTTATAATGATTTATTATCATAACTCCATACATGGTAAATCTTGCCTGTAATCAACAATGTTTTAATGTGACCTTGGATCTTTATTGTCTCCCTAAATGGATACTTCCAGATGGAATGTGTAACATTAATAACTCCGTTAGGCAAACACCCATATGGTTTTGTTAACTATTGTTTGTTTATGGAGACATTTGTTTGCTGCAAATTAACCTATAAATGAAGATAGATTGGATTTTTTTAAGAGATGCGGGGGAGTGTATATGGTGAAAATTACTATTACTTTACTATTTTTTCTAAAGGGTATTCCAAATAGAATATAGAAGATAATAAAAAAAGTTTTTGTATAACAGTTTTATTAACTGTTATAGTTACAATAATAAAAACTAACACAACCTGAAAAGAACAGAATAAAAGGGAGTAGAAGGTGCAGAAAAGAAAGAAAAAAGTTGAAAAAATAGAAAAAAGAAAAAGAAGAATGTAGTAAAGAAGAAATATGGACAGAAGTGACTTTCCATCTTCATCCCAAATATAAATAATTTAAGTAATAAAAATACTTATTTATACTTGTGATGAAGATGTTATGTTAAAATACAACAATCTCTTTGTCCATATCCCATTCCTTATGTCTAAGTAAACTGATAAAGCATTACCATTTCAGTCCTGATGTCAACAAGTCCATTAAAGAGATAACAACGTATATATCTTAAAGTTGATCAAATAAACCAATTTGTATTTCTTCCTTTTATTTCTAACAATCTTAATCTTTAGGCACTCCCTATAATGTTGTAAAATTTAGTTTCTCTTCATTTTTCATTATTCTTTTTCACAAACTTCTTCAAATCTTTTACAAACATGTTTTGGAAATCCAATATAGGAAAATTATCCGAGTCACTCTCTTGATTTATTGCTTGTATATCCCTTTTAATTATTAAGATATCCTCTGGTTTCTTTTGCATATTGAGTTTAACATCTTGTTATGTCATTCTTGGAGAAATCCACTTTCAGTTTGAAGTTGAACTCAGTCTTGATAGGTAGAAATTATTCTTCTTTTATAACATTGTTTAGATACAGGCATACACTTTTAAATTTAACTTCTAGGTCAGTTGTTCAAAAATATCCTTAGTCTGTTTGTAACTTTCTAAAACCAGAGATTTAATCACCCCTTTGCTATTTATTAAAAAGATGTTTTTTTAAAAATTCTTAAACTATAAATATAACTTCTTTTACTAAAAATTAAAAGAAAACTCATCCAAGCAGTGCTATCAAACTTGTCAATCCAAAGGTTCCTAATAGCTGAAAGAGCAGTTAACAAGCAATTTCAGAAAGGGATTCAAGTTCTAATACACTCTTTTGGGTGACTTTGGACCAGTCATACTCCCTCCAACCCAGAATGGGACAACTTGCCACAGCCAACTCACTGTGGCCAATTCTTCATGGCCAACTCATCACAGCCAACTCACTACGGGGCAACTCACTGTGAGACAATTTAACAATTCAATGTAATTATTTTAAATAAAAAAAGATTTTAATTTTTGTCATTCACATTTCATCCTGTCCCTCCCTTTTCATCCTTTCTTTATTTCTTTGATTATTAGTATAACTCTTGTCCCACAGTGAGTTGTCCCACAATGAATTGGACATGGCAAGTTGTCCTGCAGGAAGTTGGCTGTGGCGTGTTGGCTGTGGCATGTTGGTAATGGGGCCATGGTGAATTGTCATAGACCACCCCCCAACCCAACCTCTCTGTTGTGGGAAAGAATAGGAAAAGGGAGCATTATGTATCCTGCCTTGAATTCCTCTAAGGTGTCATTTAAATGTGTCTGACCATATATTTATCATCATTTATTCAATGTGAAGTTCAATATGATATATTATTTATAGAAATAATTGTTAGTATTGAGTAAACCTTGTCTCAGTCTGGGAAGGACTTTATTCTGAATCATGTTTTATTCTAAAACTTGGAACTTTACAATTATCAGATTATCCTTCAAGAGTTTAAATATATTTATTCTTTTTTCATTCTGAATATAATAGGATCCAACCACTAGAAACCAGTAAGGCTCTTTTTTCTCATGTCTCTCTGGATAGTCAGCTATCTTTAATTTTTCCAGAGAATCCCTACATAAACAGATTGATTTTGAAATTGTAAAAGGTAGATCAAACACGTGTGCAAGCTTACTAATCCACGTCCTACCACACAATGTGCATAGAAATTCTTGTCTTACTATTTTCAGTTGAAAATAAAGGTCAAGAAGAAAGTTATATGATCTTGATGAGATAGTATGCCTAACTTTTTACAGCATTAGGATTTGCATGCTTGACTGCACCTTTCATTTGTGTCTGTATGCATGTTCCAGCTTTTTACATTTGGTTAATCTATTTTATTATTAAAACTAAAATCTGATTCATTATTCATTCAATAGAAGCAGCATATTTTTTTGTTTCCCTTTTTGTTCAGCTGTACAGCCTGCTTGCCATGGTGCAAAGAAACCCCACCAACTATTTTTCAAAGACATATCCTTGTAACCTCGCTTCCATCTCACTGCTACGCTGTTCTGAAGCAGCTTGTGGTGTTCTAGTAGAAAGAACTATTTTGCTTCATATTGCAAGACAAGTCCCCTTACATGGACATAAGGCATTTGGAGGAAAGTATTCACGAGCCAGCAAATTTCTGAGCTCCATTTGGTCCTGCAGGTCTATTCTGAAACTCCCCTCTTGTCCAGTTGCTGGGCTCTGTGCCTTTGTAAACATTTTGAGGTTGAACATCTCTTTCATATATAGAGTCAAATCTTTCTTATTTTGGAGAAATTAGACATGGGAATATTGATGTAAGTTATAATGTAGGTCTATCAGAGCATCAATATTCCAATTGATAAGAAAAAATAAAGTTATCTGTTTCATGGCA
>BLBF01000031.1:7653442-7670942 GCA_015471245.1 Laticauda colubrina
CACTTGGGCAAAAAAATCTGATTGCTGTCGCCCATGGATTGCCATGAGACTTTAAACATGTCACCTTGCACATTGTCTGTAAGAAAGACACCATGGACATGGTGTAGGAGAAGAAAGGGGGAAAGTAAAACAGGTCTAGAGGCAGAAAGTTGTAGGGGGCTGTACTTTCTCTACTGATATATTTTCCTCCCATTTCAAAGTTTGGAAGAAGGCACATGAACATAACAATGAAGGACTCTCAAATTATTTTTCTCCTGACAGAAGCACCTTCAGATTCTCTCCCAGCAGGATAATATAATCCAGACAATACATTATTGTATTATTTCTGTTTTTTTGACTTGTCAAGGAACTCTCAGATTAAGATTCCAACGAGACACTATACTGTATACCCTTGATAGCATCTGCAAAGTTCTACAAGATTTGGGATGAGGGAGGGTGGGATTTTCTATTAACATGTCATTATTTATATTTAAATACATTTATATACATTTTCTATTTATATTTCAGTATATTTTGTGCAGACCCCGGCATGCACGTGTCACCTCTCCTGCAGGAGCTGCATTGGTTGCCTATTTGCTTCCGGGTGCAATTCAAGATGCTGGTTGTCACCTTTAAAGCCCTTCATGGCTTGGGACCAGGTTATCTGAGGTTGTGTTGTCTCTTGCCAGTCACATCTACCCAACCCATCAGACCGGGGAGGCAGGGAATGATGGAGGTCTCATCCCTGAGGGAGATACACCTGGTGCAACCCAGAAAAAGGGCCTTCTCTGTGGTGGCTCCCACCCTCTGGAACATAAAAAATTAGAATGGTCCCCACTCTTCCGGAAGGCGCTGGTTCTGCAACGGGCCTGGGGAACCCAGAGCGGAACGAAGCCCATCAAATGGCTCATGTGATCTGTTGTCAGGGCGAGGGGTGGGAATTGGGGGCCGATTTTTTTTTTTCAGATTTTGTTCTACTGTACTTTATTAATTTATTTGATTCTTTTTGTTAGTTTTTATTGGGTTTTTTAAAATATGGTTTTACATTCTGTAAGCCGCCTCGAATCACCATGGGCAAACAGACAGCAATATAAATTCAGTAAATAAATATTCATTCAGGTCTTATTAATCTTGGTGTCCTTTTTTCCCTGTTTTCTTATTTTTGTTTGTTGCTACTATGGTGGCAGCTGTTAATATCAACAGAGCTGCTTGGTAGAGGTTGCATATGATACACTAGGTATATTTCTTTTTCTTTTTCCCAGAATGCTTGAGATGTTGCATCATTCTAAAGTATTTTATCCAAATTAAATAAATGGCACTGCCATTTTTCTAATAGTGAATCTGAATTTTCCAGACCTGTATCTGCTGGGAAAATAAAATGGGCCCAGTGTCCAATCTTCGTTGCTAAAATCACTGCCACTGCTGTAATAGATATGGACAAGTAACTCCTCACTTCCACATGTATGAAAAAAATAGTAAAAATAGTAGAATGAAATACTGGTATATGCTTGGTTGTAATTGTTCTTTTCTAATGTAGTTGTTTCAAAATAATGGGAAATTGTGCTTCATTTTGATTGCATTTTGTGATGAAATAAATAGATGCTCCTAATCAGAGTCACTCCATAGTATTTAGCAATGTAAATGAATGAAATGATTACTAGGGTATGAACTTTCTTCCATTTAATCATGATTCAAACAATAAGATGCCATAGTGATATATTAGAAATTATTTGCTGCAGTTCTTAATTTATCCTTAGCCTAAGAGACAAGAAAAGTTGTTTTTTTGTATTTGCCATGCAGATGGACCTAAGTTGGTTTTCCAATTAAGAGCTGGAAATCCTGGGAGCCTGAAAAACCATCACTAATTAAGGAAGGCAATGCCTACTTGATTGATTACGTGCTGTCAAGTTGTTATCGACTCTTACTGACCACATGGATAGATTTTCTCTATGATGATCTGTCTGATTTGATCTTTTAGCTCTTTCAACGATTTCCCCATCACCACTGTAACTGGGTCTATTCACTCTACATAGTTTACACAATATTACAATTCAAGTCTAAACCAGTTTATCCCAGGCTGATTCCTTAAAGCTGCTGATGACAAAGATCCAGGTTATGTGATGAATTGTGTTATCCTGCTAAATCTAGCCCATCCTTCCTGGGCCAGCAGAGAAGGCCGACTGCAGTTCCCATTGGCCAAAGCACTCCAACTGTTGGGATCTAGAAGAAGAGACTTCTCTGCCTCACACCCACCCTTTGGAACATCCTGCCTTCCAGAGAAAGATTTGGCCCAACCTCCGATCATTTCATAAGGGTCTAAACTAAAGACTGGCTATGCAAGTTGGCCTGGGGACCCAATGTGGGAGCTCAAGTCTGAAGTGGCTACTAGAGTGATAGTAGACTCCACCTCCCCTCCATTTCCCTGCTCTCCACTCATCCATCTTTTTTAACTAATTATATTGATGCATTTCCTTTGTTTCATTTTTTCTGTTTTTTTTTGTCCTTGGTATTTGTATTGTTCCATTTTGCTTTCCTTTTTGTTTAAACTTGCTTTTTATTTCTTCATTTTTAATGGTTGTGAGCCACCTTGAGTAGCCCCATTGTGAGATAGGTCGTAAATAATAGTGCTACAATTTCAAAAAAAAATTCTTCATCAATAGAGTCAGGACATTCTGGAATCTTTGTTTGAATATAATTGAAATGTACCAAATCCAGATTTTTATTATGACAGTCATAGGCCAGAAGTAATATGTATTGACTATACCAGATTTAGCAAAAGCTGGCCGAAAGCAATGTTTGGAAAAGAACACCACTGAAGAGGGGGGGAAATATTGTGCAATTGGTGCATCCTATATTGCTGTTTCCTTGCACACTTTGAAACACTATGAGATCATCATGCCATAAAGCAGTTACTGATAAAGTTGCAAGCGGACGTAAGACTGCTAATAAAAACATTAGAAATACCTTGCATCTCAGATGAGTATTTAATACATCCATACACTGTACTACTGCTGCTTTCCTATTTTAATCCATGCTACAGATAGAGATAATAGAGAAAAAAAATGTATATGCATGATACCAATTTCCCATTTCATTTCAAAAACAGGCTAAACCTTATACAAACTTGATTATGGAAAGATGTCTCCTGGTTGTTGCATTAAGACATTCATTTTTTGTATTTCTACAGTATGAGTCAACCATGTAAGTGTCTCCACATCCTTTTTCATGAGAAAACAGCTGAAAAAAATACATACATTTTTTTAGAAAGATGTTTTCCAGAATCTTTTGGAATGGTGTTGGAGAATGGTTACTTTTCACTATGTTTAAAATAAGGATACAAGATTATAAGAAATGGAGGACAGCAGGGCATTTGCAGTCTGAATAGCTGTGTTGAGAAGAAAAGTTTGGCAGATGTGACTGGTCATAGAGGACCACAAATCTGCAGCTGCTAAAATTCTCCATTAATGCAGCTGTTAAAAGCTCAAGAACCTTCTCCTGTCTGTATCTGATCACCTTGCTCATATGTATATTTTTAATGCTCCCCTTAGAACTCACACAATCCTCAGAACTGCAAAATGGATGAAGAAGACTAATCCTTAAAGAATAAAGTGATTTGCTAGATCTCACACCACCCTTTCAACAAATAGGGGTTGCTTACTCCAGATTTTAGGCGAAAAGTAACAGCTGTACAATTCTATTTGGGCCTCACAAGTCAGACAGTGAAAATGCCTCCTCAAGAAAGTCTAAATTACTTAGGCTGAGTGCCAGATCCTCTAAAAGGCAAACTCTGTGCAACATAGCTCTTTAATGCCACAGGCAGCTGGTCACTGTCTGTGCCATGTCTGAGGACACAATGAGTCTGGATGAATGGCCTTTGCCCAAATAACTAGAGATAGTCACGGAGCACAGAAAAGAGTGGAGCTTTTATAAAACTGAGTTGGTATCGGGGTATAGTGGTTCATTACTGAGATACTGCATGGGAAGCACTGGGAAATAGCTGAAAGTTGGTATTCAGTGTTGTTGATGAAATTCCTTATTTGTTGTTGATTTGCATTACTTTCACTTTTAGAGGTCAAAATAGAATGTCAGCATCACTTCTCTAAATATAGAAAAGAATATGCAGTCAACAAAAAACTCCTCAGAATTAAGTTCTATTGAGTTCAGCAAAATTTACTCCACATGATGTGTATATACAGTTCCTGCCAAATAAAAATTATTAAAACATTATTATCAAGCTGCACATCTGGGTTGCAAAAATCTAAATAGTCCTGAGATGCCAGGAAAAACATAAAGATAACCAAGTTTTGCTGCCATCTGGTGGACATCCAGATTTTTGCAGAACAGGTTTCTTGAGCTATTGCTTATTAAAATGGGATAAAAATGAAGTATATAGCTGCAAGTTATTTGTAGAATATGCATTTTTTTCTCATTGCCAACAATCCTCCTTCCTTGAAATGAATTAATGGTCATGTGCTCATGTATGCAAAGAACTCTGGAGATATGTTTCTAACTGTCACTGCTAAAAGCAAAAAAAAAATAGACATGACCATTAGTATAAAAAAATTCTATATGTGGAATAACATGTGAAAAGTATTAAGTCTATTCTTTATTATATTAGTGAAACTGCAGTTGGCTTCATTTTGTTTAATGGAGCACTAATATTAATATTTGAATAAGAAAAGAAAATAAGTCTGATGTTTCATGGAAGAAATAAAAATATTGTCCACAGTTTAAATTACATATTTGAAAGCAGTGACTAATTTAAAATTTACAGCATGTCAGTGATATAAGTAAATTACAAACTTCGATGTGTATTGCAGACTCCTCAGGCAAGGATTTTTCTTGTTGCTTATATTATTCTATAGATACCATGTTCACAAATGCTGTTCAATATCATCATCATCCATCATCCATTTGTACTTTCTTTTCTGGCCACGGAGTGCTCAAAGTTGCAATCCATTGGAAAGCTTGTCTATGCAAACCCAAGTGCACAGAAAGAACTCCTTGTGTCACTATGTGTAGTGTTAAATAGTTTTACTTGCACTGTAAATACCCTTTGACAAAAGGTAATCTTGAATGATGGGGCTCCCATTTGATGTATGCCCCACTGTCATCATGTATGTTTACATCACTGAAATAATTATTCTGGGAATGAAGAAGCAAACTCATGTGATTTGTTTATTTTAAAGTTCAAAATGAAGCACTTTAAAGTAGTTTACCAGTTCTTTAAACTGAATCTCCTCAAGGATACTGACTGATTTTAAAAGCAGAAACATTCTTTTATTGTGGGGTGGGGGAGGAGTGTGAATAGCATAGGCCAGGAGCAAATGCTGTCTGGCTTCACCCAGTGAGATCTCCGGGAAGCCAAGATGGAGGCAAACAGAGGGGTTAATTTAACCAAGCATAGCTGTGGCTGTTTGTGGTTGTCCCTGACAGCACGGCTGGCTGAAAAGCACCTGTGTTTGCTCTCTAGCTTTCTCCAATCTGCTAGAAAATGGCCCGAGCATGTCACATGGCTGCCTGATAGGCCAAGCACCATGGGAATACAAAAGCTGGAGCTTTTAGCAGAGTTAATCATTAATGTGCCTTTTCTTTGTCCCATTCAGGAGTGCTGACAAGCGCTTTGATATTTCATATTTGCCACCAGGTCAGTTTCAGTCATAACCATGTACTAATTGAACACATTGATTCACTGCATGGCTGTACCTGAACCTTTCTGAAAATCTGAATTCAACCTCTTTTCTCTCTCTCTCTCTCTCTTTTTTTTTTTAAGTTTTGCTTTTTTAAAACTGGGTAATGCATATGTTTGTTTTTATAAAGCACCCTCAGATCCACAGTTAGTGAACATCAAAGTGATTCTTTAAAAAAAAAACCTATTGTTCTGAAACACTTTTAATTTGTACTCAGAATATACACAAAACACACACTGTCATCAATCCCGAAAAATCATTTAATTTATTACTCCAGGTTTAAATTATTATTGCATAAGATTACAATTTCTATAAACAAGATAAACTGAAATACTCCAGTGAATCTTATTATATACTTACACTTCCTGTGAAAATGTTGCAGTATTTGATACTTTCTCTCTACATTTTTGTGAGATATATTAAAAAATATAGTGTAAAATATGTCAAGTAGCAGAATTCCACCAAATTACATTTTAAAAAAAGTTCAATGATTATACTGGGAAACAGCATAAACTTTCATTTCTTATTGAGAGTGATGAATTTACAGGTGTTTCATTCTGGCTAGATTATGTTCCAAAATATTAAGGATGACAAATGAACCATAAAGTCAAAGCAAAATTTACCCTCTCATCAACTCAATTTTAAAATACTGGGAAACTTGAAATGTTTTAATGAGTCTTTCTTCCTCAGATTTAGCAACTTGGGAATCTGGTTAGTCTTTTGTAGCAGGGTGACCACCAACAGCCTGCACTTACAGACATAGTTTGGTAACTCCAGGAAAGCAAACTCTTTCATCTTGGAAATTATTCAGCAAAATTCATAAAGCTTGCTTTCCTTGCCCTTCAGCAACCCAAGAGTGAAAGTATCTTGAAGTCAAAAGTTGAGTGTCGCTTTTTGTGACTGACTTTGAAAGAAAAAACAATTCTCAATTATGAACTGGATATCAAATAAAATCTTTTCCATACCTTTCATATGTTTTGTTGGGACCATGTGGGCTGTTCCAAGAGGACCTTACAGGGGTGAGGGAAGATAAAGGAATAAGACAAAGGGGAAACAAACTCTCCTTCCTTTCTAATCCATTCCTGGAGTTCTTCACAGGTGCCATTTTGTTTTCCATATTATAAAGTACCAGGAAATCATTTTAAGCTTTTTACTTCCTTGCTTCTCACTTGCTTCCAGAGTAGAATCGAATTTGTATTATGGTCACAGACCAAAGTTACAGATAGAAACAGAATAAAATAAAACAGAATAAAAATATGAGGTGGTAGGCTTATCAATGGGCAGTCAAAATGTGTCTAATTTTACAAGCAGTATATAAAACTATTTGGCTATGTTCAAGAAGATTGAATAGAATTGATTTGTTAACAATCGTACATTAAAAAGATCAAAACTTCCTAGATAATTTATCAAATATGGAGTTATGAGGTATGTCTAGGATCTCATCAATGATACAGTATTACAAGATACAAACAAGGGTCCCTTGTTTGTAGGGCAGTCTTAGACTTTATTGTGGGAGGTTTACCAAATCACCTATGACTACCAACTCTAAATTCAACTTATATTGGCTGATTTTGATTGAGATTTACGATGGAGCATTATAGGTTTTTTTTAATTTATTTAGTTGGCTATGAGGGAATCTAATTAATCCAAACATTATTGCATTATTGTTCTAATTTAAGTTTTTTTATTTAATCCTTTAAGTTCCCACTTAAAAAATAAAATAATTGTTCAAAAAAGTGACTGGTAGAGATAAATGTTCTATTTTTGCTACTTTGTTTAACAATTGTATTACTTTTTATTCTCGTTCAGCTTTGCTTTAAACTCTGCTAAAAACAAATTCTACAGGTTTTAAATAAATAATTTGGAGAAAATTATATTGGATTGTGTCAGTCCCAAAGCCTTCCCTTTTGCACAAAGAGCCAACTTAAGATGCTTTCTCCAGCTCTTCTCATTCAGAAGCCTCATGACTGCCCAGATTTCATTACTCTTTATTAAATAATGTATACTTGCAGGGTATAGCATTTAACATAATAATATGTACAGAATAACTGGTGATAGCATCCATTAATCTGACATTATTAACAATCTTGGTGTAGAATGAAAGAAAAAAGGAAAAATGTCTCTAGCATTTCAATTCCTTATTAGTAACATGAATATTCAAATGCCATCTGTAGTTGCTGCTTTATTTGTTTCCCCATTTTAATTTCACAGTATGAATGAGTCCCTTTGTAGTAATAGAGACAAATGCAAAATTTTCCTTTCCTATAAAAATAGTTTGTTGCGTTAAACAATTACACAAGAGGTCATTTAAAATAATAAAGCTTGTTTTAGCAATGATACAATGCCTCATCTTAGATTAATATTTCAGATAAGTAGATAACAGTCTGCCTGAATGAGGATATGGCTCAAACAAAGGTTTCTGTTGAGCAGAAAAAGGTGAAAGACAGATGGGTTGTTAAACATTGCCAGCATACTTTGCTGGTGCCATTCAGCGGTCATTGCTAACATTAACAAGGGGCATTGTGTGTTTCCTCTTGCTCATTTCTATGGCTAAACCAAATAAGGGGAAACATATGGTGGACATTTTGTTCTCTGTAAAATGTACCTTCCTCAGGCATTTGGAGTGGGTAAATGTTTTCAGTGCAGCAGTATAGTGGTATTTCTTCATATTTTCTTTGACATATATTCTGTCAGCACTCCCCATATACTGCTCTAAAGCAGGGGTGTCAAACTCGTGGCCTGTGGCCCAGATGCGTCACATGCTGGCCATGCCCACCTATTTTAGTGGAGGAGGAAAGTCGCAATATGTCACATGACAATGCAAGTTTGACACCCCTGCTCTAAAGCAAAACAAGAGTAAATCAACTGTGACTTTATATGGATTCCTTTATTCAGCTTTTCTTCATATGCGCTTCATGACTATGTCAGTGTAGTTGCTGCCTTTGCACTGAATTAACTTTGTTCCCCTTCCATTATGTCATTAAATAGCCATATCTCAATGGCTTCATTATAATTTCACTGCAACTGGAGAAAGACCATTTTTGAAATTAAAAGATGGAAGCAAATGTTCAGTGCTCCGCATAGCATGCGTGGATGGTAGATGTGGGGTGAATGTTTTGCACTGACACCTGAACAAATATTCCAGAGGTAACAACTTTAGTAAAATATCAAAGATGGTATGAAAAAAAGAAAAAGATAAACCTGTGATTTATAGATTTGATTAGAAAAAGTAAATTATAGAACAAGGGAAATTATGATGTTAAAAAATCAGAATGCATCTATCTAATAAGATATTGCCTTGCTATTTACCTGCTGTATATACCTTATTTTTCACTCCATAAGACACCCCTTTTTTTTTTTTCCCCAAAAAGTGGGTGGAAACATCTGTGCATTGGTGCTGGTCCTTTGGTGAAAGCAGCCAGGCCGCGGGGTGAGGTCCTTTTATGGTGCTGAACCCCACCTCTTCTTTGTCATTACCCGCCTCTTCTGTCTCTTTTCTGCAGTGCAGGAGTTAACAGGCAGAGCTGGCACATGAGAGGGCATCTATCTGTGGTCCTCTCAGGCTCTGCCTGATTTTTTTTTTTTCTTGTTTTCCTCCTCTAAACCCAGGTGTGTCTTTTAGTGCAAAGAATAAAACAAGTGTTAGTAGTTAAATGATGAAAATTTAAATATGCATGTATATGTAAGGTCACTATTCATTACCCACAAGCAGGTACTGGTCCTTACTGTCAAAGAATGATTCCTTACATCTATAGGTTTCTTTTTCATAAGGAAATTATGAAATTTCATATTTGAAGAAATTAACAGATGTCTTCTCTCTCCAAAAAGGGCTAACTTTTACCTGTTTTGTTGTAGCCAAATAGTTTTCATGTTGAATGGGATGAATAAAAGCAGCAGCATACATTTTTATTTTGCTGAAAATGTAAAATTTTTCCAGTTCAGTCCTCATGAGATCTGTGGTTGCCTAGCTATCTGGACTGCAAGAAGAACCTGTATCACAAAATCTGCTATTTTAAAATTTATATACACTTAAACTATCCAGTCTTCAACATAAGATTTCAGAGAACTGGGTATGCTAAGCCAATCATCAATATTGTAGGTTTCTGTTTGTAGTATTGCATAAAAGACCATCCCATTCAGTGAATCTCCATCCAATAGTCTAGTTAGAAGGCCTCTGCTGAAAATAACAATCTGTTCTGTTGTTATATTCAAATATATATCAGAGATCATTCTGTTTAGAGTGGACAATGAATTCTGTTTAATGATTAAAAATAGGTTCTACAACAAAAAATTAGCATGTTTTAGTATTTAGTATCTTTTTAAAATCCACTTTGAAAAAATCCTTAATGGCCTCAGTCTTCCCGATTGGTTTACAAATAAAAAGACTACATTGCATAATTTTTTAAAAAATAACTATAGTTTGAAATTTCAATGTAATTGCTTTAAGGATCTTCCGGCACTACTCTTGATACCATCCTATAGATCCACATTTGACATAGGCTAAAGAGGGTCTTTGATGCTGGGATGCTGCCCTGCAAGTTTTAACAGATATTAAAACTATATTTAGTGATGTTGGCACTTGAAATCCAAAAATGGCATTGTCAGACTAATGATTTCCACTGTTATATAGTATTGTTGCTTTTATATTTAATTGCATTCATGTGTAAATTTAATTATTTACCATACCCTGGCAATGCCTCACATGACCTGAAGGATATACATAAATTTGTGCTTTTTTATGTCAATCAAAAGCCCCATTAAAAAAAAAAAACTCACTATGCTACATGATAAATTGTTTTCATTTATAACGTTATCATAGGTATGAGATCCTGGTTTTGGGGGGGTTTTTTGTTTGTTTGTTTTTGGAAAAAAAGATAATTTTTCAAGTCATGATGGAGAGGGAGGAGCAAGGAGGAAAGAGGGGAGAAATAAGATGATTTATTAGGCCCTGGATGGCTTATAACATCCAATATTCAATTAGAAACAAAACTAACCATAAGAATCCTGACAAAAACAACTGTAACAGCAAAAAATAACAGGACAGGATCCACTAACACGTTAGCCCATGGCCTAAGAACAGAGCCAGGCCTTTCCAGAACCCCAGAAAAGAAGTTTCTCTCCACATCTGCACGTAGATGCTGTTCCAGAGGGTGTGATAGCATAGATGTCCACTTCTTCAGTCTACAAGATGACAATGTTTAATTGAGGGGACCTGGAGCACACCCCTCATTCTGCTGGGATGTACTGGATCCAGATGCAGATTAACATACTCATGCTGTGTAGTGCTTGTGATTCAAAGGGAAACAATGCCCAGAATTCGCAGCTATATACTCACATGCCATGTCAGCAATACTTCAGCCAGATGGATGTTTTGTAAACTGCAACACTTGCCCAAGGCTTTAAACCACAGAATGTTTTGACTAAAACTATTTTCAAAAATTTACTGTTGGATGTATCTTCTGATATTCCATGTTCAATGAAAAATAGTTTTGTCTGTCACTGATGGCTAACCTTTTCAGCACCAAGCGCGCACATGCACATCCCCAAAATGCAATACGCTTGTGTCCCCCACACATGCGCCCCATATCCCATGCATGCATGCATCCCCATGCATGCACCCCACACTCCCATGCATGCATCCCACGCAGAGACCAGAACACCAACTGGTCAGTGGAAGGCATGCACGTGGGGCACACGTGCCATAGTTCGCCATCATGGGTCTAAGTTGTCATCAACAGCTGCTGCTGCACACCTTTTCCCCTTTGAAATACTTTTAAATTCAAAGTGCTGCTCAGCTCTATTAAATACATTTGTTTATTCCTATTCTAATAAAATCATTATAGAGCCGGTGATAAAATATTCTTATAAAATCATTATAGAGCCAGTGATTGCAGGAAATACAACTTCAGCAACAGAGTGGTCAATGTTCGGAATACTCTACCTGACTGGTTTCTTCTCCAAACCCCAAAAACTTTAACCTTAGACTGTCTATTATTGACCTCACCCCTTTCCTAAGAGGTCTTTAGGGGGCGTGCATAAGCCCACCAACGTGCCTACCATCCCTGTCCTATTGTTTCTTTTATTTTTCTTATATGTACCCATTTCATGTATTCATAACTATGTTTTTACTTATACCTATTATCTTGTAAGCAATTGACAAACCAAATAAATAAAAATAAATAAATAAAATGCAATAAAATTTAATATTAACAGAGTTCGTAAAATAAGGCAGACCTTTTGAGAAAATGAATTGTAGAATTCAGCATCCATCAAAAATGTTTTGGAAATGCTTCTTACTTAGCAAAAACACCTTTATGCTAATTAAAACAGCCATATTAGACAAGAAAACTGTGAAGCAGCAGCATTTTCAGCCATGCACAGAAACAGAAAAGACATGACTGAAGTTACTTGTTCCACATTGATTTGAAATATAGCCAAGTAGAACTGAAGTAGAACTACAGGTAATAAGAATTTAGTAAAAAAGAACTTATTTCCATTGGTTTGCAAAACTGGTTGTGGCTATTTGAAGAGGGATCAGAGTCTTTAAATCTATTCTTTAAAGGACAGCTTTATGACCGCTATTCTAGCACCCAGTGGTCAAACTATTATAGTACTTGCACAGAAGACAGGAGAGACAACCTGTGGTTAAGTTATTGGACAAACATTGTGCTTTGGAGCTGTTTGTTCTGGTCATAAACAAAAAGCAGGTCACCCTTCATGGGCATTCAAAATTTACTTTTTCAAACACCATTCAGTTGCCACATCAACAATAACAAAAATCATATTGGGCAATGCAAGGTTAAGGAGCCACCTTGGAAGTCATGGCTTCTCATTGTTGCTTTGGAGGCACTTGATTCGCCTTTGAAGTTCTGTAGGCAGACTCCTTGCTTACATTTTACAAAGCCCGAAGGTCATGGTTTAGAGAAGGGACAAATTGTTCAAAAGCAACAGAAAGTCTTTGGCAGGTGGATAGGAAAACACAAGAAAATTAAATGCAGAATTTATGGCAAAGTGTTTTGCAATGGATATTTTCCATTTTCTTCATTTTAAAAAAATTGCATGGAAGAAACAGAACAAAAATTGCTGCCTTTGATATCTGTATTAATGATCAGTGCTTCCCAAACTTCTGATCGGTTGGTCTCTTTTTTTCTTGAACTGAAATTGGAGTTATTGTATGCACACTTATAGTCATATTTATACTTTCTTATGCTGAATATCTGAAAGGAACGTGTAATCACTTTCATTTGAATGCATAATCTGGAAACCTCCTTTATTATGATCCAGATTACACTGAGAAGTATGTTATTCAAGCAAATATACATACAGCTCTCCTATGGCATTCCTGCAGAATGCAAAGAGAATGGGGACAGAAGGGAAACCATGTTAGCTGCACAGAATTGTTCTCTACTTCATTCAACTAAACACAGACACCAATGTATTAAAGATTTATTTGGTATTTGTATTCTGTGGATTTGTGTCTCACATTGTCCCCTAGCAGCAAAAACCTGGCATGCAAACCATAGGTTTCTCTCTTTTAATATTTCCCCATGACCAAAAAACAAATGCCAAGTATATTGGGCTGAGAAATAGTGACTGACCTAAAGTTACCCTGTCAATTTCCATGGGTTAGGTTAATGGGAATCTGAACCTGAATATTTCTGATTACAAAACAAATATTGAGACTCTAGAAAGAGTGCAGAGAAGAGCAATAAAGGTGATTAGGGGAATGGAGACTAAAACATAAGAACAGTTGCAGAACTGGGTATGCCTAGTCTAGCAAAGAGAAAACAACTAGGAGTAACGTATCAGTTTTCCAATATGTAAGGAGCTATCTCAGTGAAGAAGGGTTTAACCTATTATCCAAAATATGTGAAAACAGAACAAGAAACAAGGGGTGGAAACTTAAGAAGGAGAGATCCAACCTAGAACTAAGGAGAAATTTTCTGACAGTGAGAACCATTTTTACTCAGCAGAATGGCTTGCTTCAATTCAGTTTGAAATGTCAAAATAGCTTACCATTTAAAAAAAAAACAACAAGTGTGTATAATAGCAATAGCACCTAGACTTATAGTTATGTACCACTTTACGGTGCTTTACAACCCTCTCTAAATGGTTTAGAGTCAGCATATTGCCCCCAACAATTTGGGTCCTTATTTTACCCACCTCAGAAGGATGGAAAGCTGAATCAACCTTGAGCCTGGTGAGATTTGAACTGCCAGATTGCAGTCAGCCAGCAGTCAGCAGAAGTAGCCTGCAGTACTGCATTCTAACCACTATGCCACCGTGGTTCATAATATTAAAGTTAGCCTGATTTTGTGGGAGGGAGATATATATTTACTATTAACCTCTTAGGATTTCAGGATAATTTATCAAACAGAAATTCTGCTTACCTGGTTAAATACACTGTGGCTATGTCCCCATCCATATCCTCTCCAATTTATAACAGCTGCTAGCCTTTTCTCCTTTTTTTAATTTTACTGAATACAGTGGAAAAGAATAAATCATACCAACATTAGTGCACTTTTTATGTATGTTGGGGTGGAGTACTCATAGGACAACATCAATCAAGGCAGTCCTTCCAAAGGGACTGAGAATCCATTCATGAGAATCATTAGCAGGCACCAGTGTGTAGTTCTTCCATCACACTGGAGGCGCCAACCTCCAGCTCAAGACCACATAAAATACAACACAATCACAGAGACAAAATAGCAGATTAAAAAATTTGAAAACAGATAAGAGTTTACATGTTTAAAATATCCAGGATATTTTAAAAAGAACAAATTTTACATCAAAAAAATTACAACATTGGGGGACCAATAGTTCTTTCTTCAAATGTTAGCAATTGGCTACAAGGTCATATTTGCTTGGGAGAAAGAGTCAAGGAGCTAAACCAATCAAACCTACAAGGAGATCAGGCCTGGAAACCAATTCCACAAGAGCTGTTGTAATACTACTTTATTGTTGTAGGGTATAATAACAAATTATTCAAAGCCTGACAGGCATTCTCTCCCCACCCTGTAGACCAGACGGGAAATCTTCCTCATTCCTTCAATAGAATACTTTCTTCAAGGGCACTTTTGTATTCCTCTACATTTCTCAAAGATAGTCAGGTTCTACCCCAACATGGGAAGAATCAAAATCACAAGACAATAGGAATGGCACTTTTGTTTTCCACTTCAGAAACATTCACAGGTTGGAAGTTTTCATCAAACTATGATGTCATGATGCCCATATAAAAGGAGGAAACTCACATCACAATCACATGATGCTGCTTTCATTATTCCCCTCCTTTGACAGATCCTGTGGGTTTGATTTATTCACTAGGTAATCATTTCTTCCCTCCCTCCCAAATATGCCTAATTCACTTATTTCTCAAAATCGTGCAATATGCCCTAAACACTCCATTCTCTTCTCTTCCTCCCTCTTCCACACCTGTCCCAGTGGTGGGATTCAAACATTTTTACTACCAGTTCTGTGGGTGTGGCTTAGTGGGCATGATAAAGGAAGGATATTGTAACATCTCCAGTCAGAGGTGGTATTTGCCGATTCTCCAAACTACTCAAAATTTCTGCTACCAGTTCTCCAGAACTGGTCAGAACCTGCTGAATACTAACTCTGATCTGTCCACACAAACTTTTACAACCATTTATCTGTCTTGTTCTCCAACTTGTTTCCATTCCCATTCTCTCCTTCACTTTCTTTGTGCATGTCCTTCTCTTCCCATACTTTCTCATATTCCCATGATTCGCTTCCATTCAGCTTTTATTCTCTGATATATTGTCTTTCTTCACGAACAATTCATTTGCTTTCCCTTGTCAACAAGGAAGGTTTTTATTTCTTCTGGTCTTGAGTCTTGTAGGAAGATCTGGAAAGAGGCAGAAAATGGTTGAGACTTGGAGAATAGTTTGGGGAAGCTTAGTCTGTGAGGGCATGGCTCCAAGCATTGTCCATGTCATTCATCTTGAGAGATAGCAGGATTAATAGAGCAATGCAGCCTTCCCTAACCTGGTGCCCTCTGGATAAATGGGAATTTGGCTTTTATAATTTCCTCAGAATCACACAAATGAGGAAGAGTAGTTCATTTGATATTTGTTGCTGATGATGGCCTTCCACAGAATATTGTTTTTGATTTAAAAGATTGTCATGCTCAGTTTCTCTCACTTCCTCCCTCATACGCATACTGGTATGCAGCTGCCTAAAAAAAGTAGGAATCAAATTTTCAATTGAGCATGAGGCACAGTTGCCTTTTAATAGGGTAGTGATTAGGTGACTGCCAAACCTATACCACCCCCCAACTCCCACACACATACCTATGCATCTGGGTCTTCTATATAGCTCCTATTCACATTTCCTGCTTTGGGTGAGCTAAGCATTTCCAGCAGTGTTATAAATGAGCATCCCAAGTCAGCCTTGAGATCTCCATGCATTGTTGTGCAGATCTGTAACTGGATCCAGGCTGAAGTGTTTTTCAAAACACTTTTAGGGACACATCTTTTCCCCCAGAAGGCTCTGTCTTGGTGGTGACAGCATGGAGCTCACCAAAGCAGGGGATAACTGGAGATAAACAGGTGCTTTCTTCTTTTTAGAGGCACGTGAGGTCAGTTCTTAGGATTCAGCTGAGACAATAGGAGCCCTTTTGCCTTTCAGCCTTTCCTCCTGACCACCCAGTAGAAGAAAAAATCCCTGAGGTTCGGGCAATTTCACTCTGGAAAAAAAAAAACCTGTATAAACTTTGTATTTCCTACTAGGTTGATTCTTTACTGACATGTTCAACATGATCACAACAAACCATTCTGTGATGCTGGCTCTCCCCCTCCCCATTTCAATAACATATTTTCACATTAGGTAATTACTCTATCTTATTTAAACTAATATTTTGACAAGAGTAGTTTTTAGACCCCTCCCAAAAAAAGCATGGTTTTAAAATTTTAAATTTAAACAAAAGGAATTATATATGCACAGAAACATACACTTTTGGAACTGAAGCAGAAACTTGATATTTTTGTTTATGCTATAAGTGTACTATCTTGCAAAATATACAGCTGCAAAAACTTTTTAAAGTTTTAAGATCAGTGATTCAGAAGCATTTAAATGACTTTTTCAAAGTACACTTACAGTAAGCATTAACACAAATCTTTCTGGAATTCATTTAATTAAAGGCAGTAGCAAAAATGTGCATTTTTCACAATGGATCTTCATTAATATTAATATTCCTCCATCCCAAATAGGATGCTCAGGCCCTATTTTTTATTAGCTTTTATTGTTACCCACCATAATGTCTATTGCATGTGACTGCATTTCCTGTGAATGATGTTCAGGATTTCATTGTGCCCTTGTTTTAACTTTTAATGTCAAAATAGTCCTTAATTTATAAATAAAGAAATAAAACTTTGCATTAACAACATTACCATGGGTATTTAATGCTTGTAATTTTTAATAGTGATACAAAGGCTCATAGAATTAAACAATTAAAAGGTAAAATATATTAACCACTCTAAAGTGATTATTAAGTAAGTACTTATGTAAAGTAAGGTAGATACTTAACTTATTGCTGGTGTGCTGCATGTTTCAGAAGGAATCAACATTTATGTGAACAATTATACTTGGTTTTCAATATATTTAAAAAATGACAAATGTCCCATAGCAAACTATGTGTATTATTTTATCATATTCACAACATATTGAACTCCAGAATGAATCAGGTAATATAATAGTTATTCTTTATTAGTGAATATTGGCTTTTATGCATTGTCATATTTGATGCTATCATTTTTTGCATATTTGAATCATTATACCTGTGTGTTCCATCCCACAGGTATAATGATTCAAAT